>VYZM01001678.1:772417-798489 GCA_013398915.1 Dromas ardeola
AAAAAGAAAAAAAGGTTTTCTTGGCTGGCAAGGGAGCAAACAGGAGAGCGGGGTGAGAGGCACTAAAGCACGGTGAATCACGGCAGGGGGCGGTGGGGATGGATGGGGGGACACAACCTGCGCTGTCTCCCCCGCGGGCGCTCAGCCCCGGGCACCGTGCCGCGCTCGGGAGCCCGCGGACCCTTCGTCCCTCGTGGGGCGGCTGCAGGAGACACCCGCCGGGGGACGCACGGCTGGGGCAATGCCTCCTCCCAAGACACCGTAATGGGGATAGTGGCTTTTTTCAGCACTTCCACCCCCCCCAGCTAATAGCTCCTGATTTTGGGCCATGGTGTCCTGCCCAGCGCAGAGCTCTGCCCGTACCTGTCGGGATGCTTAGTTACCTGTCTTTAATACACAAAAGTAGTTGCTCCTTGGCATGGGGCACACCACAAACCCGCTCGGCTGATTCCTATTTTTCCAAGAAGAAAAGCTGTCCCTGTCACCTCCAACACGCCAGACGCCGGATTAGCGAAGGAAAGCTGTGACTACACCCAGCGCCCAGAACCGTGCGCCCCAACGCAGAGGCACCAACCGCCCAAAGCCCTTTGAATTTTCCTCTGCACTGAATTTATTTCCCAAGAAAGCAGACTCCTCCCTCAAAAAAAATGGTACACATGAAGATTTAGGTCATAAAGGTGCTGAGTTTTGTATCCTTTGAATAACGTTTGGTTGGCATCACCGGGAAGAGAAAAAGCACATATGAAAAAACCCTGAATTCTCGCCCAAACTCAGGCTGTTTTCCCTGGAGAAGTTCAGGATCCTCCTGATGAATATTTCCCTCTCTACATAAAATGAACCCTGAGGCTCCTGTGTGAAAACTCTCCAACTCTTTGCAAATTGCGACACAGTCCGAGAGTCGACGCTGATCCTGATTCAGCATCATCCGGATGATTCTCCCGGGGATGCTGACATGGCGGCTCCGGCACCAGCGCTGCCGCTGTGATGGGACACACACAGCCGTGCTCCTTTTGGCTCTGCAGCACTCAGGGCACGTATATGTGAGGTCCTACACCAACAGCCCCTCTGCCGCAGCCTGGTGGAAGAAGGGGGACAGCTTTCCTTGCTGCTGCCACCAGGCCAGTCCACCTCGGTGTGAGCAACGTCCCGGTTCCCAAACTCCTTTGACCATTTACACCATTTATCAGCAAAGATTTCACACTAAATACCCTTATTAATCCAACTTTCCAAGCCAGCAGGGATTCCACAATAAATAACCCTATTAATCAAGATTTGAAGCTCCTGATTTCCGAAAAGAAAATTATAGATTCTATGTGGGTTAGGTAATAGACTTCCCCAGCATGAACTGAAGCCACCAGCCCCTCGCCGTTCCCTCAAGCCACGATGATACCCACAATAACACCGAGCCGGCTCTTTTCTTTTCCCCATACAACTATTGCAGAAGGGCCGTCGGACGGAGGAGCCCCGCAGACGCCGCTCACATTAAATATGGGAAATGACTGCCACCTCCAGCCCTCCGCCTGCTACTGGAACCAGCAGCTCCCGGGTGACTGGGGGAACCTGGAAACTTGTTTTACCACTTGCTTGTACCGCAGATATAAACAGTGGGGCTCGGAGAGCAGAAACACGAGATGGCAATTAGCCCAGAGCTATTAGCTGTGCCTGAATATCATATACTCCAAGCTTCCTTGATCCACTGGAATTTATATGGCCGTTAATGGGGACTGTAAATTGCTGTCAGTGGGGATAACTCGATGCATGGGGGTTTTTTTTTGAGGGATGGGGGGAGCGGGGAGGAAGAGGGGAAGGTGGCCTGAGATGGACATGAGGAGCTGTACAACAGCTTTAAGGCACCGCTGTCTGCTGGCATGTAGCAGATAATAAAAATATGGTTTAATTTAAAATGTGAGGATATGGTGTCAAAATAAAATGTCTCAAGGACAAGCAGGGAACATAAAAAAGTCATAGCCCATGCTGTGAGCATCAGCTGCACATCATAAAGATACATTAATGGTATATTTCTTTAAAAGAAATTTTCATACTTGGGGGTTTTATGAGAAATAAGGGTTTAAAATATTAAAAGTGGAAAGTTTATGATTGTAGGGGGAAAAAAAACGTGCAGATGAAGGTGGCGGGAACGGCAAGAGTGCAGAAGCAAAGCGCTGGTACCGTTGGTGGTGCCGGCAGTGACCGAGGGCAGAGACCTGCCGTGCTGAGCCGGGCTCCCCCCGACTCAGCGTGTCAGCCCTCCCCTCTGCCCAGTCTGCACCCACCGAAACCAGCGGGATTTGTTGTTAAATGGGCACAGAATCAGGCCCCAGAGGCCAGAGTTACAGGCGCAAAGTAATTTCTTATTGTAAAACTACAGGCAGGCAAAGCTCCTCAAACCAGACCCATCGCGTGCCAATGGACAAAAATAAAATCCGTGAAAGAAACAACGCTTTGCTGTCAAATTCAAACGTTGGAGACAAAAGAAATTAATCTGGCTGCGGATCATTCCTTTTTGATTCTGGGTTTGGAGAAATGTTCAAGGAAGCGTTCATAGCATCAGAGCATCTTTGCAGAACCAAGGGCTTAACGCTAGAAAATAGAGACCTCGGAGCCTGTGGCCGACCTTCCCGGGCTCACCTGGGCTCAGGAATAATCAAGAAACCCACAAGTTCAATTTTAACAGGGGAAAATTAATCCAATGACTAAAATATCCTTTCCTATTGTTCCACTTCTCTGTCAACCGCTGGGAAGAATAACCCGGCATTTCCTTCCCCAGTCATGCTGCTAAACCACAGCTTTCAAGGGAAAACTCACCAAAATGGGGAATTTCTAAAATCTGATCTCCTGTATGCAACCATCAATGGCGAGCAGCTCGTAGGGATGGTTCTAGTGAGTATTTCACTGACATTAACACCCAGGGGTCCTGAACGGAGTCAGAGCGCTGGGATGCTCCTGAGCCAGCTTGCCATCAGTTGCTGATTTAATACTTGTCTTTTTTTATTTAGAAATTTACCTGCACCTCTTCTGCTGTCTTACAGGTGTAGAGATTTTGCTGCAGAGCAGTAGGGTCCGAAAAGGATGGTTGTTGCTTGCACAAATTGCGTTTTGTATCTCAGGTTGGGAGGATGCTGCCTGCCTGGCTCCGGCCGAGCACAAAGGACCAGATGAAGAGAGTCCGGCTGCACCAGCGGCTGCCAGCACCCCCCAGGCTGGGAATTCCAGCTCTGGAGAAAAGAGGACTAAAATTTCATCCAAACCTGCTAGAAAGGCAGCTTTTTCCCAACTATAAAGCCAAATCTGTAGTACTTTGGACACCATAAATATTAATGTAGAGAGTCTTATGCTTGTGCGGTGTAACGATTCAAGATGCTCGAATATTAACGCCCCGCATCTGGAATCTCTCCCATGGCACCCAGTGCCCATCAGTGAACCTTCGTGGCTCGCAAGAGGAGACCCTTCCCTCCTTTGATTTAAAACTTTGGTTTAGAACGTCCCTTGATTTAAGCGCTCGATCCTGTTGTGCAAAAATTGCAATCGTCAGCATTGCTCTAGTAAACTTTTTAGGCGGAATGTCCTCAAAATAAACCAAAGCCCCATTTTCTCTTGCTCTCCTGATGCTGTAGCAGCGTCCTCAGAGACCGTTCCACACAACGGGCCTCTCCACGAGGCCGAAGGTGGCATCGCCCTTCCCCGCGGTCCATAAAACCTGCCTACCGTCGTTAGGCTGCTCAGAGCCTTGTGTGGTCCATTATATTTTATGCCGGTTTCCTAAACATTCACAGTTAAATAAACTATGATAACACTTCATAAACATTTTTCTAACATGTGGAATGTTTGACATGAATTTCAGCTATTTTAAAACTAATAAACAATTGTCAACCGGACGTCGGAGACTAAGCAGAAGCCACAACTGTTCTTATGGAACATCAAAGGCGTAATAAATATCTGATATATTTTTTTTTTTAAGTGAGGCTTTTGTACTTTTGCATACGAGCCTCTGTCAGAGAGCGGAGGGACGAGCGCCGGGGCTGTGGGTTATTGTCTGCCGCGCGGGGGGTTTGGAGAGAGAAACAGGAGGCGTTACACTCTGTAGGATCAGACTGCACTTAAGAAATCTCCCGGTATTTGAGAAAAAAAGCCGAGCAGACGTCAGGCTCTTGCTCTGCCCGCTGCAGATGCACTTTTTTCTCGCCGGTGAAAGGCACCTTGCAGAGCTGTTTGCATCCTCCCTCGCTCCCCGTCCCTCCGGCATCGCTCCTGGGGTGAGCACGTCCCACAGCCCTCCCCGTCCCCACGCCAGCCAAAAATCAGGCAGCCTGGGGGCGAGGAGCTGCCCTTAGGACAGGGGCCACTGGGAGCCACGGACTGTGTCTGGCCTGACCTACAGGGACGCGGTGGTGGCCCCAAGGGTGCACCCTCCTCCCTGCACCCATCTCTCCCAAGCCACTGCGAGTCTGCAAGCGGGAGCAGGGTAGGGGACCAATGGCACCATGATGGCCACACAACACCCTCCCCAAAGAGCATCTCTGGAGGGGTTTGCGTTGCTGCAATGCCAGGGTATGGGGTGACACGCGGGGTCCCTTTGCGCTCGGGCCAGTGCCACCAGGCAGGGATGGGGACACAGCGCCGGCGCCCCACGGCCGCCCCACGCCCTCACAGCTCCTCCCCGGCACAGCACCAGCCCTTTGATCATGCCCCGCTGGGCGGGGAGAGGAGACAGCTCAGAAAAATATTTGTTAAGAGAAATACAATGTCGGTGGAATATTTTTTTCTGAGGAGTGCCCTGGATTGGAGGGAAAAAAAAAAAAAAAGCAGCAGCTAATTTAGAATAACAGCTCATTTAGCAAGAGATAGTCCGTCTCCTTTAATCTATTGTTCGCGACATCCCAACCAGTTAAAGGTTTCCCGACCCGACAACGACAACGAGAGCTCATGAGCTTCGGGAGAGGAAACTACCAGCGCTCAGTATTTATCTCTGGGCACATACATCAGGAAGGAGTCACCCGCGGGAGCAGGGCTATCAGGCCCCTGCTCATCTCTCCCGTGCCACGAAGGATGTGCGATTCCAGACGAGATGAAAGTTGTCCCCTCGTTTGGGATGACGGATGGTGGCCGGTGTAGGGGGAGGACCGCCGGGATAATCACGCTGCTTTATAAAACTAGAGAGTTTTGGAACCGAATCTAAGGGAAAGTTGTGGAGTCTCAGGGCCAGATGTACTAAAAGCTCCGGATTTTGTCGTGACACAAGACAGAAGCACTAGAGAAGTCCTTTAAAGCCACCCGCAAGGCTTATGGCGGTTTGGGATGCTCTTGCCATGCTGCTATGGAGCTGAGGGTCCCCAGGACTGGGCTGCTCCTGTGCCCTGAACAGCTCTGCCTTCCTGGAGCCCCTCTGCCCTTACAAACCCCCACTCAATAAGACCCCAGGGGCTCATAAGATGGAAACGGGGACGGTACGAAGCTGTCGAGCACACGTCCCACCCTTCCGCAGTGCTTTCTGTGGGCGATGCCTGGGGAGACCACGGCAGGGACCTGCCACAGCCTCCTCTGGCTGGATGCTGCTCCCCTCTGCCCACCAAACCCCTCTCTAAATCCACGCCGGAGCCGGTGCCCCATGATGCTGCTTGGGCTTTCCTTTAGCCCCTTCTGCCCCGGGATGTCGCTTCTTGCTGGCGCAGCCCTGCCTCTCGCATCCGCGACGTTGCCGTGCCCCTGCTCTGCAGCTGCGGGAAGGTTTTTGGCTTCGCCCCTCCTGCCCTGTCTGCCAGGATGGGGCTGGCACCCAGCTTTTCCCACCGTCAGGAAAAGGCTGGTGAGTCCCACCGGAGCCAGCCTGGCTGCTTTCGGCTGGGCCGGGCGCTGGGGCAGATAAGTAAACACTTGCAGCTCTGACATAAATTACTTTAGTCCTTGACAGCAGGACACTGACCAGGGTCGCCTGATAAGGGAGGGAAAGCCTTGCACGTCTCTCAGTCCCACTCAGATATTTCACAATAAATGTCACTGGGAAAGAATAGACACTTCTGTACCCATTAGGCAGCTGCATGTTCCTGTCACCTTGAGAAGAAGGGACGCATTGTCAGAGCTGTCGGAGCGGGCAGGAACCAGCTGTTAATCTGCTCTGACATCCTTTTTCACAGAGCAAGTGTGAACGGGGCGTTGCAAAAAGCCAGTGGAAAGGTGATTAAAAATAGGCCCTCAATGAACACCTACGGGGTCTGTCACTGCGCCGCCGATGGGGAGCATCGGCTGGAGGACCAGGATGGAGGCACTACCTCCTGCTGGTTTCAGCTCCGTCACTCTCTGTAGTTCCCTCCGGCCCGTGCCTCAGTTTCCCCTCAGCAGGGGTCACATCGCCCAAGGGTGGGATGTCTCCCTTTACTTCTGCCGGCGGCTGAAGCACATCTTGCTTTGAAAGGATGGTGGATCACCCAGACCCTCCTCCAGGGCTGAGTGTTTTGGACTGGTTGCTCCTGTCCAGGTGGCATGGTTGTAAAGTTGACCGTCAAAGGGTGAGCTGGACGGACCAACACTGCTTCTTCTGGATGGGTCCTGGCAGAGGTAACAGTGATAGCTGGGGTTGCCACCAGTTCCAGCTGGACGCCCTGCTCCTCTGCCAGACATCACCCATGGAAACCTGCCTGTGCCTTCAGCGTCGGTGCCCAGCTCCCCCCAGCACCCTGGCCGAGGGGCTCCTGCTCCTTACGGACCCTCTCGCACACCACCTCTCCCTACAAGGGCTGCCCACGCTGATGCAAGCGACGTGGTGCAGAGATGCTGGTGATGGGTAACCGGGGAGTCAAATGCGCCCGATGGACGGCTCTGAACTGAAGCTCCTGGTGCGTCTACCTGGGAGAGGACCTGGGAATCACTGCAGCTTTGTCGCAGGCTGGCAAGAGCCCCGGCGCCTGGGCAGGGAGCAGAGCGCTGCTCTGCCATAGTGCCCTGGCGAAAGTGGGATGCGGGGCTGAAGACGTATTACATGCTTATTTAAGACTCTGGCTTCAAATTATTTCCCAAATGAAAGATCCCTGCCTCCACCCCCTCTCCTTTTCCTAGTGACATTATTGACCAATGTACGGATTTCTGTAGTGGAAATGGGTTTGATTTGTGTCCCGATGGGTAGGGTCGCTGCAGACCCCTCCCTGGTCTTGTAGCTTGTTGCTGACAGCGAGACTTTGCTGGCCCAGCTTTTGCCCCGTGTAAATCATCTGCACACACTCTGTCAGATCCCTCGGCTGTTCTTGAATCCCCGTCTCCTGCCAATCTTCAGGGCTTTGCTACGCGGTCTTTTAGCTACAGGTCCCTTTTATTACTTCGGATATTGGGAAATCTTGGGTGGAAGACATCTGCTTAGTGTCTAATGCATTTAGGATACTCATTAAAGGGATAATTCCCCCCGTTATCTCATGTCTGATCTCTGGAGGAGGATGCTGGTCGCTGTGGTCGCAGGCTGCTGTGCCTGGCTGGGACCCCACCGTGGCCCGGGCGGTGTCCCCCGAACCCTGCGCGCCCCTGGGGACCCGGCCTGGGCTCCCACCCGGGTGGGACAGGTCTGGCCAACGCTGTCAGCTGAAACCTCCCTCGCAACCCCGTGTTCAATATTGGATTTTGCTCCTCTGTTTAGCCTTTTAATGTGGTTCTGCTTATTTTTACAGGTTTCCCAATCTGTCCCTTCCCCAGATTGTTTATATTTTTGGAAAGCCTTCTGTTTAGTGCCTGTAATACCCCCGACGTCCTTTAGCTGCAGTGGTCTTCCCTTACCCGCTCCTCTGCTGAGACTTAACTGGGATTTGTTTCAATACTAATCTCTCAAGCTGTTTATTAAACCACCTCCTGATTTATCTGCAAAAGATTTTTCTTCCAGTTATAAAATTTCAATCAAAATTCCTCTGGGCATTTTGCATTCCCCTCTTACGATAGCTAAATCCTATTTGTTCTCGGCGTGACCCCCCCTTGGCTGGCAGCCCGGGCTCAGCCCCGGCGGGGCCGGAGGCGGCCGCACTCGGAGAGCGCGGATGCTCGCCGGGAGCGAGCGGCTCCCATTGCCCCCCTGCCCCGGCACCCTCCCACCTCCAGACAAGGAGACTTCTAGAGTGGCTCTGCTGAAGCCATTTCTTTCCTTTTCCCCTCCAGGCTTAGCCGCTAGTGAGGCTTCCCCGTTAGCGAGGGTGAGTTTTCCTTGTTGTTTCATCCCCTCGCACCTAGTTCCAAGCCCATAACATGCTAAATAATTCCTCTTCCACCTTGGTGTTTACATTCTTCAGATACTTTCCGCTGCTTTTCATGTCCCGACTCATTTGGCCCTTTGCTGGGTTATACCCGGCTCCTTTCATCTTTGCCCGGCAGAGCAGCCTCCCATCCCTCGCTCCCTCCAGGGACCAGCCACGGCAGCACGGGCCAGGCTGCTTTCTCCCCCCAAAAAAAGGACTTGTCCACCCATCCCAGTCCTTCCAGGATGAGGTTGGCCCAAAGGATGAGCTCATTCCCTGTGCCTGGATCCTTGTTATCCAGCAGCTTTCCCAGCCAGCTCCTCCTCTTGGTGTAAATCAGGTGTAGATTGGATCCGGCAGCATTTTCTGCCTATTTCTCACTCCGCAGAGAATACAACTATCTAAAATCCTGATTTGAGAGGCCGCCCATGAACGCACACAGCAAAGCTTCATCCTCCCAGCCCCAACTGTCCTGCCTTATTTCCCACACCACCACCGCAGATCTCCTAGCGCCCAGAGCAGCTTTCGGCCAGCGATGAGGACAGAAAATATTTCACCTATCTGGAAAAAACATATTTGCTGTTCAACCCTTCAAATAGCTTTGGGGCTCTATTTACAGGAGGAGGAAACCGCTCCTGCACACCCTATGGTCTCCCGCATACCCAATAATGTCACATCAGGGGTTCAAATCCTTCCGGGGTTTTACCCTTGATGTCATTTGATTATATATTTACTATAGCAAAGGAGTGGTGAGTCAGTAATTGGAATAATACAGCTACACACAGAGAAAAAAAACACCTTATTAATTTAATACACTCTATTTCCCCCAAAACACAGCTCCTGACTAAAGTTAGCCAAACAAAACAGTCCGCCAAGTGTACGCAGGACACTTCAAAGAGAAAATTAAAAGGGGCAAAACCCATGTGAGAGGATGAGGAATCCCAGAGGGTCCTTATCAGGATCCCTTTCAGTAGATGTTCCCATGTTTTAGTGGAAAGAAAAAAAAAAAGAGCAACAATAACAAAAAAGCACCGGCAGTGCGAGCCTCTGCGGCTGATAGAGGATTTTCCTCTGGCTAGACACAGAGTCTTTAAAAAAGCTGCGGCAGAGTGTGGGATCATTAAACACCTTCAGATTCCTTCCCCACTGCCAATCACGGCATCAGCAACCGCCCTCTCCGTGGCATCTGCTGATCCCACTTTGAAAACCTCCCCATTTATCACCGCTGGGAGAGATCCTGCTGAGACCGCTGGAGCCTGCTGCTTGTCAACAGGGCACCTTATCTTCTCCAAACATTTACTTAACCCTTTGTCTGGTGGACTGGGAACAATGGGAGCCTGGCTGCGGCCCCGCACTGGGGATCCCAATCCCAGCCCTGCCTCGGGCAGGCGCTGCCCGTCCCTGCCTTGTCACGGGCACCGGCATTGGGCTGAGTGAAAGGAGCATGCTGGAGACTACCATAGCACCAGCCTCCACCTCCGTGGAAAAGGTCACTTGCAAAACAGTAGAGCAGAGAATTATATTTTTTTAAGGGTTTTCTAGCAGGGAGAGATGTACAAGGAGCTTTTCTAGCTCTAAGCAGGCAATGAAATACATCGTCAGTAACTCAAACAGTCCCCCAAAATCAGCTACATCAGCCCAGAGTTGGTGAGACACTACTTGAAGGAATGACACCACCTTCAGAAGATGTAGCTCTTGCTGTGTCCCACTCTAAAGATAATTTAAATTTATTCTATACTCATTGTAAATAGAAGATTCCAGATGTGTTGTCATTGAACAACTTATTTCAGAAGAGGTTTTCTTATAAAACAGACTTTTTTGGAAAACTTTCCTATGATGTAGCAAGTGAAATAGAGTTCCAGGTTCCTAGTGGAGGCGGGTCAGACACTTGCAACAAGAAAATGAGATCCAAACTCTCGACCATCAATGCAACAGCAGAGAACGCCATGGGGCCAGACGCTGGCCCCAGCAGCACAAAGCCCCTGATGGGCACCCACTCCTGTTCTGCCAGCACTTTAACGAGTGGAACGGCAGCGATGAGGTACCTGCTGCCAGGAGGGGTGCCCATGGGGACACAGCTGAGAAACTTGGGCATTTTTGGCATGAAGAACCTCGTGGCTACACATCCTGACTTCATAACAAGCCCTTAGCAGCCCTACAGCAGCTGATGGCAGGTACAGAGGCAACGGCCCAGCAGCGCAGAGGGATAAAAACCCATAAGGAACCAGAAGACACAGGGATGAGCTCTCCCAGTTGTGAACAACCTGCCCAGCCTGGCTCAGCAGCTGCACCGAGGACAGTAACAAATGGCTGCGTATTTGAAACCGCATTTTAAGTCGTCGTATTGTCGTTGTAATGCTTCGTGCTGTTATCTGTGACAAGAGCCGGGAGTTCACATCTTTATCTGGGGATAAAGACTCACAGATCACAGCAGTGTTTGACAGTATGACAGCCTTGGGAAATCTGGAATATAGTTAGCAACAAACAGCCCTTCCAGCACAGCGGTAGTGGCAGACCGATGCTCCTTTCGTAGTCCCAGTTCGAATTACTAGATTCTCTGAAGTATTTTAATTAACTGCCCTTCATGTACTTGCTTAGTGGAGTTGGGAATGAGGTTGATATACGCTTACGTGCTTCCTAGTATTTTAGCAAGTCACGCTGTCCAGGTGGTCTCCCTAAGCCATTTGGAGGGAAGGGATAAGTAAGAACTTTACGTTTCCAAATCATATATATGTTATATCCATACTGTCACTTAGTTACACACTTAATTAAGCACATATTCACAGCCTTGGGGACGGGTTCTTGAGTTCTTACCTCCCATGCCACCTAACAAAGCTTAGGACCCTTTCTAAGGAGAGGGGTTATTTATTCTTCAGCAATGAGTATTTACATTGAGTGTTAGTGCTGGCAAGTGACTCACGCTGTATTTGTGTGGGGGCTGATGTGGCCTTGTGGACACCACACTATTGTTACTGAGATGCAGCCACGGACCTTCAGTAAAGGAAGGGCCTCCTTCAAATATAGCTTAGGATGCATCTGTGAAATCTGCATTCTTCCAGCCCGTGGGAACAAGAGAAGAACAAGAGTGACGTTACCGGCCACTCCAGCGCAGAATTGAGCTTAGATATCTAAAGGCCATCCCTCTAGGACAGGGGACCATGACCAGGCAGTAAGGCATTTGCAACACGAGCAGGTTGTGCAGAGATCTTCAGGACTTGTGAGTGCACAAGCAGAGAGCTCAGGTCACCGTCTCCAGGGCACCAGCATTTAGTCTTCAAACATTGTTTACAGCACGGCAGAGCCCTGGATGGAGTAAGACCCCGTCCTGAACCCAAGCAAGCGCTGAAATAGTACTTCATCTAGTCTAAATTTCACTGAACTCAAGGAAAAGATTGCAGCGGGAGTTAGATTAGACAATATGTGTTGAACTTTTTCTATGAGAACTAAGTCCTCCTACAGAAAGAGGAGCTCTTTTCAGAGCTCTGCAGCTACTCAGAGAGCTAACACAGTGGTCTTAGATCTACAGGAAAGTGTAGTGATGCTTTCATGTTACTTCCCATCTTTTTTGGACAGTGGAAGTGCCAGCTTGCTCCAACAGTTAACCTATTTTTCTAAAGACCTGTGACCAAGAACTACTGGTTCTTCAGTGCCTCTCCATTCCCCCCCGCCCCATAGGCTTGTTCGGTGATTTTGGACAAGGAACACACAAGCTGCCTATGGATAAAACAGAGACAGGATTCCCTTGCCTTATGTCAGGGGTTTGAAAGGATGTTGTGATAGGGAGAGAAGCACATAGAAGTAGGGCAAAGGGATGGTGTTATATTTTAAGTGACATCTGAGAAACAAGTACCCACCTTTATTCACTTGCTACAAAAACAAGACAAAAGAAATCCAGGATGTAAGTGGCTCAGATAGCTTTTGATGGGGAAGGAAAGCAGACTTTGGAAGTAGTTGTACAACATTTATCCTAAGAAGAGCTATAGGAATGTGACATATATTTAGCCAACATGCCTTGAACTATAGAAGGCACTGCTGTGTAACTCATGGCCCCCATTTCCTCATGTTTTTAGTGAGAACGGCTCCCTGAAATTGTCAGACATCTGATGTATTCCATTGCAAGTAAAGATAGTCCTTCTGGCACGGAGCATGCAACCTTTTGTTTTTACGGAGCGTTGCTGGACTGACTGGTGAAGTGGCTGTCATACTGCAGTGGCGTGCTTTCCCCAAGTTAAGTGACATTCCTGTACTCTTGGCAGCAGAAGACATGTTTCTCCTGCAGTGGACGCGCTCGGAGGAAAGCCCCGCGTGCTTTGGCAACGTCAGCTGGGTACCTGGCAAAGATCACCCAACACCACCTGCCCTCGCTCCATCCCACGTTGCCTCCACTACGATAATGGGAGCCTGCAAGCATGCTTCTCCTAATCCCAGCAAGGAAAAGTGGAATTACATCAGTCTTAAGGGAAGAGAAAGACATGACTTTCCAGATGGATGAGTTACGGCATCTCCTGTGTGATTTAGGACAGAGGGGATAGACCACAGTTCTAGGTCACCGACGCAAGCAGGGGAGCACAACCATGGCGCACGAGTTTCAATGTGAGCAGGGGGGACTAGACACAATAAAGGCAATGAAGCTGCCATTACGCGCTCAGTTATCACGCGGTGGTCCCATCAGTGCAATTAAGAATTTAACAGCAGCAGCTGAAGATGTTTTTCCCCACCCCACCAGTGACGGGCAGACATTCAGCATTGACATTGGGCTGACAGCACACCCAGACCTTTGCTGCTGTTCAGGTGATATCACCTGCAGTTTAGGTGATACTATTCATCCATACACCTGAGGTCCAAGTAATAACTTTAAAGGTAAGGAAAGCCCTTTGGCATCATCAGAAGTACTCACGGGATTTTTGGGAGCGTGTCAAAGCTGCAGGTCTACGCCGAGCTCTCCCGCCTTTCCCCGGAGCCGGCTCTGCAGGAGCAGAGCCCTGCCTGCACAGAGACCAGAACATTACCGGTTATGCGATGACCAACAGGTCTCTGATGCCATAGCACGGGGTGCCTACACAGGGAAACTTTGACTTTAGGGTGAATATTCTTTAGGAAGAGCGGACTAGTCCGAAAATGCCTCCTGTGTTCCTCTTCCAGGTGTTGAACAGAATAAGTTTTTTTTCCCCCCACCCCCATCTGAGCTATTTTTGTTTAGCTTAACAGAGATGGATGACTATCAGGAGGAACAAGCCATAGTATTGCTTTGTTTTGCAGCTTGCATAAATTAAATCTCATACTCAGGCTTTCATTTCAGAATAGACATATCTGCACCAAGCTCACCAAGTCGAGAACTGGTTTTTGAGTCACTCTCTTCAGACCTCTTTTGCCCTAGCCTTGCCCAGAACAAAGTTGCTCTGGTGGTGGCAATGTCAGGTAACAAGCTGGCTGCTGTGTAGGGATCACAAGGCCGCCCACGACTCACTGGGTCTAAGACAGGAATGAAGTTGGAAAAGAGACATTAAGCCCATGAAACATCATTTAAGACACCATGGAACTTTGCCAACCAGAAATTAACTGCCTGTTATAGACCAGATGCAGGAGGTTACTACCCACAAGTGATGGCTTCCTCACTGTCTGCTACCTTGCCACCAACATGGCTGCAAGACAAGAACTGATGATAGCCCTATGATAATGTTTTACTCACCAAAAAACCCCATGATATCAACCTTATTTGATGGAAGATGGTTCTGAAGCAACAGGAAGCAACATGAGATATACCCAAGACTGTTACCAGGAGCCATGGAAAGGGATAGAATAGAAATAATCCCTTAAAAATGCTCAGCTGTTACCAGAGCAAAGCTGGGGTTTAGCTAATAAAGCAGCCAGGACTGCCTGCATAACCCCAGTCATCCCATATACAGATAAATAGCTGCAGGTGAAGCTCAATGGGTGCGTTCCCTTGGGCCATGTCCTGCCAAACTTGAGCACAGACACCCTGTAAGTGGCGTGTCCTCGTCAGCAGTTTGGGAACAGGGACAGAGAGAACTTGGACCCAAGCCCCAGGAGGGAAGGGAGAAGACTTCAAGCCTCTCCACTGATGAATGAAGCACCTCTGGCAGAAGCCAAGGTTACTTCAGCCCCTGAAGCCACATCCCTGAGACAACATAGAATTTAACACAGGTGGTGTCTGCAGGGCCCCAGGCAGGAGCGGGTCCATGGCTAGCACTTGTCCTGCGCTTGCTTGGACTCTGAACCTCATTTGCTGCACACCAGGAGAGCAGCAAGTACTCACATGGGGGTAAATGCTGCATTGTCCAGGGTGGTTGGTGCTTACCTGAGCCCACCTGGGACCAGCAGTGCCTTCCCCTCCCCACCAACACCCAAGCACCCAAATAACCCCCCTTATATAGCCCGGCCCCTCCAGCCAGGGCTGGGGGACATCCTGCTGGCTCTTAAAGAAGGGTTATCCTGATATAGCCCATCCCCGTTGGAACAGGCTTTGGTAGAGGGAGATGGTTGCAAAAGAAAGCTTTGGGCAGCGCTGATGGACACGGGGGTAGCGCCCACTTCTCATTCGGGCTACACAGCATTGACGGAGCATCCTCTGCCCTGCATATGGAAGCGTGGAGTTAATATTTTATACATAATTAGTCATTTTTCACTCATCGTCACTTCTATGAAGTGGTTCCAATCTGCAGAGAATTTAGCTGGAAGGGTATAAAAAAAATATTTCAAGTTCCTACATTTTCATTGATGCTCCTCCCAGTCCTTACTCACATTGCTCCTCTACCTGTCATGGTCTTCTTTTAGGCATAATTTCGCTATCTTTTTCTTTAATCCCAAAATGGTAGAAGAGTGCTACATGGAAAAGAAAAAAAAATAAAATGGGAAATAGGCCCGGCAAATGCAGTTAAGGAGAGATAGGAAGGAGCCAGGGTCTGTCAGCTCCCCGGGGCCCCGCAGGATGCCTGCAAACAGCAGACAGCATTTCCCAAGTATCAGACGAGGCCAAACACATTTCTTGATAAACTAATTAAGCAAATGTGTTGAAACAATGTGAGTGTGACCGGGTGCTCGCTCCTCTGTATGCGCTGGCTGGGGCTGCCGAGGAGGGTACGGCGGGGGAAAAGTGTCCTTCCAGGGAGACGGGGCCAAAAAAAGTGCAATTTGGGAGGGGGTAATGGCCAGGGTGCCCGATGTCACTGCTCAGTCGGGGATCTCCAGTGCCTGCTTGAGGGAAGCTCAGTGGGTGCCCATCTCCAGGGCCACCATCCCAGTGCATTGAGTGAGCAAGGGTCACTTTATGGGGTTTGTCTGATATAAAGTGGGGGTGCCGAGGTGGGCTGTGGCATGTCACTGTCCCCCATCACCGGGGGTAGCACACGGGAGCAGTCGTGTGCTGGGGGCTCAGCCCCAGGGCAAGGCTCCGAACCCACGGGGGACACATGGCGTTTTGTGGGTGAGACTGGCAGGTGAATAAGAGCTGCCAGCCTGGACCAATTGAGCATTGGCACTGGGAGCACTGGGGGAGGTGGTGGAGGGAGCTTTGGGCAATGGCTATGTAAAAACAGCTGTACATATTATTTAGTTATAGTACTGGTGCTGCTGGGGTTGCTGGTGAGGGCGAAGAGGAAGATGGTGGTGGTACCCTGGGGAGGAAGGAAGCCCAGTGCATCCACCATGTGCTGTATGGGGTGAGCTGGGAGGCAGCTGCCCTGGGGTTCCCTGGGCTCAGTCCCGTGTTCATCAGTTCAGTGCCGCGCACACAGCCTTCCTCCTCAGCTCGCACACCCACACTCGACCATGACCACGGAGCATTTTTCCCTTTAGATCTTCTATTTCTTCACCCACACAAGCAGCACCACTGAGTTCAGCACATCATCCTCGACGTTTTCTGCCTTTATATTTTTCCTGCAGCCAAAAATAGTGAGCAGATTCTCAGGAGAGAATCTGGGGCTGCGGAGAGAGCGGCTGCTCTCTGCCCGGGCTGGGGACTCCCTTCCTCCACCCGCTCGGAGCCGGACCCCCAGCAGCAGCAAAAAGAAATATTCCCATCCCGCATGCTTGCTCACAGGATGAAAGATTACATCCTATCCTTCCTTCTCCTCCCTCTCGGTCCTCCGCTGCCTTCCAAACACGACGTCGGGCCACGCGTATCCTGAGCAGCGTTCGCTCAGACACGACAACCTGGACTTGACCCCTGAGGTTCTGGCTCCACGGAGTCTTCCTGGCCGTTTCGGGCAGCAGGAACCTCTGTCAGCGCCAGTGATGGATGGGTTCAGTGGGAGAGAGGCCTACAAACAAAAAGTCTCGCAAACACAGCGACAGGCAAAAATAAAATAGACCCCGAGCAGCAGCAGCTTGCTGTGAGCAGAGCTCATGGTTCACAGCCACAAAGGGCCATCCCTCCTCGGGGACACTTTGTTGTCACTGTCCTTTCTGCAGCCCGCACTGTAGATGAAGAGCTTTTTCTCTTGCCCAGGTGTATGTTGGCTTTCAGGCTTTCCCACCCTCCAGTTTAACCATCAACAGCTGGAAACAAAGTGAATTGCAGCAAACATGTCTTTAGTGTGTTAAGGAGGAGCAGCGTGGGCTTTCCATGTGAAGAGAGCACCATCACAGACAGAGTAAATGCCTGAGGTCACATCTTTACTGATGACCCAGCTCCCAGGAAAGCAGATGGTCCACAATGATATCTCCAACCAAATGTTGCGATCAGTCTGGCTTGACCAGCAGATGACTTCACTATATTGTGCAGGGGCAGGACAACCTCTGGGCAGGATCCATCTCCTCAGGACCACGCTACCTGCAAGATGTCACTGAACTGGAGGTGCTCTGCCATCCCTGCCCAGTGCCCACCCCTGGCAGCTGCCAGCACGCCCTGGGCTGGGGGTTCACACTGCGGGAATCCCTGGTGAGAGACGTCCCGGGGACCAGTCTCAGAGCCATCAGCCTCTTGACTCCTCTGCAGTGTCTGGGCAGCCAGAAGAGGAAACGAGGGCAGAGGAGAGAGGTTCTGACCTTGTGTTTCTGCCTCCTTTTCCAGATTAAGCCATTTCCTTATGAGACACACACGCCCTGCAGTCCAAATATTGGCTGAATTTCCATTTCAGGCAATGCCATCATCAGCAAACTCCATCCCAGCATGCATTTGTACCCACTCGCCATTTTGTGACATTTTTAACACCGAAACTCTATTCATTTTTTAACACTAGTCTTTTCTTTGTGTACCCAGCACAGAAAGCAAGGTCATCTGAAGCACTGGTGACCTGTGAGCATTGGATTGGGACAACATCGAACTGGAGGGACAAGTCACAGCAACCCTTTGCTGCTGCCCCAGCTCCACGTGCCAGGACACAAGCAAAGCTACTTCTGGGGACAGCTGGATCTTTGTCCCTCCTGATTCCTCCACCAAAGCAGCAACAGGAGCCGTCTTGTGCAAACCGTTTCCTTCAACCAGGGTGTTCAAGGCTGAAGACTAATCCTTTGGGAATACTGACTCTGACCAAGGAATAGGGGTTGCTGTAGGACAGTGACTGTGTGTGCTCCAAACCCTTGCCCTTATTGCCTGTGGCCCCTTATTCACCTGCTGCTTTATGAGGGGTTATGCTAACAGACATGAAATTTAATTTCCGGTTATTAACCCACAGAAAGGTATCGCTGTTTTCAGAGAAATTACGTTGCTTCCAATTAGCGTTGCCCTTTGGTTTATGGTATGTTGCTGTTCTTGAAAACCTTTGAACCAGGCTGTACACCAGCTGAAGGGCATTCTGGGGCCGTTAATAAAGATTAACTCTTTTGAGCAAATACGCGTTCTAATTCATTTGCGAGGATTGCACTGTCGCAAAGGAGGGGGATCTCAGGAAAGGCTAGACGGCTCTTTGCTTCCCCTTCAGTTTTCTCCATATGTATTTTTATGCTTTCCTGTTCCTGGGGTCCCATTTTCCGGCCTTGCCAAAGGAGATGTCCTTCTTCCCATTGCCACAGCAGGTTGGTCATGGCAAAGTAAAAGTTGCCTTCAGAAGCTGGACATCCAGCGACTGCCCTGCTTCTGCTAGAGAAAGGCTTCAGGCTGGCTTTGTCCAACCCCTCTGTAAAACTTGCATAGAGAAAAGGAAACTGGAGACACCCAGAAGAGGGAACTGGGGGTTATTGTCACCCAAGAACAGTGATATACAAATCTATTTGACCATCTTGCTCAGTCTTGACTGTCATTGCCCATCTTTCCCCAGGCCACCATGAAATATTACAGCTCCAAGTCAGCTTTAGTCTTTCTGCTTGTTGGATATCATTTACCCACCTCCTTACCTTCAGACTACCGATGTACAGTACAAATAGGAAGGAAAAAGTGTCCTCAATGTATGTATTTTCACTGTGACTGGCTTTCAGCTTACTTTTATTCTTACCTTGCACTTCTACCATCCTGCCAAAGGCCATAGTCTCCCATGCTCATTTATTTTGTCCTTTCATTGGACCTTCTCTGGTCAAAATACTTAAAAACCAGGGGGAAAAAAAAAGAAAATTTACCTTCAGAAATTCAGCTTTCATTTCTGCCTTTCAGCCAAACACTTCCCTAGACTTCTTGCAGCTCCCCCAAAAGAAATGAGGTTTGCAGCGTGGGTGCTTGTGCTATACCCCTGGAAGGTGAGCTGATGGGGTTTTGTCTAAGAAGGATGACAATTCAAAATATTTCAATTTGCCTTTATTAAAGCTGTTCTCATGACCAACACCTGAATTTTATACTTCTCTCATTTAAGTGAGGCATGCAGCCTGTCCTGCTGTTCTGCAATTAATAATAGATTTTTCACTTCGATCACTTGAGGAAGAACTCATGGGTGTTTCTGATTAGTTGATGGCAACTTTCCTCTTAGGGCACTGCGCCAGTTGAAGAGGCTGTCAAAGGTGATCCCACAGCTAACCACGGTCACTGCTGCAACCTCTCAAAATGATGCCTGTTCTTTATTAGCTTTTTACCACCCAGGATACTACTTGATGCTACGCAATAAACAACAGCTGGTGGATCTGAGCCACCCACCAGTATGTCTTTCATCTGAACTCTTGGATTTCCCCTGGCTCCGTTTTTGCCCACTCCTGTTGTGTCTGGGTGGCATGAAGTGTAATTTTGCATTTATTGGGTGCTTCCTGTCTCAGTGCTGAGCTCCCGATGCCTATGTTGCCCTGTGGATGCACGTGACGCTCCAACCTGGAGCTCCAGGACATAATATGGCAATCCCACCTTGATCACCATGCTCCAGGGAGACCTCTCCCATCTCTGAAAACCTACCTTTGAGCTCTTGAAGCGTGTAGAAAAGTTCATTATCTTCAATTTCAAGCAAAAACCCCATGAGTAAAACAGACTCATTTGTGAACAGGTTGGACGTTTAGGGAGGCAAGGTCTGCATGGACTTCACTACAATTGAGGAGCATCTCACCCATTTGCAAGATCCCAAGACAAAACCTATGTGCCAGACAACCACAGGTCAATATATTCCTTATGGAAGCTGGGGTTTCGTTCTCCACCTGTTTGAACAGCCTTGTTTAATCTACCATCCTGGGCTAGTTCTAATTCTGAGAGCTGGTCTATAAAGCCGTGAGCCTGAGATCCTGAGTGGGAAATACATCGCGTTTATCCGTTTTCAGCACGGCCGTATATCTGCAAGGAGGTGCGGTGAGCAAAACGGCTGCAACCTTGGCAGGTCCGCGGACATTTATTGTGAGAAGCAGCTGGGGAACAATCAAAGTAATTGCTTTGGGCCGATGTACGTGTTTCTAATGTCTCATTGCAGAGGGACTTATTCAGTGTGTCTGCATTATTTACAGAGGACACCACTATCAGTAAAAGGCCTTATTGTCTACTCTGTATTTGTTTCTACATCTTTCAGTTTAGCAACTCTCTAATTCAGTGTGGTTGGTTTGGTTTTTTTTTTTATTTATTTTTTTATAGCTTGTTTCCTCTTCAGTGATATTATCATGGAGCCAATAAAAGTGCTTTCCCTCTACATCTGGTCAAAGAAAGATTTTGCTGGGTACACAAGTGATATTTCTGAAAATGCCTCCAAGTGAATATAAAAAGCTGTTAGAAGCAATTGAGTTTACTATTGCCTTATGTAGTGTCATTAATTAGGAAATGAAGCAAACTCCATTTTATATCACTTGTAATCAAAACGTTACAGTCTTAATGAGCAGCTTTCCGAGTGCGGAGTTTGAAAACAGACTCTGTTCTGGTACAGATGAGCAGAGAAGAAAAGGATACAGAGCTGCTTTATGTTTTAAAAGTCCTGGCCCAGATTTTCAGAGTGGCAGGGTAAGAAATGCTGCCATGCAGTGAGGCAGGATGAGGGCAACTGCCCCGGCAGGGCAGGCTGGAAAACTGCACGTTGTGGCTACCCAGATAACCAGGTGGCCACTGTGATTTATTCCAGCACTGCACGCATCACAGTAACTCCAGTAACTTGCTGAGCAGCAGCTCACAACCTGGCTCCCATTCTTGGGTACCACAAAACACTGACTTTCAGCAGTCGCCCTTTTCCTCTGCTTTAGGTTAAATGGATATTTTTTCCCCCTAATTTTTTTTTCATAGAGTTCAGAGTTTTCCTGATCCCTTTTCCTGCCTCCCAATTCAAAACATTGAGCGGGATAAAATATAAATAGTAAAAGAAATACAAACAACATACTTTAAAAGGAAAAAAAAAAAAAGGCATTTCATCAGCAACCCCTTTTTTCACAACCTTTAACATTAGGTGCCTTTGTCAAGTCCATTAGGACCATATCTGCACTTTCCGGAGTTTGAATGCTTTCATATATTTGGCTCCATATGAACAAACTGGTGGGGCAAACATATTAGTCGATCATTTGCCATGTACATGATTCAGATACCCAGACATGTACAAAACCCAGGCAGGGATTAACCGAGTCTGACAGCACTGAAGTGACTCCAGTTCTGTGTATGTATAAGCGATAATGAACCAAAGGCCCTGTTTGTCTTCAAATAACACACAAAATGATTAATTAGACGGAGGGGCATGAGTAATAATCACAATATTATATGCTCCACCATAATGGAACGCTGCTCTCTTCTTGCTTTGTTCCTCTAATCTCCGAGAAGCAAATATCCACAGGGTGTTACCGACAGAGCTGGAGGCAGATTGCAGTTGCTCAGAGTTTATAAGCAGCACTTCTTTCCCATTGTGATTTTATACCCCTGGGACATACAGAAAACCTCTTTAGAAAATACCCACGGTTGCTAAAGGATTAAAGGGATCTGCAGGAAAAAGAAGGCAAAGCGCTCTAGTTGCAGATTACAGACTTGAACATGTTCCCATTAAATTCAATGGCAAAGTTTTCTTTGCTTCAAGGTTGGATCCCGAACGTTTTATCATCAAGATATTCGTTGGTAAAAATCAAATAGTTTGTCATAGAGACACATTTAAAAAAAAAAAAAAAAGAAACTGTTGCTCAACCCCCTGTTTCCTGTTTAGTCATCTACTTCTGATGTAAGGCAAAACTGCTCTTTTGAGTATTTACCAAAGCGGCTCTGCTGGCGGTGGGGTTTCCACCCTTGGAGGGGCTCGGACACGGGCCCCAGCTGGGACGACCAGGATCTCGCTCGGCCCGGGGTCGGCAGAGGGAGCAGCAGCCTTGGCTTGCTCCTGTCTCCTTGTCCCTGCCAGCAGCACGGCCTGCTTCCCAGCGCAAACTGGAGAGCCAAAGGTGAAGTCAGGAGCCGCCTGACACATTGCTCCATGGCCCAGAAAGCGTGAGTCTGCTTCCAACCTGCCTCTGCCATCCACCCCTTTCCCCTACTCGGCTCAACAGCGAACAGGAGAGGGGGGTAACCCTCCCCCCCCCCGGTGCCTTTACAATATGTCCAAGAAGGGTTATTGCTCTTGAAATTAAACCTACATCAAACCAATTATCCATCTAAACAGCCACACTTTTTGCTTTCCTTATTTAAGCAACAAAACCCATTTTTCTCTATCGGCTATATATAGCTTTGCCATCCTCCAAATTTAAAAATATTATAGGCAAATTCCTGTCTTTGCCTATTTTTAGTTGCTATTGTCCACTTTGACATTTTGGTGTACAGGATTGATTTGGATGCGCATGGACCTGGCAGAGGTTTTGAAAGGGTTTTTTAGTAGGAAGTGACCAGGGAACACAAGCTGTGATGCATTTCTACATTTTAATTCATTAACTAGAGCTCAGCCCAAGGGAAGCCAGTGCACTTCCTCAAGTACCACTTTATCTTCTCCCCCAGGGACCTTCGGGTTTGGAGGGAGCAAGGCAATCGCACCACCTGCGTGGGAACCAGCCCCGAACAATGGAGTTTCCCCAATGCATATTTGCTTTTTGCAACCATATTTTTTTCCCCTTCAAATGACTCCCACCCCTCTTTCCTCAAAGACAACTTGGTTTGGCAGGTGCACTTTGCAAGCGAGCCGTGTTCCACTAGAAGCAGCATTAAGTTTTTCAGTCCCCAGAGTATTTCTGTCTCAGCAACATCAGTTTCTGGTGGAAATTTTGGTCTAGGATTGCAAAAGGGCTCATTCGTTTAACAAAGTAAGCTGTTTCCACCATGACCTCTTGGTCCAACTCTGCCTTTGAAGCACCTCACGTTGGCCATTGATGGACAGGGTAAAGGGAGATGTGAGAAACCCTCCCAAGCTCTTGCTCACGTCAGAAGGACCTGAGCAAGAGGAAAGATGTTGTAGCCTACTCTAGAAACACTAGTTGGATAAGCGTGGAAAAACTGCTAACTCCTCACAATTTAATTGTCCGTGAAACATCGCAGCAGCCTCTGAAATGCCGAGCCAGGCAGCTCTGCCAGCACAGCTCATGAACACCAGCCTTTCCTTCACCACCTCTTGTCCCACGGTGCCCCGTTCCCATTGGGGGCTTCCCACCCAGCACCTTCCCTTCCCCACAGCCACCGAAGAACCCTGCACCCCATAACTGCACTCCTGGCCAGCCCTGACATTTGCAAACACACTCCTGTGACCGACCTCGGCAAAGTTGGAGTCTGATGCAGAAGGGAAAATATTCCCTTCACTTGACATACCTACGTGTTAAAATGAAACAGGCTTGTACAGGGAAAAACCTCGCCCTTATCGGTGTGACATTGTGGAGTCTCACGATCATAATCCAATATTAGCGTGCGATAGGGATCCGTGCCGGGGGAGAGATTGGTCCTTGGGAGTGACCTCTGCCTGGCTCGCAGGTCTGCCTTCACCTGCTCCACAACCCCCAGCATCTCCCCCCTCCAACATAGGTATTTTGGACTTTGGGAGGGGAGAGGAAGGTCTGGGACCCTTCCTCCTCAGACATTGCCCTTCTGCAAAAAGAGGGACCAGCCATCAGGAACACTGGGATCTCTCTGGGCTTCCATCACACCTCAAAAGCTTCCCAAGCTTTTGGCAGGAAGTACAGTGGGAAGCAGGGAGAGCTCAGTGCTGGGAAGACGCAGTGGGGCTGAAGGGGAGGTTGGATGCAAATCAGTCCCTCCTCCCATGGGTCTGCCCTCCAGATCCGACCCTCTCCTCTGCCCTGGAGGCCACAAGCTCCTTTGGGTTCCTGCTCTTTATCTTACACTTGCTCCATTACTCCACTTTTCAAGGACCTCCCCTTTTTAAGACAGTAATCACAGCAGGTGTGGGAATGCTATTGTCCCCACTTTATCCTGCTAATACCCCCTTCCCCTACAGCACAGAGCAGTGGCTCTGGGGGGACAGGGCAACCCCACCAGCCCCCTTTTTTGGGTGCAGAAGGAGGTGTGGGGACCCAGGCAACTTTGTCCCCAGCAGGCACATCCCTGAGCTCATCCTGCTCCAGGGCAGCGCTGACCCACGGCTGGATTCATCCCTAACACCCTAAATCAACAGTGCAGTCATCTGAGGCTACGTCTCGAGTCACTGGACCCGTGTGATCCAACTGCCCTCCTCTCCTGTGGAGATAACGGGCTGCTCTTTAAAGCGCAGGCTGAAATGTAATAGCATGAAACCAGAAGCTGAATCTTTAAGGAAAAAAATAATCAAATATTCCAAGGCTAATAAGAAATCATAAGAACCCACTGAACTGGACCAAACGAGAGTGGTTTTACACAAATCAGAGGCTTTTTGCCCCCTGAATAATCCATTCAGGGGTAATGCCTGCACCCCCTGCCTATTGCCCAGGCTCAGGGGTGCAGTGACAGCAGTCCTCGGCTCAAAGGTTGTTGTGTGAAGCAGAATTTGGCCCATGTCCGTGCTTCTGGACAGGGGTGTTGGACAGAAACAGTCAGCTTTTCACGGTCACCTGCTCCTCCAAGCATGGCAGGGCTTTGCTGAGGAGCTGAAGGCCAGCAAGCTTCCACATCCAACTGGGACCCACGAGAGTAAACCTTATTCCCTCACCCCGCAACCAAATCCCAGCCAACAGGACCCAAAGGGACTCTGAAACCTTTTCTTTTTTTGTAAAGAAAGTGATATACAACAAAGCATTATACTTGGGTGTGAACCTGAGAAGCCCTGAGCCAAAAGATGGGTTCAGGAGCATTAAAGCCAGAGGCTCTGCAGGGAGGGCCGTGGCCGAGTCCCTCTGTCACCCTGGCACACGCCGAGCCTCCTGTAAAGCCCTGCCCGCGTCTGACAGAGCCAAACCGGCCACATCTGCCTGCTCATATTTGTCATCCTATAATCTCTCTGGCTCAAGGAAGGACATTTAACATGTCAATCATATTCCCATTACTGTAGCGATTCATTAGTGCAGTGGAATGAGATCCTGGGAGAAACCCTCTTGAAGGAAAGGGGAGGAAAGACAGGCTGGAGAGTCTGCAAGGTTAATTCACCGGGGAATTGTTTTGTTTTTTAATTCAAGGCAAATTCAATCATGCTTGCCAACTATTTTAAGGAAAAAACAATTACCTCGGGTGCTAACACACTGCAGAGACAAGCATAACTAGGGACCGAGATGAGTTATACCCCTAAACCCAAACCAGATTTAAGTTTTTCCAAACCAGGGGCAGAAAAAACGGGACAGCAAGTGGCACCGCTCACCCAGGCAGCCACATACCGCTTACCCCAGTTGTGAGATCTAAAACTAGTATTAAAGTTTAGTGGTTAGATGATGCTAGAAACCCTCCTTTTGCTTTATAGCCACTTGTGGCTCTGCCTGTCCTAGACAACCACACCACAACAGCAGCACAGGCAGCAGCCTGGCTGTTCACACCCCACACCGCATCAGTGGGGTGCACACGAGCTCCGAAAAGCACAACGTTTGTCCCTGCCCTACAAACACTCCTGGCCCGGACATCAGCCAGAGCCACACGCGGCTGCCGAGAGCATCCATTTATAACCGAGACGGTGGAGATCCTACTCAGCACTACGGAAAAGCTCTTTACGTCATAAATTGTATTTAAAGGCTCTTTCAAGAAGACAAGCAAATTTAAGAGGGCAGTTAGCTTCTGGCACTTAGATGCATAACTTTATTTGAGTATTCAATTTCCTCCTTCATTCATAAAGTAAACATCTGAGTTATCTGAAAGTGACTGTATACTTACGCAGTGTTTTCTTAAAAGAGTCAAAAGGAGCAAGGCGACATAAAATGCTTCAGAGAGCATGACACAGGAAAACACAAGCCTTTAAATTATACACATTCAGGAAATGGTTGAATTCAGCATTTTAGATGGAAAGGTTAAAATGTTTGTGATGAATTGTATTAAATCTTTCACCGGTAAATCCTGTAGGAAGCAGAACATTTGAAGGAGCCTAGTTATTCCCAGTGTCTAGGAAAGACTCCCAGAGTTTCAAAGGAAAACGTCCATTAATCTCATCGGACAAGTGCAATCTAATAACAGCTGTTGTTAAATTAAGGCAACTTTGTTATTAAGTGTTTTCCAAATTTAGTCTA
>VYZM01001678.1:798506-818051 GCA_013398915.1 Dromas ardeola
TTTGTTTTTTTCCCCCCCCCCCCCCCCCCAACAAAATCCCTTTTTGTTCTGAAATGGAGGATCTTTGCTGCCTTTCAGCCTGAAATTATCTTTTTTTTTTTAGGAAGACTACTGTACAGAGGATTGGAAGTCCACCTCCTAGGGAATGGTTTTATTTGCTACGCATCTGCCTTTACAGGATTTTTACATTGATAGTTTGGGCATCACCTTAGTGGTATAAATATCCTACTGACCTTTCCGCAGTGAAGGATGCCCCTGTTGCTTTGGGGGCGCAGAAGCCCAGCAGGAGCCATGCCCCAGCCCTGGGGACAACAGTGTGGTGCTGGCAGTGATGGCCAGAGCTGCTCAACACCGCTCCAGGATGGGTTTGCAGGTTGGTGTCCATCAGCAGGACAACCCCATGTCCACTGGCTGACCCTAGCAGCGGCTGCATTTCTCAAATGCATTCCAAACTTCCCCATATAGATTGTTTTTACTCCAATTCCATGACAAAACCCCAAATCAAGAAGCCAGGGCCATTCCTGCCACTGACCTCCTGTTGGACCTTTGGCAAGTCACTTTGCCTCATGGCATCTCAGCTCCATCACTGACGAGGTGTGGATGTGCCAGATGACCTCTTACATGAAAATGACACCAGAAAGTGCCCTCATCACCGCAGGGTTAAATGTGGGGGAAAAAAGCCTGAAAGTCTGGGAGAAATTAAACATTTTACCAACTTTTTACCAAAAATCTCTCTAGGGAAGGGAAGGAAATCGACTGACAAGGCAGCATATTTACAGCCTCTTTCCAAATTAGAACGGAATTAAGGATCAATTTCAGTGGAGGACTGAAAATGCATAGCTAGATTATTATTTTTTTAAAAGGAATTTAGCACGTCTGGAGAGCACGAGGATCTGAAGCACTGAATCTTGTGAGCTTCTCTGTGGTCGATTGAGACTTGGCTGGGAAGGGAAATTCTCAGCTTTCTTACAAAACAAACTAAAAGCAAAACAAACCACTTTTCCTGGTGAGACTTTCATTCAATTCTGCAGACTCAGGAAGCTCACGAGATAAGCCTCCACTCCGAGGATACACTCCGAGCCGGCTGAAGCCTAGACCTGAGCTGGCAATTAGCAGGAACGCAGCATGCTTAATGAATTAACACGTTTGGGCAGCCTGACTCAGTATGGAAAAATAACCTAAACATTTGCGGTGTTTTCTGCAGCCCAATTGTGCACCTCAATAAAGGCACCAGTGATAACAAAGAGCATGTCGATCTCCCAAGAAACATCCCGAGGAAGTCCCCAAATTTCCTAGTTCGGAGTAAGACTGAGAAATCAAAGGGATTTCTCCCTGATGGTGGTTTTTTTTTTATTCCTAGTTTTGGATCTCAGTGGGAAATTCAGAAGCACTCGAACACGAAGTTAAAAAAAGCTTATAAACCTCAAATCAGATTCTGGTTTTGTTTAGATTTAGTATCTCTTCATTTCTGATGAAGAGATAAGTAGATTCCTATTCTATCCAAACCAATTTCCTCCTAATTACGGACTGATCCCTAGCCTGTTTTTCTTTGAAAAATCAAAACTGAGTTTGATTACAGGAGTAGAAGACAGATTTTTTAACTGGAAAACATGGGTGCTATTGTGGTTTTATTTTTGGCTTTTGCCTCCTGCAAATGCAAAGAGGGCTCGGTTGCCATTTATTCAGGCTGCCTTTAAAAAACAAAAGAGCCCCCGTCCCCGGTGACCTTGCTCAGCACGCTCCAGATGTAACTGATTTTGCGGTTACATTACAAGCCCCATTGACACCGCTGTAACTGAAATGATTGGTGATGCACGAGCCAAGCCAGAAAAGGAAAAGCCAAGTTGTAGCTCCATTGCAGAGCAACCATAGGCTTCCAAAAGTTTAAGAAAAACCGTTCTGTGCACGCAGAGAGACCTGCTGAAACCTGGAGCTCCTGAGGAGGAAAAGTGCCAACATCTCAAACCGGGTAGTGGTATCTCTGGTCTGCCATCCCCCAAAATTGTACAAGGCAGGGCTTTTCCCATCTGCAACATTATTTTAGACACAGGTACAAATTTCCAGGGGTAGGAGACAGGCAGGCCAAGGCTCCCTCCCCACGGGCACCCCAAGGTGCTGCTTGTGCTCTCCCAACCATCCGACCGCAGGGTGACGGGGCAGACGTGGCTCTTCTCTCCCCAGGTTTATTGCTATTAACTCTGCAAGGTAACATGGGCTCTGAAATGGGGGTGCCCAGGGCACCCCACTCAGGAGGGGAGAGGATGCAACATGAGGACCAATTCTGCATCTTTGTCTAAAGGTAAGGGCAAGCAGCAATGTCAAAGTCAATAACCTCAGAGCAGAGCCCATCCGAGAAGGAGCACCATTATTAAAACTTGCTTCTCAGAAATGAGTCATCCATTATCAATATTTTAAATTGCTAAATCCTTTCTAATCGTGTTTTAATATGAGGCAAAGCTGCATGATTTAAAAGGAAAGCTCAAGCCACTGCCAATCACTCCTGGGCGCATAGCAAAGCAGGAATACTGATGCGACCAACTTTCCATCAGGGAGAGATACTTCTGGAACAGCTTTGCTGGGTCCTCAGCCTCCTCCAAGGGAAGCTGTGTGGCCTTTCATGCTTTGGGACTTTCCAGGGAGCCACAGCAGGTACATTGACCCTGGCTGCAGAGCGCAGGCCCAAGCTGGCACACAAGGCTCATGGATTCAAGGCTGGATTTAGGAGCAAGCTCTGCAATATACCGAGAGAGAAACACATCCAGGAACAACAGGAGAAACGACAGTCTGTATTTATCACTTGGGTCTTGTCAAAGGAAGGCAACATGTTCAGCTGCATCTGAGTGCTAAGTCAACCCCAATCTTGCCTTGTTATTATATCTGTATTACTGAATACAGAAATAATATATACACATTATATCCATGATGACATAATAGGTTTTAAATGGTGCAAGACAGCAGAAAAACAAGCTTACACCCTTTCACAGGAATTCCCATGGAGAGAAGCTCAAACACCACCATTATTCCTGAATGCCCACCATTAACCACCACCTTCCGAGGAAGCCCTCTGCTGCTGTTTGGTGCTGAGGCATTAGTAATCAGGGAGGAAAGATGTCAAAGTCAGGCTCGGCAGTGACAATCACCCTGCAGTCCCCATCCCTGCTGTCTCGTGGTGGTGGCCCTGCCAGTGACAGAACACCACGGCACAGGAATGTGCTCCCACAGAGCAAACAAAGGTGGATCTGAATAAACTGCCTCCCCAAAAGGCCACTTTATGGTGCCCTTTGAGCAGCAGCTTCCCCGTTTTCCATTTATGCCTGGAGATCCCTACACACACACACAGCCTGCCTATTAGAGCCTCCATCACACTTGGGGTAAATGATTAACACCGCCCATTCCACCTTGCTGCTCACCTTAGTCCTCCTGCTCACCCCCACAGGGGTGGTGTCTCCAGCACCGTTTTCCTCCCCCTCTGGCTAAGGCCATATCACTAAAAGCAGCAGACACCCCCCCTCCAGCCAGGGGTTATAGCGGGCTCCTACAGCTAAACGCCCCTCATTTCCACTCATTTCACGAGCCAGAGCTATTCTTCTGTATTACAAGCAACAAGTGAACAGATGGGAAGAATGATACCAACACCTGAAACAACAGCCACATTAGGCCCCCGCTCCGCATCCCGTCTGTGCCCACCTCTCCTTTCCTCCCATTCAATCCTTGGGGCGGTCCCACAGGAGGGTCATTCCCATGCCTTGCCCTTCGAGCAGGAGAAAAGCGAGCACAGGTGAGACTGGGACAAGGGCTGGAAGCTTCCACCAGTGTTTGCTTTAAGCCATTTGCTTGGTTTGGAGGCAAAAAACAATAAAAGGCACACTTACTTTACTTTTTTCTACCCATTCTTTCCCCGATGCGTGTTCTTATTTGCACTCAAGATGAGGGCTCCCAAAGCTTTCACAAGCATGAAGCCGTTGGATTTGCACCCAAGGCAAGACAGACTCTTCTACTTGAATGATAAAATTTCCCCACTTTCTCCTGTTTTCTTCTGGATCACCAGGAAATGTAAATAGCATCCTGTTAACGAGGCTAAATGTTTATAAGGGAGACCAAATCAGCACTGGTACCTTGCACCAGCTGAGGAATTGGCCCTGGAGGCAGCTCAGACTCCAACTTTTTCAAACACCACAATAGTCAAGGTCTGCTCTTGGCCATATCTAATGCTGCTGTGGAAATGCTTGTTAGAAAATCCTTCTTTAAATTCCAATACTAATGCATTTCCCAATGACATTAAAGACAGCCTGCAAGAACAGGGAAAAGGCTGGAGAACGCTAACAGGCCCGGAGGCATTACAGCACTGTAGATAAAGCCGCTTTTTGACAAGTTTTACCATAAAGACAGTCCCTGAGTGCTCCTCTTCCTTCCTTCCAGCACCTACTGTATCCATGATGTGTTATCTGTGGTGGTACTCCTGGGTAGAAATTTTACTGAATCATGGGATCAGTGAAGACAGCAGGAAACGGGTGTAAACTCGCTTAACAAGAGCCTTTTTGGTATGTGTTTCTTCTCACCAAGCTTCCCCTTGAGGAGGAGCTTCCTTGAAATAAAAACACTTTGCAAAAGCTGTTACTGCTCCTCACTAAGTGTCTTTTAGGTTATTCAATGTAAATTTGATGCTGAACAGGAGAGGTTCTTGGAGACATCACCTCCTACCAACCCCTGGCCACAAAGCTTTCTCTGAGAAGGGCCACCTGATGTGATGAAAGGAGCAGTGCTGTTTGTTTTCTTCTCCCGTGCATACAATGGTGAGATTGAATATTCAGCTCTGGTTTAGCTACTGCACAAGTAAATAGCCTGGACACTTAATTACCGCAGCACATTGACCTGGAAAACAACACGAGCTGTTTTCCTGGCTGGTACACAACCAACTTAGCAATAAAAGGCACTGGAGAGGAGCAGGGAAGTAGCAGTGAATTTGCCTCTCTGCACCATCAAGCACTTCCAGAACGATCAAAAACCAGCAACAGAGCCCCTACACCCCCCCGAGCACTGCTGTACCTGGCTCACAGCCTTGCTTCCACCTTCTTTCCAGGAAAAAACCTCTTGTATCCACACAATGCTTCATAGGCTCACCAACCACCACGAACTAAGAAATGAAAATGTGGTGCCCCCGTCCTCTTATACCCACAATGGGCATGTCCCTCAGCTGGTGTAAATCAGCCTAACCGGTGACTCTGGTGCATGGCTTCACCTGGGGGCTGTGTGTCCCCAGCGCTTGTGCAGAGGAAGAGCCAGCCCGTCTGCCAGCTGGGTGGTGTTTGCCGTTCAGGCAGAGCCCGGGCGGCAGCTGAGCTCCCACACAAGTTGTGCCGAAGATTTCTGTGTGCAACGCAGGAAAAAATGATGGCTCTCTGTTCTCCAACGGAAAAGTGGCACCCCATTAGAGAGCCTGGGGCTTCAGGGCTCCCAGTAGAAACAAGATACTTTTTTTTTTTTTTTTCCAGAAAGCAACTGCTTGGGTGAGCAATGATTTTATTGTGCTATTAATATGATCATAAACAAGAACAACATTTGTTTATAGGCTCAAGTGCTTCATTACTCACTCGCTGACTTGGTAAAAATCACCGTGGCATCAGTATAAAGTGCAAAATGGAACTGATCATTGTAGTCATGTTGTAAAATCATCTGGGCAGGTGACCTTTGAACAAAGGCAATTGATAGCTCCGAGGCAGCTGTACATAAACGGTAAAGATAATAGTTGCCCACAAGCCCCCAGACCTGTAGGAGGGCAAATACAGACCGTGCCTGGGAAGGGGAGAGAGCACCAGGGGGACTGAGAAAGGTTTGGGAAAGAGGAGGAAAAGCTGATTTCTGAAGTGTGTCTGCAAATCAGCTTTGTTTGGGGCTGGGGCAGGGAGCGATGGCGACGGTGCTGTCAGCACAGCCTGGGCAGGGTCCGGCCAAAGGCAGCTCCTGCCCGCCGGCTGGAGCCGGGCAGGGCAGGATGACGGGCTGCACGTGGGAAGACCATAATCTCCAGATCAGCCGGGGGGGTCTGGTTCTCCCAGACCTCAATTTTGGGTCCAGTCTCCTCCATTTCTCCATTCAAACTCCTGCAAGCACATGGGCTGAGCTGGGCTGTGCAACCAGGCGCCCAGAGGCTGCGGGAGCAGGACTGAGGATGTAGCATGAGCTGGGAAGACCCAAACTTTCCTGTGTTTATTGTTCACATCTATTGGGGCAAATGCTCCTCTTTGCCATGTAATGAAGGGTAAAAAGGGACGTAGACCCCCTTGGGGAGGTCTTCAAAATGGCAGGTTGAGAAGGAAATGGCTGGAAGGCACATGGGTCATAGAATCATAGCATTGCCTAGGTTGGGAGGGACTTTCAGATCATCTAGTCCAACCATCAACCTAACACTGACAAAAACCATCACTAGACCGTATCACTAAGCACATCCAGGTCCCCCTGGCTGTGGCTGCTGCACAGGGTGAAGTTCCTGGGGTGCTGGCTCCTCTGGGGGTGCAAGGACCAGGAGGAAAGGAAGCGTCCCCTCTCCTGCAGGGCTGTGCGGATGATGCTGCCTCTCCCTTTAGGGAGAGGGGATGGATCCTGCCTTGGGGATGGGAGGAAAAGATTGGAAGACACCCCCGAGAAATGAAAAAACAGCGTTGTGGATGATGCCGTCCAGTGAGTGCAGGGAGCGAGCAGGAAGGAAAAATTAGACGCGTCCTGGTTGTTTCACTTCTTGTCCTCGTTTCGTCAGCCATCAGCCCCCGGAGCATCCCGACGCTCGGTCGATGGTTACCAACAGGCAATAAATAAAACTGCTGGAGCCACTGGTGTCAACATCTTGGCATTGTTTGGGTCTTCTTGTTTGCCTTTAAAATAACTCTCCCCCTCGGGGTCACGCAGACGAGAAAGCGAGGACCCCCTGCCATCGTCCATAGAAATCATCTTGCCACGACTTGTGTTGTGCTGCCTTTTTTTTTTGCCTGAGAAGGCTGGGGTTTGGGGAGCTGCCCAGGAGCGTTACTCACGGTATGCCCGGGGTTCCTGCTCCCTCCTTCCCACCCGTGTCCCGACACGTCACCTGGGGCGCCTGCAGGTTGCCTGAGCCTGAGCCACATCACCCATTGTCCTGACTCCCAGAGGCACAGTTTGGGCTGGATTTGGGGACGGTGTCACCCTGCCGGCCCCGTGCTGCTGGCTTATCTGCTGCATGGCTGTGCCTGGCTCTGCAGAGGATGTTGGCAGGCCACAGAGTGGAAAAACAAACGGCGGAGATGTGGATCTGCGGTGAGAGCCTGGCCATGCAAACACGGTGTGCCACTGCCCAGCCCAGCGCTGGAGGGATGTCCCTGCCCCAGCGCTGGAGCCTGGCATGATGCAAGCTGCTAATGAAGCTCTGGAGGCACAAGAAATGCTCCTCCAAAGACAGTTTTCATCCATGGGCTTTGATAAAAGGGTGGCATGAAACCCCCCCCATGCCCACACAGGGCTACGTTGAGAGACCAGCCTCTGCACTATGGCAGCACTGGAGGGGACCGATGCTCCCCAGTGCCTGGAGCTTCTCCTTTCTCCAGCAAGGGTTGCGTGGTGGAAAGCACCGTCCTCCATCTCAGCTGAACTACGACTTGATGCCAGATCACTCTCCCTCATCATCTTTAGCCTGTTGTTTATAATAAAAATCAAGCGATCCATCTCTTCTGACAAGAGGAAGAGTTGCTCCAGGAAGCCCTGGACAGGTCAACTTCTATATTAAGGAACTATTACTTGACGGCTTCCTGGCCATAAATAGCCGTCCATCCAGGCAGGGGATTTTATTTAGAAATAACAAATACAACAGGCCATAGAAGTAACTTCATGACCTTGCTCCCCCTCCATTTCCCACCCATCTCCCCTCCTCGGAACGGTCTTCTCCTCACCCCCAGGCTCCTCGGGACCTTCAGGGTCCCCTTGCATGCCCCCAGCAGAGCATATCTCCCCATCGCCCACCTCTCTGAGAAGCTGTGGAAACGCGCTGTTGCCAGCTTTTGGGGTTTTGCATCACTGATGATCTTTTGCTACAGCTCAGCTCCAAGAGATTATTTTCTACTTGGCTTTTGTTAAAATAATTTACAATGAATCTTTGCCCTGAATGGCTGAAAGCTGGAAATCCTCCATTCCAAACATCCCCCAAACTGGATGCAAACAAAAGTACCTTCAAGACATCCTTCATTTTTCAGTCCCTCAGACCTTTCTCTTAACTTTTGGAGGACTAAGTTCTGATTTTCTAATGCGCAGAGTCGGCAATATCAAAAGCAATCAGGAAATACAAAAGAAAACCAGCATTTCAGTATTTTTTTATTATCGGGAGGTTTTGACCATTTTTGTCATGTGGTTTGCCTAAAATAATAATAATAAAAAAAATCTTTGTTTGGAGCTGGAAAGGGAAGAGCAGCGTGTTTATTTCATGTATGACTCATCAGCTCAGTGTTGATACGCTAAACGCTTCAGAAGCTAACACTCTATAGAGAGATGATCGTTTTTAATATAAAACAGTAAATGTTTAAAACAACCGTTGTTTTTTTTTTTTTCCTCTCTTTTCATCCTGTTGTGGCCAATAAAACATAAGAGAGGCCACACAGTTTACATTTTAATAAAATTAAGTTATTTGGTGCCATGTTATTACAGTCTTTATTGGAAAGTGGAATAAATTGCACACAGAGGAGTCATAGGAGGGAGAAATCACTGCGAATAAACATAGATTCTGGGATGCATTTATTTGCTGGTTTCGTCTAAAAGGAGGAAGGCTTTCCTCAGGAAAACGGAGGCAGCCCCGGGGCTCTGGCCTCGGGGAGGCAACCCTGGGTCGCTCCGGCCGAGGACGAGGTTTTTGGGGAGCCGGTGCCACAGCGGGGCCACCCCGGCCCCCTCCAGCCAGCGTTTTCCAACGCGCATCCTCCAAGAGAAACCTGTCCTGCGGCCGCGGCGCAACTCCCCGCAGTCCCAAGGCGCTGGGGCAGCCCGTCCTCCTGCCCCTCCGCCGTCTGCGGGGCCAGCCGAAAACGTCGGTCCCCAGGCTTTTTGCTGGAGGTTGGGGGTTTCTAGGCAAGCGCCAGGGCGCACCAGGAGTCCTGCCGGAGCGGCACACTCAGCCCAGGCTGTGGGGCCATGGTGGTGGGGGAGAAGGTGTAGTCCTCGGGCTCGAATTTGAACTCGCCGGGGCCGCCGGCCAGCGCCTCATCCGACTGGCTCTGTGCCTGGGAATAAGGAAGGGAAGAAGAAAGTCATTAGAAAGCCTGTTATTAGCCAATGGGTCACTCTCCCCCTCGTCAAAATGCGGTGGTAGGGCTAGGATGGACTATGAACGGGGTGGGTTATCCCTGATGCTACTGCTGCCCTTCGGAGGAGCCCGGAGCCGGGCAGAAAGGGTGCTCCATCCCCAGCAAGCACAAGGACCAAGCTGGGAGGAGGCAACCCAGGGCCCATCTGCATTTATTTATTGACTAAACATGTCCAGTTTGGAGATCTCTAGGCGCGTGTATATTTTTTAAGAGTGCAGCACAAATCAGAATTATCGGTTTCAGCCAAAAAAAAAAAACCCCATTCCCCCCCTCCTTCCCCCATAAGGCGCAGCTGGCATGGCGCCAGGCGCTCGGGTGCTGGAGCTGAGCTTCCCCTCCATCCACACATGGCCAGCTCAGGGCGGGGGGGCTTCGACCCAGCGTAAAGATAGTGCTGGGTCCCAAAATTTAGATGTGCGGGTTGATTTAGAGCCATTTTTTCCTCCGCCAAGGCAAAATAGCAACCCGCCCCAAAGAAATCCTCGGGGCAGAAGCAATCTGGGGTCTCTGACAGCATTACAGCTCTGTGGGCGCTGAGCACCTCAGGGCTATAAAGCGCAGATAATATATGCCCAGGGAGCCGTTTCTTGAGACCTACAGAGGTTTCCACCGTGGGCTGATCCCCCTGACTCAACGGGGTTGTAACTCCCAGGATTTCATGACAGGAGATGAGAATTAAACCCAGCCCCATGCCAAAGCTGGTTCGCCACCGATCACCTCCGTGGCAGCAGGGCTTGGACCCCCCTGTTCCCCACTGCACGGTGAAAGAGCCGATGGGGAGCCAACAGGCTGGAGCCCTTCCTGATCCACAACATCTTGGCTCACTTTCCCTGCTTTCCTCAATCTGAGGCAGTCCATCAGGCTGGTGGCCCCCAGTGCAATGAAGCCTCCAGGCCTCATCAAGGTTCCCCAGGTAAGCGGCTACCAAGACGTGTGGAGCATCCACCCCATCCACCCCATCCATCCCTGTGCATCACCTGGGACACCGACACGATGGTTTGTCCGGGATACTGCGAGGTCGTGCTGGGCTCTGACTTTAAAGTGACCGTGCTGTCTGAGTTCGTAATGGAAGAAGGGGAGTTAGTGGCCGAAGTCGTAGACCCTGCAAGGCAATTGGTACAGGATGGTGAAGCAACACAGGTGCAGATCCGCTCTTAAGGAAATTTGTATTTCAATGGCTACCAAGACATCTCATGGCACGACTACTGTTCCCTTTCTCTACCACATCTCTGTCAGGGTAAGGCTTTGTATTTGGCTGCCAAGATGCTGATGGAGAAGGAGGAGGAGCTCCCTTTCACAGCCTGGCAGCGCTGGTCCTGGTACAGGCCGGATGGGCTAATGTTGAATGTGTCTTGATACCTTCCCCTCGACTCTTTAACACACCGTTCCCAGCCCTGTTTTTTCCCATTACTCAATTTAGTCCAGATTTGCTTGAACACAAGCACTGCCAGGCTGGAGCCGGGTGCCCACAGCGCAGAGGAACCTCACGGGAACACGACAGCAGTGAGATTTCCCACTCAGCACCCTCCGTCCACGTGAGGTCTACGCATAAATACAGGTCCTACATCCAAAGCAGTCATCAGGGAAAAAAATCACAAGATTATTTTCTAATGATCATAATTTCTTGCAGAAGACATGCTGAGGTGAATTATGCCCCAAGCCCCCATGATGAATCATAGCAGCACTGTACCTGTTGAGGTTTTGCCTTTCGTAATGTTTTTAGGCTTCCTTTTCCTTGTCTGGATGCTTTCCTTTTTCATGGCCAGAGGTCGTGGTACCTTGACATTCATAAAGTTTGGAATCATTAATATTGTATTTTACTTAGCTCCTTCCCACGCATGTGTTGCTCTTCTATTTACGTGCTGTAGCTCATTCAAAGCCCCTAAAGTCCTTGTCCTTCACTAAGTGCTATTTTTCTCTGCAACAGGCCTTGGCTGGAAGATGTATAAGGCTAACAGCTAAGGCTTTCCCACAAATTCTGTTTTTTCCTTTATTTCCTATTTTCCTTTTCCTGATTTATTAAGCGACCTTTATGACAGGGCCCTATTAAATTACACTGACAGAATGAAAGCCCACATGGCTCACAGGGGACGGTCATGGGATGAAGAGACTTTAACCTTTATGGCAGAAGTTTGAAGAAGCCTATATGGAGGGATGAAGTCTCCTCTTTGGCTGATGGACGTTCCCATCCTCTGTGGATAACTGTTATCAGCCAGCCTCCATGTGGACTCCTTAGCATCCTTCACACATTCTTAATTACCACATCTAGAAGAAATACGCTCCTTATCTCCAGTCTGCATTTGGGGAGCTTCCATCTCCAGCTACTGGAGCGTGGTAAGCTTTCTTTTTGGGGAGTAGGATCATAGAATCACAGAATGTGTTGATTTGGAAGGGACCTTTAAAGGTCGTCTAGTCCAACCCCCCTGCAGTGAGCAGGGACATCTTCAACTAGATCAGGGTGCTCAGAGCCTCATCCAGCCTGGCCTTGAATGTCTCCAGGATGGGGCCTCCACCACCTCTCTGGGCAACCTGGGCCAGTGCCTCACCATCCTCATTGTAAAGAACTTCATCCTAATGTCTGATCATTAAGAGTAACTTGGCAAGCAAACTAATTAAGAGCCACCCAGTGCAAGAAATCTCTCCTCTATGCAGGTACCTCCTGAGAGTGTTCCAGTACCCCCTTAACCTTACTCTGGAGAACCTCAGCAGACTGAGCTTTTAACTGCTCAAGGAGACAGGACAGGCTAACAGCTCTTCTGGTTGCAGTCTGGAGGCTGGTCCTTCCAGACCTGATATCCTGGACCTGCTGGGTGGTGATCCCAGTGCCCAAAGGTTCCCTCCCGGTGCGGATGCACTCCTCACCCCATGGAGCTTCATGTACAAGCCGCAGGCATTGCAGACGGGCTCCCCTTCGGCATTCCTTCTCCAGAGGGTGGTATTGGTTGTGTGGCAGTTAGTGCAACATAGGCCAGCACGTCTAGATGAAGACTTAAAAACAAGCAAACAAACACATGAATGTACACATAGGAATGATTAATTGGGAAGTTTCCTTTCATACAAAAATAAAATCTCCAATTACATCAATTTCCTGGAAAATGTGAAACACACACGATAGCCAAATTCGGATCAAAGAAATTACATTCAAATGAGATCACTCCAATTTGCGAGTCCTTTTTTTATTGAGCTTGATAAACCTGGCAAATATCTTTGCAGGTCATTTCTCAAACTTCCAACAAATCTGCTAGAAGTGATCAGGACTCAGAGTACAGAGGACTTCCCCAGGAGATCCACTCAGATGGAGAAAGAGATGGAAAATGCCAGCCAGGCTTTAAGTGCACAAAGAAAAATCCTCATGTTTTCAGTGAACTCTTCTGGTTTTTCTGCACTCAGAACTATCACTAAAGTTAGCAACATCCCAATCAATCTCTGGTTTAAGACAACTGGAATCAATTGGCTGAACTGAGCAGAACCAAAGTGAACTGGCCCACGATGGGACCAGGGAGGTTGTTCTTTGCACGTCTTGCAGACAATCTGTTCTCTTACAGGCTGCAGAAACACCGTGAAAACATTAATTAATGACATATTTTGTGAGTGCGGTGATTGCTGGCTCTGAAACATTAATATTTCCAAGTGGAGAAGGAAAATATTCTGGCAGAAGCAGCAAACTTATTTCTGACAACTGTACGCCAAGCCACTGGAAAATTCTATATACAGACTTGTCAGCTCAATAAGCATTTCATTTGAAAGTCTCTTAACACTAGGTATTGAAACTATTTTAATAAAAGCCTTCGCTAAGTATAAGATGCCAGTGACATAGGTAATATCACAGGCTCTCCACATTCAGGTGGAATATTCAGGTGTTCGAATATGTTCTTCAGCCTTGAGGAAAATCACTTTGATTCCTCCCAAAGACAGACGATAGGTGATGCGGGCAATAAAGAACTCCCTGTTTGTTTATTCTTCCATTATTGCTTGGTATCGCGACCGAGCAATATGATGAATGAAGTGGGAAGAGGAGGAATAAAAATGAAATGTTTTTACAAGGTTAGCAGTCAAATAAAGATCGGCTTTGAGTTTCAAGAGACACAAGCGACATGCCCAAGCTTTGATTCTCTCGTTGCTCAGCAAAGACGTCTCAGCAACTATTTGCAAATAGCAGTACTGCTTTGGAAATTATTTAGCTTTCAAGAAATAACCAGGCAAAAATAATAATACATGGAGGTGTGAGCTGACAAGCCTGGCACAGAGGAGGGGACAGCAGTCCTCGTCCCTAATATGGGACATGGTGTCACAGCAAGATCCCGGAGCAGGCACAGAGCTTCCCCAAAGCCTTTCATTTGCCGGGGCTGTGCCGTTCATCCCTGCAGCCAGGAGGGACCTCAGTCCCGATGGAGCAGAGGGAGGCGCCGAGCACCCGACGGGTGCAAGGGCCCTGAGGTCCAGCTCCTGCCGTGGGTGCGGAGGGGAATTTGGAGGCTCTCAGCCCTGGGGTAACTGTGCCCGGCGTGGGTCGGTGACATCTGTCATCACCTGTGGATGGTGGAAGGCCAACGCAAAGCCCTTTGGAAAGCCCCAAGATTTCTGGGCCATGGCAGGTCCCTGGGAGCGAGGGACACGCTGTCCCTATTTCCTACAACGCTTTGTCTGTGGCTTGCATGTACCTTCTGCATCTCCTGCACATCACTCTGTGGGCTGCCTCCTCCTCGCACAGCCAGGGAGAGCAGAAACCATCCTCCATGACAAAATATTACAATTTAAACCCCAGAAATCCTGGGAGAACCTGGCCCTGCACCACAACCTGCCAGCTTAGCAAGAAAGAGACAGTCAAGGCTATCGCTGCTCACTGAAGGACGAGGGTACAATATGTTATTGCTGGTTTCCCAGCAGTTCCCTTAAAAGAAAATGCATTTCTGCCTGCCTCCACCCGGCTGCCTTTGTACCATTCTGACCTTGTCTAGGAAGTTGTTGACTTCAACATTGTGCTCCAGCGTTTATTTATACAAATGCAGCATACACTCAAACAAAAACTCTTCACGGACCGGGCTTGACAGCCAAGTGCTGCTGATAAGCTCAAGGAAGGGTGAGTTGGTGCCTATGGAACCAACCGTGTGTGAGCGCTGCTTGGGCAGCCCGAAAAATTCAGAGCCAGCAGGGCAGGTCCTTGCAAGGGAGCCCAAAGCCATCAGAGACTTTGCTTCACCTCCTTTTCAAAGGTGGAAATAAAACCACAGGGTTTCACAGGAAAGAAAAAGAAGCCTCTGAACCCCCAGACTTAATTAAGGCTTCTCTATCGCCCGTGCCAGCAGGACAGAGGGGACTTGGTGTGGGTAGGAAAGAGGTTGCAGCAAAGCGAGATGCGATACCCGTGCTCAGCTCCCGAAAGCGGGCAGACCCGAGGCTCAGAGCCAAAGGCAGCAGCATCCTCTGAGATTTGGCTTTGTTACCATGGCCCTGGGCAAACCAGCACCTTGGAGGACGAGGGAGCAGCAGGAACTGACAGCCAGGAGAAAGCCACGGCACACACCATGAATGCTGCATGGCATTAAATTGTCCCAGGGCCGTGATGAGTCCCATCTCCACCTTCCCCCAAAGTGTCACCAAACCCACTCTGCATTGCAAACTGTAAAAAAGGACAAACTGAAAAAATACCCCCTGAGCCAAACCAGCAAAAACTCAACTCCAGGTTAGTCCTTCCCCTGAGGACGGTGTGGGGGATGCCGAGCGCCCACGGTGCTGCCCTCCGTGCTCTGCTCCGAACACGGGGCGATCACACGCGCAAGGACGGAGCCATCCACCTCCACCGCCCGCTCCCAGCTGGTAAAAGTGAGCTGGCTTTTAGGACTGGGTCTGAGGTATCACCTTGTGAAACGCGCCAAGAAACTTTGGCTAGAAAAGATACTGCCTAAAATAAAGTGCTGCTTCCACCCTGCCTTAAGATAAATCCCTTCTGCCGAAAGCCACAATGCTTTCAATCCAGACACAGGCTGTAACAAAAAGGCTGTTGCTGCTGCATAGAGAACATTGCCCTTATCTCAAAAAAAGAAACAAAAAATGAACTGGAAACTACACTACTATTGCTCGCCCTCTCCCACGCACGAGCAAGCTGAGCGCTACCGAGCTGCAGGACGTCATTCCCGCAGCGTTATCTGGGCCACGTCGCGTTCTCCGGGGCTTTCAGTGGGACTTTGCTTTGTGAAAACACAAGTCGGAATAACTCCCAGCACAGCGTCCACTTACAGAACAAAGGTCGTAACGTAAAGGACAAAAGCAACCATTTTTTCCTCCCCGTGTCTGTATTTCACCGCATTGTGAAACAGCCGATTTCATCGTTCCTAGAGCGATGGTGTGTCACTGCCTTCACCACTCTGCTCCCACCCGGTGTATGCGGGTGAAGTTGTGAGCAGGGAAAACATCCCCCACCATGGAAAACACTTGGGGAAGGAACACCCCAAGCCACAGGGGTGCAGGTCACTCCCTCGGCAGTGGATTTGCAGACTACGCCTGGCACCCTCTTGCCCATCATCAGTGGATCCCCCTTCCTCCGACGGGGCAGAACTTGTTGCAACATGACATTTCAAACCCTTGGGAACACCCGGGATTTTGAAATGTTTCATTCCAAAGTCAGGATGAAAAGTCAAAACTGCAGCCTCTTTTCTAAGCCATAAAACAAAATCCCCTCAGGTATTTCGACCTGATTGAAACGTTTCCCCTGGATAAGAATCAGCTCTTTCCTTTGGGCTTTATCATTATTGCGTTGGTAGCCAAAATAAGAATAAAAAAAGGTTGGAAGTGCTTTGATAGTTCACAGCGAAGATTTGCTCGTCCCCAGGAAACGGTCTCGATTCTGCAAACAAGTTTTCTCCACTGGAAAACCTTGTCGAAATGTTTGCCGAGAAATGCCTCGCGTGTGGGGCTCTGCCAGCAGAGAGAGAGAGGCGCAGGCAGGGAGCGCGGGGTCCTGTGGGCGGCGGGCGCAGGCAAGGCAAGGCTGGCTCCCTTCCCACGTGCCCTGATAAAATACCGAAGAGCCACGAGACCTCTCCAATTCCTTTGGGGAAAAGCTATTAAAAAAAAGCAAAACCCCCTGGAACTTCACCCAGCACCACATTTCGATGCCAGTCCGAAATGCGGGGTTGGATTTAAACTGGTTTGCACCGATCTCCCTCTGCACGGAGCGTATTTACTCGGAAAATTCGGCAGCATAACGCGGAGATTTGCAGCGCAGCAGCGACCAGAGCCCGCTGCCGGGGTGCACTTTTAGCGTCGTTACATTAAAGGAGACCAGGAGGGTCTTGGTGAGACAGGCAAATCCCGTTGGATCACGCTAAATGTTTCACAGAAATGCCTCGATTTTGATGTCATGAACAAAACAGGGTGATTTTCCATGGAGCCGCTGCTCATTTCATTTTGCAAATCCAGAGCCACATTTCCGGGATCGGAATCAGAATGAAACATCTTGCTCAATCCCAGCTGGTTTTTTTTTATTATTATTATTTTTATGGTTTTCTTACACAGAAACTTGTCACTGTTGGGTTATTGCTAATAATTTGTTTTGCAATGCAAAAAAATAACTGCGGGAATACACCCCGAGCGAAAGCAAAAGGAGCTCCCAGCTGTTCCCCAGCACGGCTCCGACAAACATCCTGTTTGTAATGATGGCTTCTGATGACAGGCTCTGAAACCAAAACTGTTACCACCAAATTTAAACATCCCAAAGCGACTCCACAGAAAAAAAAAAAAATAAAAGGAGGCGCCTTTCCTCTCTCACAGTGGGATCCCAATTGGAGGAAGCCCAATATCACATTGGAGGGGAATTAATGCTTTAACCTGCGGAGGAACCAGGAACTACCAAGCCCCAAATCTCCAGTTTAGGCAGTGGGGGAACTGGGCCTCATCCTGCTCCCACCGCGAGCAAACCCGCCTGGGCCAGCTCAGAATCAGCCCCGTCTCCCATTCGACTGCCCTGCCTAGACCACGGGTCTGCATGAAGAACTAGGAAATAATAATGATAATGATGATGATAATAGAATAAAAAGCAACAAGCTCACTGCGGGAACGGCTCCACACCACAACAAGCAGCTCCTGCCGGTGCTGACGGCATTTTATTCGTGGGAGAACAGAGAGTCAAACAGGCCCTGACACAAGTACAGAGACCCCGAGAGCGCAGACACCGCAACAGCCCCCCGGCTCCTGCCCTCCAGCCGCTCCCCGGGGTGGAGCGGGGCATCCCTGCGGGGTTTCCCCCCCCTCTTACCAGCCTTTTCTGTGGCTTGAGTGGCCGGTTGATGCCGTTCATCTTGTGGTAGAGCCCGCAAGCGTTGCACAGGTAGTGCCCGGTGCCGTCCTTCCTCCAGAGTGGCGTGGACATAGCCCCGCAGTTCACGCATTCCCGGCCGTCCCCGGGGAACTCCTCCAGGTACTCTGGAAGAGAGACCCAAGGCGTGTGGGTCAGGAGCCACCCCCACCACACAGGGCCACCCGGAGCCCCCGGGGACCCCACGGCAGAGGGTCCCTGGTCCTCTGAGCCCCACTACTCCTCTGCGAGGGACAATCCCTGCCCGGGGGGAGTTTACCTCCACCCTCCAAAGTGGGGACCAAACCCCTTTATTCCCTCCACCTCTTAATATTTTAATATTTTGCTCAAAACCAGAATATCCCCCATCCCCATCCCAAAAGACCGCAAAGGGCTGAGCACGGCTGGGGTCTCCCTGGGAGGGAGACGGGCATCAAAGGGAGAAAGCTAGGTTATCCCTGCACCGGGCTGCAAAAATAAATATGGGGGGCGGTGGTGAAGGGATGGGGTTCAAAATGGGGCGATTTTCCCGATTTCCATCAAGGCGCCTTTGTGGCGGCGCGGGTGGGGAAGGGCTCGGGGCTGCCCATGGAGCAACGCCGGGCTGCGGCTCTGCTCGCCCCGGGACTCCCCGGGAGAGCATCACCCGCCGCCCCAAACCGGGGCTTTTCCTCACTTTTCTCCCCCCTCGCCCCCGAAAGCCCCGGGAAGAAGCCGCGGAGCCGCCGGCTCCGAGCACCGTCCCCGGTCGCCGGGAACGGCTCCGCGGCAAACGGGCAGCCGGGAGCAAAACGGAGGGACCCCTCCATTGAGAGTCGGTCTCTTTCCCCTGCCGCTTTTCGCTCTCTTTCTGAAATAAATTCCTCGCCCTGAAGTGTTATTTTCTTTCGAAGAAAAATACGTTCCTTTTTTGGGTTCTTTTTTTTGCATCTTCGATCGTATTCATAATTAATAATAAATTCATATTAATAATGATCCGACGGAAAGAAAAAGGAAAAAGAACAAAAATTTAAAAGGGGAAAACGGAAAATAAAAATCAAATGTAAAAAGTAAAAAAAGAAAAAACGTTGTAATAATTAATTAAGGGGGAAAAAGAATAGTTTACGCTACTTAAGAGCGGTTTACACTGTTCAAGAGGAAAAATAAACGGCAGAGACGACTATTCCGGATCCCAAAGCACCAAATTCAAAGCGCAGAAGAGATTTCCGCGCCGTCACCTCCCTCCGCAGGAGCGGGGCGATCCCTTCCCGCACAGCGCAACGGATTTTCCCAAACAAAGAGAAAATCCTGGAAAGAAACGGCTGCCGAGCACCTCCGGCGTGGGAGGAAAAGCCGAGCGGGGGAGGCAGCTCGGTGGGGAGGGGGGCTGCTGCCCTGCTTTAACTTTGTTCTTGGGGTAAAGATAAGATAATTCGGTTCACCGCAGTAAAGATGATAACGCGGCTGAGATCTTGAAGTGGCTTTTAAAGGACTTTGCAAACCCCCGCCGGAGGAGGACGGTGAAATACCCCCCAGGGTTATAAACCCCGCGCAGGGAGAGTCCTTTTAAATCAAATCCCAAATTTTCTTTGCTCGGGGCTTGGTTGAAAAGGACCCTCCGGTGCGGATGGAAACGAATTGAAGTGGGGTCTATTTTTCAACGCCTGAGCGCGTTTCAGTGTCTCCCCAAAGGCCGCAGAGCGATGCAGCTGCGGACCTGTTTGGGTGAAGGCGAATTAGGAGACCGAGAGTCTGTTCAAATATAAACTAATTTACCACAATAAATTACTTAAAAGGGAGGGAGCTATAAATCTGCCCCGCTAATTTAAACACAAGGGTAAGTATTGAAGCGCAGGCACAAAGTCGATATTGTGGGAAGGAGATACCGTGGGGGTGGTTGCAGGGGGGAAGGGGTTGAACGGCCTCTGCTCCTCTGTCCTGCGGGGGAATTGCTCT
>VYZM01001692.1:9213-19625 GCA_013398915.1 Dromas ardeola
GTATTTTTTGTCCTTCTAGAGCCTGAAAGAAGACATAAAGCATTTACTGAGATCAAAAATTTTTTCATCTCACTGCTACAAAATACACATTGTTCAGTTTGGATAAATCCTTAATATCTTTCCCTAGAAAATAACCATAGTTAAATGAAAGGTATAAAAAAAAGATCTCATGTGTGAGTGAACAAAATCATATTAAGGGAACATTATTCTCCTCCTGCCTCAAGGAGAAATTGTTCCACCATTTATTTTTGGCATATAGAACAGAAAATGTTTACGTATCTTGAGATCTTAAAATAAATAAATAAATAAAGTAATTCGGGAAAAAAGTCTTTTTTTTTTTTTTTTTTTTTTTTTTTTTTTTTTTTTTTTTTTTTTAAAACTTCAAACCCAGCTGATCAGAAGTGGCAAAATGCTGCATATTTCTAACCAAAGAGACTTCATGACAGACTATGTTAAGGTAACTTTGAGATTATATAGGGTACTAATACCACCAAAAGCCCTAAAATACGTTTACAAACCCATATTAATTTATTCAAAATGTGTTTCTATGAGTGTTTTTTCCGATGTATTGCTTTAAATAGCTAGGTTTATAAAGAACTACCAGCAGCATTTATCAAATTCCTTCCTTCTTTATTTAGAATACTTTCTAACTGAACTAGTTAGGATTTAGCCCTACCCGTTATGTAGGAGAGTCGCATAATGATCCCTTTATACTCATTAACTACCATTTTAATGAGCTATTACTACCTCGGGACTCAGAAGACCTCAGGGACGTTGTAACATGCCACTACCTATATAGTAATTCACTGCTGAGTTAGTACATAGCCTCCTTGAAAGAATATAGGAATGCCCTCCATCACTTTCTGCAGCACTGAGGCCAGCGTCAGCAAAATTTCTGTGTGTAAGACACATCCCAGCCTAAATCTTTAAAAACATCTCAGTTAAACTCCAATAAACTTAACAGATTACCTATTACTATGGCTCACCACTTTGCTAAAAGTTACCACACTCCTAAGAGAGCAAGCTGAAAGCACGAGCGCTGCCTGACCACCTCAACACACAGGTTGATGGCATAAAACATGGCAAATTTGATAAAGGGCCAGGGCAGAAGGCAGGGGACACTGACACCCCAAAAGACTATTCGGAAAACCTGCCAGAGTCTGTATGAGCCATAAAATAGCCAGCCGATGTTCAAAGGTACCTGGATAAAGAAATCAAGCTTAGTATTAGGAACCATCAATTAAAATTCACACAGAAAACTAACTTATAAGCAACTGAAGGCTAAATTAAATTTAAAAAATTGTGCCCGTATTAAAAAGCCATATACATGCAATGACTTGTGATGGAACTGACTTGAAGATAGCCCTTCCCATTCACTAGCAATTTTGTGTGGAAAACTGATATTACAGTCACTAAAAATGCTTATCTGACATTATTTCTAGTGAGAATGAGCCAAATAATCCTTAAGAAAGATAATTACCTCTCAAGATTTATGGCAGTTGTGGGCAGATACTGTTACACACAGTGGCACGCTCTTCCCCGAATTGCCCTCTATGCTTTTCAAATCAAAACGTTTGAACTGAAGCACACAGGCCCAAGTGAGAGGCAGAAAGATGATTCCCTGCTTTTCATAAAGCCATTCCCTGCAAGCAGTTACTGCTCTTCTTTTCCAGCGCTACCTTGGAGGCATCATTTGCATCAGGGAAGGAGGGGACTAATTCACACTGATCCATAAACTGCCTCCCTCTTGGCCTGCAAGAGACAGAAGAAGAGCAGAAGACAGGCTCTACCCAAACTGAGAGACCCCCACAACGGGGCATTCCCCTACAGAAGCAGCCCAGGGAACAGCTGGTAGAGGCAGCGTGTGCCGAGCTTCTGCTCTCACAGCAATACCCACAGCAAGGATGCAGCTGAACCAGATGCTCTGAAAACCCAGACAAGTCTAGAAGAGACAGAAGGCAGGTCTGCACAAGGAGGAAAAGCTGAGAAGATGAGTGCGAAGTAAACACTTCTCCTGATCTACTTTAAGCATTCTTCAGTTAGGTGAGCACAACACCCAACCACCTCATCACTACAAAAGGCAGTGGGTACCAAACACGTGTATGTGCCTGTGTCTCTCCTTATACAGACAAAAATAATTCAGCAAAAAGAAGCCTTTTTTGCTGGGAAGCTAAATAGCCTGTCACCACCATCAGAGGGCTGAGAGGGGCAAAATAATAGCTCTTACCCAATACTCCCTCTGAAGTCACAAGTGAAACAGATTGGGAAATGCTCCCTGCTCCTGAGGGAAAAATAAGTAAAGGGGCAAATCTAAGGTCAGTTTTTCAACACTGATATTAAAAGGCAGCAGTTGTGTGGAGCATATTTGCCTCCCATCATCTCTCACCCACCCACAGAAACCTATTCTCAAGTCACAACAGCACAGTCGGAACTGTACAGCTGAAAAGAAAAGATCTCTTCCTTCCTCCATCTCCATTTTCATTTCCCCACCATCACAAGCAGAAGTAACAGAAAAGAGGAATTTTCTTCTGACACCTATATTTTAAGGATAGCTCCTCAGTCTGGATGCAGTACAGAGCAGGACAGACAGCAATAGCCAACTGCAGGAACTACAAAGTTGGGTGAGCAGAGCTGGTAGCAAGACAAACACTGCAAAAGGAGAAAAGACCAAAATAAAGGCGGAAAGTATGCCTTTTTCTATGCCTGTGAAAAAGAAGACTCAGCAGTTGAGTGAGCAGCAATAAAAACTTGGCACAGGTTACATGCCATTAACTATGCTACCAGAAATCTGTTCCAGCCAACTGCAGAAGATAGTGGCTATTACCAATTCATTTACTTGCCTCTCAACACAGGATTACAGGATTATCAGCATCAAAGATAACAGAGAAAGTCAGAAGATAAAACTGTGGTCCTACTGCCTCAAGTAGAAACCCTGACAAATGTAGAATATTTCAAATGCAAAAGCTACAGGAGAAGTTTTGTGATCACGGGACTTAAATGAAGTCAAGATAAATCCTAACGCGAGTTTTCTCACGAGTTTTCAAGTTATAAAGTCAAGACTAAAAGAAAGATCAACCGACAGGCAAGAATATATTCAGTAGGTAACTTTTGACCAAAAGTCACACAAGTGGAGAGGAAAGGACCGAAACTGCAAGTCCACAAGCTATTACATGGAAAAAAGCATTCCGTTACTGACAATCCTACAAGTATCAGTAACAGGCCAAAGCTGCATTTCCCTCTGTCTCACAACCCCAGCCATGGAATCAAATCCATGAAATGAAAAAGGATTCCATCAGATGCAACTTCTTCCTCTCATAACTTGTCTTTTTTGGAAGGAAAAAAACCCAAACACAGAACAGTGGTGGCAGAAATATTGCAAAACTTTCTGAAAAAAATCAGTCACAGTAAGTACCACTGGCCAAAATAAAGGAAATATTTACTGCTGGGTGAAGAAACTGAGGAAGGGGACTAAAATTAGTCCATTTCCACGTCTAGCTCCCTCCTCCAATTAATCCCACACAAATCCTCAGCCAAATTTAGGCAGATGCCAGCAGTGGAAGCTGTATACCCTGTGGCAATGTCGACAAAGAGCACACTGTTGGCAAACAGACCAAAAAGATAAGAATTTTTGGTCAAGTTCTATTTTTGTTCTTTGAACTAAGAGAGGATGGTACACTTTTTTCTTTCTTTTTTTAAAGTATAAAGAGAAGCTACTGTTAAAAAAAATAATGAGATTGTTAAAGGGTAAGATTTGAGTTTAATTAAATCTCAAATATAAATTTACAGCTTAAAAATTAAGGGATAACAGAAATATGATAAAGATAATACATGGTACAGGCAATAATGAATATTCTAAACAGGTAAAGGAGATTTGGGAAGAAGTTGGTGGTTCCCTGAAAAGGAACTACAATCTGTCGTCATTGCTCCTGCCACTCCGTCTTTATGCAACGTACAGAAGATGACTGCTTACCCAGTGAGCAGCTATTCAGTATTTTTCTCCACACATTTGTTCATGTGTGGCCTCATCTGCTCTTAGCTGCATGCTGTTCAAACACGTTTGGAAGCCGTGGTTATTTGTTTTGAAGCCCATCACAATGGCATCGGAGTTCATCAATAATATTATTCACCATTGTAATATCTTGAGACAAGCATGCATTACTTTCCTTTTTTTTTTTTTCCAGATTGCAAAATGAGGCACAGATTAAGGTAAAATCTTCAGTAATCTCAGGTGCTAATTTTATCTCATATATGATTTTTCCAAGAGCTCAGTATCAAACAACATTCCATACATTCAGGGCACAGACTTTAATCGACTTCAGCTGCAGCTGCAAACCCTCAGCATTTCTGCATATAAGCCCCTAGTATCTCAAATTATGCAACCAGAATTGCAGAGCACTCAAATCAATTAGTCACCACTTGGGAAAAGATTCGTTTAAATGACTTGCCTAGCATCACATAGGAATTCTGTGGCAGAGAGAGGAACAGAATCCAATCCTCAAGGGCACTTTTCGTCTGACTAGCTTACCCATGAAACCATTTTTTTTTCCCCCTGCAATCTTCTCCCCCACTCTCTACATACCCTCAACATCTACAGGTTAAACAGTTTTTACAGACAACAGTCTCTTTCAATACATAAGCCTGAAGCTGCACTGGGGCCAGATCTCTCCCCGAGCCTGAATAAGTAAAGACCCTGTAGAATATAATGTAGTGAATTAAAAATCATCACAATGAACAAGCATAAAGAAACCAAATTAAGATTTGAGACATTCTGAAAATTGACATTCTCTATTTTTACAGTATGCAGTCACAGAAATTTGTTACTAGTCTTTAAAAGCGGTATTAACATACATAGCCATTGTACAAAAAGAGATGCAGAAACAAGCAGATTCAAAAAAGAAAAAAAAAATTTGCATAAGCAATACAGACCTGCTTCATAATACTAACTCACAAGCGGTTGTTCCACCCCCCTAAATAAATCTCAGCTCTCTGAAGAATCATTTTGATTTTAACAGGCTCCACTAAATTGCAGAACGATCTGGCTAGTTGTCAGCTTGCCTATTTCAAATTACAAATCTTAAGACAAATATAACATAAAATGGATTATTCCTTAAAACAATAAAAGTGTAACATTTCTGAAAGATCTGCAGTAGTAGACTGGTATCTGCACAGAACTAAAAACCACCATATGCGATACGATTTTAGAAGGGCAGGGAGAAATCAGTAAACCGAGTGCATCAATTAGGAAGGGGAAGGAGACCGCACGTATTAAAAGCAGATGAGCCCAGGCGTAGACGGACAATTCTGAAACACGCAGTGTCCAGGCAACTGATGATTCTCTTACAGAAAAGTGTACTTTTTGTCTCAAAAGACCCAGAAGTATTTACCAAGCTCTTTCTGCAAGGCATATGTATTTTTATCATCTAAGACAAAGAATCACGAGACCCGGCAACCTTGCAAAATCTCTCAAGTATCATGAAAGTAATGAGATTCTAAAAATAATGGCAGCCACATGAGAAACTGGCTAAGCGTTTTAATTACCAATTCTGTTACGGTACAACAAAGTTATTCCTTAATAATTCAGTAGAATTTCTCTACACATGAGGGTCCTCCAGAAGCACAAATGGAGATGTCTACTTTCAGACCACAAATGACTGCAACCATTTTTTATCCAAATTACTTGGAATCTTGTTGAAATACAATTTGTGAAGCACATTTTCAGAAGCTGTAAATAATCCAGAACTATCGTGCTTATGTGAATAGCATTGTTAGCATTTACCAATACAGGACATACTTGCAATACTTCTGTATCATCTCCATCTCATTTTATCACCACATTTAACGTAAAACATTTGACTAAGAATTAAAAAGCCTTGTATACCCTGGAAGACAAACTCCACCAAGCTGAATAAACATGAATAATCCAAGTCTTTTCTTAAAAAAAAAAAAAGAAAGAAAAAAAAGAAAATAATCTATGTATTTATAGTCACATTATTTTATTGAAACAATATTTCATGTATTTTATATTTGATGTAGTTTTCCTGCAGTAGGTAAGAATAGAAGAATAACTTAAAATAAAGAACTATACTATTCCCACATGGGGCAATCAAAAATTGCATGCAATTAAAACAACATTATTTTAAAGATTGAAATTCCAACCCTGCAAGTTTCCAGGAATCCTAGGACTCATGCATATATTTACATGGGAATCAAATATGACTGCTGCCTAAACACTGGTAGAATTATGCTCCCAAACAAGCTGACAGGTGTGCTAAGCTTTTATTCAATAATATTTATAGATCTATATTCAGACTTAAATATCCATGAACTGAAAAACTACAGGCACCTTTACAAGCAAGACAACTTTACATATGGAGAACAGTTTATCTTACCCAAGAAAACCTTTCTGTTTATATTGATCTAGAGTTGCATGAAAGAGTCTTGTTTATAAAGGATTCTTAGCATAGCAAGCGTTCCTTGAAGAACAGAAATGAGGGTAACTTCCATAATGATCTTAATTTAGATGGACTTTACACACACACAGAGGTTATAATCTATATGCATACGTACTTTTTTGTTAAAGTCTTTCAGGTGAAGGACATTACATAATTTGTTTAAGAGTCTTCACTACCACTCACCTCTTTTCAACTAATAATGTTAGGTAAGACCAAGTGGGTTTCTAAGGGAGAGAAGCAACACTCAAAAATGAGGAAACGACAAAAGGAAATTGGGATATGGTCCACCAAGATACAACTATAATTAGTTTCCATGTTTCTATATCAATTTTTGTACCAAAACGTGAAAAACAAATTAGTTTTAAAAAACAAGGCAAGGATATTTGTTCAGTTAATCATTATTAACAGGAGGTACAAATAAAACCAGATACAAGAAGTAAAAAAGCTTTTGTGATAAAGCAACAAAAAAGGAAATTATTTTTTTTGCTTTCTTTACTGAATGAGTCTCCAGAAATCCTTAGTTGGGTCTGAAATTTAGGTGAATATCGAATAAAGGCACACAAACAAAAAACTTGCTGTTCACTGCATTAATGACTTGCAACACAATGAAATTCAAATTCTGAAAGGCTCTCTTGTGGCAAAATAAAACAAAAACATGAAGAGTTAATTCTATGAGCAATCTTAAGTTCTTCATACTTATTTATTCTGCTGTCACTAAACATTACAACAAGAAATGCTAATCATTACACGGTTTTATATGATCAGTTTTATCAGCTTTTTTTTCTATGATTTTATGATTCTAAGTAAAAGAAAATCGTTCAGAAGATCTCTCCACAGAAGGGGAACTTCTGATTATTTTCCCCAATTCAGTAGTTTTAATTAGGGTATCTCTTCCATCACAGTTAAGAAGTAAGCCAAGGTAAAAATGAACTCCACAATAGCATCAAGTAGCATCAAGTCTCCAGTGCTGGTAGAACATTTTTACTTTTAAATGACAAAGCTAAGTATTGCCTACAGATACAGAATTAATTCTTTGTTCAAAATACACATAGTAGTGAATCCAGTAATATTCAAGGAAATTTACTCCATATATTGGTTGCTAATTTGTGCAATTATATGCCTTTTCCAAGAATTCACTTGCTTCTTCAACCCAAACAGTTTGAGATTTGCTCAGCACTCAAGGTTAAATCAAAATGCCACCAACATTTTTTTTAATGCCAAAGAAATTAAAAGTTTTAATGATAAATTTAATATAAAGATATAACTAAGAGACAATTTCAGGGCAAAAATTACCCCAAGTTTTAGCACAGTAAAAGAACGGAGCCAAAGGATTTTTAAAAGATCAGTATGAATTTACCAACTTTAACAGAGATGAAACATAGAAATTGAGACCATTACTATTATCTGCAACACTTAACCAGAGAAGGAGAAATAAAAATAACACATTGCTTCTGGAGAATTGCTAATACTGCACTGATTAACATGGAAACTATTTTGAACAAACTACTTACCCTCCAGGAAGTGCAAAAGCTGCATTACATCCACAGCCTTTTTTTCCCCCCTTCTTTTATAAAAAGTTATTTCTTGAACACAAGATTTAACAATTGTGTGCAGTCATATAACATAAATCCCCGAATGAATAAATCACCCATCAGTGAGCTAAGTTTACTTCTCTGGCAAAAAAACCCAAACAACCAAAACCAACCAAACCAGATTATTTTTAAAGTTACATTTGCTAAAATTCTTGACAATCACCTAGAAGAATACAATTTATTTTGCACAAATGTATGTATTCATTTTTCCCATATCTGATTTTTGGCAATTATGCTGTTCAGCCTGGCAAGCAAGCAGAGCAAGATTAACACTAACTTCCTAAAACAAATTGATTTCATGTTCCAAATGCTGTGATAATTTTCTTTGTACCTTTCAAATTTCAGATTTCCGTAAATTGAATAGTAGCAGCTGAAAAAGCTTGCACTAGGTTCTCTAAAAACTGTATTGCACCACAGTAGCTAAGATTTTCTACTGATATTAAAATAAATGCAGACAATCCATATCACATAATGAAGTAAAACTTCATTGTTTTCTAACAAATCTTACTCAAAACAGCATTGACAAGAAACTCATTTCAATACTCTTTTATATCACACAATGAACTAATGCTATAGATGAAGAAATGCTACAATCTCACAAGAGCATTTCCAGCAAATGAGTCTCCACAGGCTGAAACAGTCATTCTAAATACCGCACTGTCTTCAACTCTGTCTCCTAACCCTTTCTTTTGACCACTAGACAGATTATGTATTTGATACTTATTTGATAAGATAAACTTAAATTTTGCCCAAAAAGTATGCTCTGCCTGTCGTTATATTAAACCAGCAACAGCAATCCTTCAACTAGGCTAACAGATGCCAGATAACACTAGAAATAATGCGCTTGAATGCATTTTACAACTAAGTATACTTTCTAAAAAATAAGAATGGTGTCTGAAAACAAAGTAAATATTTTATAACTCCAGTAAATTTTCACTTATTTTTAACTGTGAGTTTATGTAGTACTGCCTATTATGGAACTAGAAAAATACTGCTAATGATTAAGATATATAATAATTATGCAAACTTATCATTTGCTTTTCGATATTTTCTAAAATTAGTAACAGGCTGTACTTTCACAAAACTTAACAAGCCAAGTTCTTTCTTTAGTATTCAATCAAAAACATAACTGCAAAATATTAGCTATGTGTATTTTTAACAAACAAGTTCAATCAAGTTGCTATCATCTGCATGGATGTTTTCGATACTCATTCAAAATCACTTACATGTCAAAGACACTGCATGAAATTGAAACCTTTACTAATGCCAAGGTTTGACCCAGGATCCAAAATAAATCTGCATGTACAGACCCTTGTACCTACACAAAGCACCAATTACTTCAAATAAGGTTTTGTCTGTGCGCTAGAGTCCACCCATGTGGAGCCAATTACTATAGCAGGGCCATTATATGGTTCATTTCCCCATACCAGCTTGGCAAGAGGTGTACATGGGTGTAGGAAGTGCAAAAGAACCTTCACTAATAAAGTGCCTCAAACACACGTCTGTGCATTGTAATATTTAATGTTACAACAAACACTTCTTCACTGGGACTAGACCATGCAAAACAGTAAATACTGCAGGGCAGTTTCCAATTTGAACAGTATTTTTCAAGTTTCTCTTTTTGGTCCACCAGTAAAATCCAATTATCTTTTTCTTAAAAAGCTTGAATAATTATGCTGATCCTTAATCTACATCACACATTTCTAACAATATCTGGGAATTCCTAAGAATGTTGAGATGCTGTAGGATTTGAAGAGAAGGTGTGAGAAAAATGTCAGAATCGCATGCTTTTCAGAAAGTATAGTATGCTTATAACATCAGAAGCACTGATATTACTTATTGATTATGTCCGGTATCATTCCATTCTTAATGGGGAAGTTGTTGTTAGAAACAATTATTATAAATAGGAGCAAACCACTTGAGTATAAAAATCTCTCCCCCATTGGAAGTACTGAAGCTCCATCTAGAGGCTTTTCTTCCTCTACTGTCATTTGTGGTATATGTAATATCACCTAGAAATGTGAACAATATTAAATGTCAGAGGCTTCCTTTGTACCTCCTCTTTTGTTATTCATGATGGGTTCTTGCCCTGAACCTTTGCCTGGCAACACTAGCTCCTTCACTGCCATCAAGTGGTAAGAAACCAAAACTGAATTTAAAAATGTAAAATCTCAATAATCGGATTAAATGATCAGCATAGTATAGAGACAACTATAAATACTGAATACTGAAAATCTTTATGGTTCTTTTCATTGAAGTTCTGGTATATCTACTCCAGAGCACCACGAAGCCTCAGACAATAAATTCAGCAATGGTTTCAAATCTCTTTTTGTAAGGTTCATTTTTACTTCAAATTGCACAGGATAAA
>VYZM01001693.1:2112-17328 GCA_013398915.1 Dromas ardeola
AGGCATTGTGAAGAACTCCAGTTCAGATTTTAAACTGCCAAGTACAATAAGATTTAAAAATTAATGCTAGACAAATATAACAGAAACAGGGGAATTTTAAGTTAAATAGGGTATCAGTATGCATGTTGTAAGAGTGCATCAGATGCCACCTCAGGCCAAAAAATCACTAATTCAAGAGAACACATGCTGTCCCACTAAATGCATACTTTCTTCCGTATGATTTAACAAGATAAGCAATATTAAGCACAAGTGCATCCAACAAAAAATATCCAGGTCACTTAAAGAATGTAAGATGATTCTTGTATTTTTAACAAATAAAGCTGAAAAATAATACTACAATAGAAGAATGAACATGGGAGTTCTATAGAATCTACCACACTATTTCTAAATCAGTATTTGTATTTTTACTTTTACAGAGGACCTTAACTCTTAAACATACAAAATATTCAAGCATTCATGTACTTTTCAATAAAAGATACTCATTTACTTGCTTGTTTATAAATATTCAAGACTCACTTTGCTGTTCCAACATTTTGCATCTTCCTGGATTTCTGCTTTTTGCTTCACTAACTCCTCAAGGTGTTTTTCATCCTTTATAATCTTCTCCTCTGTTTCTTTTAACTTCATACAGTATTCGGTCCAAATAAATTCAGAATGCTTTAACTCATTCCTAATAGAAATACACACAAAGTGAATCCATCTATTTGGAAATATTCCAAGGTAGTCCCTCTCCATAAAGGAAAATGTAAAGCAGATCTGAATTAGTAAAGATTTATTTTGATTCTCTACTACGTTTCTTGAACAGGTATGCATGAGAGAATTTCAAAATATCTACCCTGGCAGGTTCATGCAATTTCAGCCAGATATCAAAACTACTCATGCTACCAGTTCACTCGCATTTAAACAGCTGCCAACATTAAAACTTCTAATTGGACCTCTGAACAGGTATTGGTGTAGTTAAGCACAAGACTTTGTTTCATACCACACATGTTAATTAAACAAAATAGGAGTCAACTTCTTTCTCTGCTAGTGGTTGAATCTAGTTCAGAGCCATCTTCACTTAATCAATCCACTGCACTGTCATCTTGTGGACAAATGTCATTTTTACTGCCATCAATTCCTTATGTGAAAAGGAACTTGCAGACAGTAGACAAGGTCAAAGGAGGGGATAAGGACTTTACTTTCACTCTGAATACTTTTACTCTGAATACTTTCACCCTGAATAGCAGATTTACCAGCATTATGAAAAGGAAAACTGGCCATAATTACAGCAAGAGATAATAATAACTAGATAATAATAACTACAACAATTGTCAGGAAAACACTCCCACGACACATCGTTAGGCCTCATTATAGACTGTGCATGGGCCTTTTGTTACAGCCGTTCATGAGAATGGATTTGGTGAAAGGCAGAGGAAATAGAGTTAAAATTTTAGGTTAAAATTTCAGGTTAAAATTTTACAATGACTGCTGGTGCTTGTCCATTATTTTTATTATTTCTTCAGCAGGCAGAAAAGAGGAGTTTTCCCCACGCTCCCCAGGGCACTATCGTGGTCAATAACACATGCCGAAGTATGCCTTACACCAAAAAATGAATCCACCGCAGCAGAACTAAGACCAACAGTAGTTGAATTTTAGAGACATCTGCTGCATTACAACCCAAATAATACCTCAATGAGTTTTGCATACTTAAACATAGTAAAACAACAAAAAACAATAATGAAAAGACTTCATTACTAATTCAAGAGCCATTCCTACAAGATTATTTGACAGACACTCTTCCTTTATTTGCTTCCAAGATTTCCATCTAGTTATGGAGAAAAGACTTACCTTGCAAAGTCACATTCCAAATGTCACAGAATATATATAACACCAGAGTGAAATGTAACACTTTGAACACCTCTACTTTCTTAGGTCCCATTATCCATGAAAGAAACATATACATGATACTTGGAATTATTCTAATGACAGATATGTAAGAGGCATAGACTGTAATTTTCTTCTCATATTACCTATCAGCTACAACTTTCTGAGTACAATCTCATGGAAAAATACAGTCGTACCAGCCACAGTGAATATGTGTAAAAATAACAGACTGTGCTGTGTGATGTATACCAGCCTCAGTATTTCGAGTTTCAGGCAATCTTCATAATTTTCTTACTGATGGCACTGAACATAAAGAAAAGACTATCAACTGCAGAACAGTCTTTCAAGTCTGTGCCATCACAAATGTGTCTTTCTCACACCTATCAATACCACATGTTATTCTAGTCCTCCTCAGATGGTAGCTGAAGGGTCTGCTCCCCCTGTAATGTATGTAGGACTTGAATTACCAGTCTAGCAAATGGCTGGGGAAAAAAAAAAAAAAAAAAAAAAAAAAAAGTAGGCAAAAAAAATTAATTTCTTCACTGAGGGGCAGAAAAAAGTCTTCTACTCGACTTTCCCCCATAAATGCTGATATTACTTGCATCAGTAGCATTTTTACTTTTAGTTGCAAAACAGGTTGCAAGGTGCACAACAGTCTACATCACTGTCATGTGGTATGAATAGGAAATCACTTAACTACGTGAAACAGAAAATATACATGGTATATTTCTAACTGTATAGATGATGAATTTCCTGTATTAGTTATCTATTGCCACTATCACGGCGACTTTACTTACATTACGATTTGTTTCAAGAGAAAACAGAGTTCCTGTAAAGCAATTTTAATGCACCTCAGAACAAAGGCTTGTTACAGGAAAACACCACACTTTCTGTCTTGCACATGAAACAAACTCAAGAGCCTTGATTTCCACCAATACTACAAACACAAAACAGGAAAACTGCCCACTCTGACCTACAACTGCTAAGCAAGCCAACAGCTGTGACACAATGACAGAATTTTAAAGGGAACTGAATAAAATCCTGCATAAAAGACTATTAAAAAGTGAAGTAGTCAGAAGGTGAGATGAAAAATTCTAACACTAATGAAAAAATGTAGAAGTAAGATTAAGCAATCAATTTTCATTGAAAGAATAGGTCAACAGCATGGTACCTCGAAATCCCGTATCTGTTGCTTTGATATATTTACAAATGATCTGAAAGGGCAAGGAGTAGTGAGATTAAGAGTCTGCATATAATGTGATCACAATAGGCAAGCCCAAGAAGAACTCTGAAACTTAAAAAAAAATTCAAGACAAACTAAGTAATGGCGGAACACAACAACACATACCATTTAGTGTCCAAACTCAAAAAAGGTGTAAGATCAGAGAGATAACTGAGAAAGACATGTATGTATTTCCACAGATACTCAGAAATTCTACCCAATATTTAGCACACAAAGAAGCTAAGAAGGTGTTAGATTAAATAAGAAATAGGATGAAAAACATTAGAATAAAAAAATGAGAGTAAGACATCCCTGTTAAAGTCATTGACATGGCTTAATTTGGAATACATTATCTTTCAACCCATTTTAGAAAAGTATATTACAGAAGTGAAAAGGAGTCAGAGGGCATCCTGGAAAGGTCATAAAATACAGAAGTCTTCTGAAAGCACATTGAAAATAACGTAAGTTGCTTTAGAAAACAGATAGGAAGAAGAAACAAAGTAAAAATCCAAATTCACACAGGATATATGCTAGTGAAGAAGGATCAAAATACACAGCAATACTTATCGTCACATAACTCTTAAAGCTTAGACTCCCAAACTACAGCGATTTGCCTACAAGAGGATAATAACAAATTGCTGCTGACCACACTTTGTAATTGATAAGGAATAATCGAATTGATAAGGAATAAAGTTTAATAGTAGGTATATGCTGGAATAGTTAAAAATAAAAAATTAAAGAAAAGTGAAATCATATAGTTTTAACATTATTTATTCTGGTATTACACGATAAAATCACCTCCAGCAATGGATCACTATAACCATTGCTAACAATTCTTCCCAGAAGCTAGTAATTCAGACAAGTTGACAGAACACTAAATAGGCCAGTGAAACACTAAACTGGTTTGCAGAGCATCTGAATACACAGTAATAAATCACACTACATTTTTGGTAATACGTCTTACTCGGGACCTGATCTTCCCCATAATTAAAATCAACATGAGGTTTGCAATGAACTTAACCAGTTACAGAATCAGGGTCCATGCTGTCTGATTTCTCTCAGCTGGAACCCACGGAGGAGCTAATGAGCATTTGATCAGATAATCTCTATACACATATTTAAGCTATAATTAAAATTCCAAACATTGTGAAGCTTGCATTCACAGGCTCATATCCATCAAAAGTAAGTATTATCTCCTACTCTTCACACACCTCTTCCTTTGTTTAGACACATGTAGTGACTTTAATTGGAGAATCACATGGTAATTTCCATAAGTCACTCCCGCTTTGACAAGTGTTGGTATTACAGAATTCTGGTCTCAGGTTTTGTATAATAAAATACTTAGATTTTTAGCTATATTTCTGACTATAATTTTAGTCTTCATATAATGCTATTCTTTCCAGATTGCAAACTAGGTTCTAAAATGAAAAAGTTCAGCTTTAGTTAACTAAACATAAACATGTTGTCTGTAAATCATTTTAATCTTAGAGGTAATAAAATATAATTAGCATAAATACCTCTAAATATAGTGTCAAAATTATTCTGAACTCAAGAAAAACAAGACAAGAAATTCACTGTAAAGGTTAGAATCAAAAAAGGAAAAAAGTCAAACATGCTGACAAAAGAAAAAAGTCAGACAGAGACATTTATTTCTCCAGTATTGTTAAGCTATCCATCTTACAGAAAAATATGTTTTTTCTATCCTACACTGACTTGTCCTTACTGAGACACAGACAGTTTGGATCTCATTACAAGTGCATAGGCACTTTATGAGTGCAAGACCGGAACTTCTCGAGCAGCAATGTCATTTGAGTAAATGCATGTTACCCAGGATGCCTCCTGCTCCCATATTAAAGTATAAACATATTACAGAAGAGCTATGATCCTTCTTTAATTCTGCAGTTTAGTGCCAATGGCAAAGAGATCCACGGTGATATGGTATCTTAAGGAAACAGGATTATTACATCTAAATAACGTTCCTTTCTTCAAAAATGTGTCATTAAGGTTTCTGCTCGAGATGACTGGCAAGCACAGATCTCCCTGGATAGCAGACATCGAAAGCGCCAGTCATATTTGTCAAAGTAATGGTTTCCTGAGCTTGATTTCTACCCCAAAATACACTGTAAGAATGCTCTGTTTTGCAAAAGTCAGTGTTACTTTGTGTTGCAGGCTTAACAACTTCTAAGATTCTGAGGCAGGTAGTAAGTACTCCTTCTGTGGGACTGAAAAAGGTGTTTCAAGTTCCTTAGCACTAATCAGTTGCTGAAATAAAATTGCCAAGATGCTATAATCTAAAGAAACTGGAAATGATACAACCAACCCCCATTATTTTAATCGGGTGCAGATCCTTACCAGGCCTACCGAGCACCATAAACGGTAAATGAAACAATCACACTTATTATCACACCAACAGAAAACAGCTACAGCAGTTATGACCTCTTCTTTAAGTCCTTCCAAGCGTGGGTCCCTTCACAGAGGGGATCAAAATACCTTATCCCCAAATTCTACTGTGTGCCTTGTTTTACTCTATCATATATTACTAAAACAGTTTACATACAGACTAAAAAGCGTAACAATTCTTCCTATTTGGTACCTCAAATAAAAAGGTCACTCGCAGTACCCTAAGCTCTCACAACTACTCAGTTATTTGACATTGGCCTTTGTGGTACACAAGCTTACAAAAGATATTCCACTGACAGAATGCAATAATTACAATGGGCTTGTGCATAAGTATACTACTGGTTTTGGCTGGGATAGAGTTAGTTTTCTTCATAGTAGCTTGTATGGTGCTATGTTTTGGATTTGTGGTGAAAACAGTGTTGATAACACAGGGACATTTTAGCTGTTGCTGAGCAGTGCTTACACTGAGTCAAGGCAGTTTTTGATCCTCAGACTGTCCCAACAGCGAGTAGGCTGGGGGTGCACAAGAAGTGGGGAGGGGACACAGCTGGGACAGATGACCCCAACTGACCAAAGGAATATCCCATACCATAGGACATCACTCTCAGCAATAAAAGGTGCAGGGAGAAAGGAGGTCATTCATTCGGAGTTACGGTGTTTGTCTTCCCAAGTAACCATCACACTTTCCTGGAGATGGCTGAACACCTGCCTGCTAATGGGTAGTGGTGAATTAATTCCTTACTTTGCTTTGCTTGTATGTGCAGCTTTTACTTTGCCTATTAAACTGTCCTTATCTCAACCCACAAGATTTCTCACTTCTACCCTTCTGATTCTCCACTCCAACCTGCTTAGGGGGAGAGAGTGTGCAGCTGTGTGGGGCTCAGCTGCTTACTGGAGTTAAACCACGACAATAAGCTATTCATAACTGCTTACTTTCCGTCTTTTTAGAAAGTCTGTCAGTGTGCTGCTGGCCTGTAAACATGCAAAATCACAAAGTTTATTTCTGCTAGTAACGATTTCTAGAGTTCAATGTTTTCTTGACAAAGATGGGTTGACACGTGGCATAAGATTCTTAGATACATACAGATGAGAATTACCTTTGGCAAATAGGCTTTCACTGAGCAGAAGTGAATAACAGCTCTTACATATATTACATCTGTGCTGGTGTGAAGAGTAGCTCTTGTAGTTCACAGTCATATTTAGAAGCATAGGGAAAGACTGTCACAGCACTCCAGAATCACCCTGTTATCTAGCAGACACAAATGGCCCAACTCTTTAAGGGACCTTTGCTGTCACATGGCCATGGTACGGAAACATCTGTTACTGCCAATAAGGTTATCTTGAAAATTTACTGGTGTCTTTCAATTATGCCTCTAAGCTTTCCTCATCTCAAGCAAAAAAGAGTCACTATGTCACTTGCTACTTTGCCAAATAAAACCTGGCAACTAGCCACAGGCATATGCAGCAAAGTCGAGTGCAAACTCCTACCAAACATGAAAGTACTTGGCATTCTTGTTCTTTGTCATAGTTACTCTTGGTGCTGACTCTTTGTATGTTCAGCAACAGAAAGGAGAGATTACTTGTCAATGACTGGCCATTAGTGATGTCCTCTTGTTACTATAGCTCTAATTGGTAATTCAGGGGTTAATAACCTGACAAGAGATTACGGAATCACAGAATCACAGAATCATAGCGTTGGAAGGGACCTCTGGAGATCATCTAGTCCAACCCCCCTGCCAGAGCAGGGTCACCTAGAGTAGGCTGCACAGGAACGTGTCCAGGTGGATTTTGAATGTCTCCAGAGACGGGGACTCCACCACCTCTCTGGGCAGCCTGTTCCAGTGCTCTGCCACCCTCAAAGTAAAGAAGTTCCTCCTCGTGTTTAGGTGGAACTTCCTATACTCAAGTTTGTACCCATTACCTCTTGTCCTGTCACTGGGCACCACTGAAAAGAGCCTGGCAAAGGTTACTGTGAGGAAACTGCAACATAAGTCACTGCCATACAGAAGCTACCTTGCAATCTAATAAAGTCATAGTAATTTTGTTTGTTTGCTAAATAGAAGAAAGATAAGATATTTTAATAAGTTCAAAAGTATGTGCTGTTGGCTAAAGTTGTTCTGGTTAATATGCAAGTTCAAAATTAAGTTATAACTGTGGTACTACTGTAAGTGCTGGTGTTCAATGCAAGTAATTTGTGCAGTCAATAAGAATGATACCAAAGGATTAAAAAATCATTAGTAAGTAAAATGAGGCGAAAATGGCATGCTTTTGGAGTCAATTTATGGAACTTAGAATTTGGGTATTATTTCTGGACATCATCCCTTCCTTATTCTGCTAATGCAAGCTAACACAAACAAGGCAAACACTTCTTTCATACATAATCCTCTTAATTTAAATTTTACAAAAATCAGAATTTAGTATGATTTCTAAAAGCAAACTTTCAATAGTTTGATTGTCACTATTAAAACTAACAACACGTTATAATGCCGTAATGAATAGCTCTTACTTGTATTGACTCTGTAGCATCTCATCACATTTAATTTTCTCATACATAGATTTTATCTTCTTTTCAGATTCTTCGCCAATTCTTTTCATTGTCTTTTGGATTTCCATGAGTTCACAACAAACATCACTGTATATTTTTGATGCCTAAGAAAATAAAACAAGTTTTCTGAAAGACGTTATATAAAAACCATACATAATTTTTAAAATAAAAAATAATTTCAAAATTTGATGGATTCTTTGCAGTTTAAAATGGAAGTTTAAAGTTGAAGTAGTACTTTGTGATGTCATACAACTTAAAAAATTTTGCATGGTCTGCAAGAGATACAATCCTTGTGAAAATCCAAGCAAAAGGTAACAGAATGTGTGTTGTAAAATTGCATGACATAAACAAACATGAGCAAAAGGGCTTTCACTCTGTTACAAAACTTTGAAGTTACTGTGAAAAGGTGGCTACTTCCGTGGGAAGATAGTGACCTCTGGAGCAGAAAGAAAGAAATAATGTTGAAAGAAGCCACTGAGGTTTCACTCAGTAATCTGACAGAATCATTACTTAAACATCTCCTAGAGGATGTGCAAGCCCAGCAGTCACCTATGCAAAAGAGGGGCCTGAAACAATGCAGACAATGAACACAATTTTCAATGCTCTAAATAGTATCGGGACACTCAGTTCATAACAACTCTCAAATAGAGATATGCATGTCTACTGTCTCTGCTTTTTAAAATATTACAAATATAAACAAATAACATGATATAAACTGTTTATTATAATCCAGCGTTTCACAGCTAAAACTTGTTCTTTGGATATTAAAAGTTGGAGACTCAAAATTAAATAATTGTTTTAATTGCAAAGAAAATTAAGTATCAGTTGCTTTTTAAAGGCCGTGGGAGGAAAAAACAAACCTGAGTAAAAACCAGCATATTAATTAAGCACAATAAAAGTTAGAAATAATTTATTTGACAATTAGACATTTTGTTGAAATGAAATGTATAAATAAGTTACAGTAACATCAAACCTATCTTCTTATTATATGTAGTGTCCCTTTTTGGAAAGAAAGAAAAAAAACCCTCTGAAAAGAAGTATTAATTTAAAACAGACTTTAGAAAAAAGTATTTTAAGTCTACTTCCTGAGTTGTATTTTAGTACACCTCAATATTTTAACTGCATACAATATATTCTAAGACATTAAAGAAAAAATGATACAAAATAAAATCCAAAATAACCAACCTGATTTTTAATTAGCCAGTATTTTGAATGTACCTCATAACACGGGTAGAACTGTGAGCAATTTCATAGATCAGAACTAATTCACGATAATTCTCATATTATTTGTGTAATAGGCAATTAACTTTTTAATTTTAGAAGTATTTTGATGTGACTGTTGAGTCCTCAAAGTTCAAAATAAAACAAATTAAAATAAACAATATTAAGAATCACCTACAAATAAAAGACCATTTTTAGACTGTAAGTACCTTGAAAAAGAGATTGATTTCTAGATTTGTATTTAAAAATTACTATAGAAAAGATATAGAAAAATAGAAAACATAATACTGTACTAAAATCTGTATTTGAAGTAACACAGTATCCCGTCCTTTTTAGACATCAATTTTAAGCTACCTACAACTTTGCTACACTTACATTATTCAGACTGACATTAGCCACATTAGGCATTTATTATCAACAAATAATGAATTATTATCATTATTATTATCAATAAATATTATCAACAAATAAATGAGGAAAAATGTACATCAGCACTTAAAAATAATTAAATCTTAAAAACAGTTTTGTAACAGCTTCTAACATCGTGTTCTGGAACAAATGCTGATGTCTGTGAGAAATCTGAAAAGAATCTATACCAATAACAGATATGTGCCTTCTACCTTTCCCATGAAAAATCCCACATGAAATCGACTTTGAAAGTTAGAATTACATTCCATATATGCTTAAGAGGCATTTATTAAAGGCCAAAAGCATTATCTTCCCTGGATACTGTCTGCACTGAGTGCCTCTATGTAACCGTCTGGGCACACAATTCACCGTCTTTGTGTACAAAATTTAAATCAGACTTTGGTACTTCCAAAGACTTCTGTTGTCTAAAACAGTATGCACCTATGGAGTGGAAAGATTCTAACAGAAACATCTTCGTATGGTTTGCATTTACCTTTTCATAAGCCAGCAACACTTCCTTCACAGCTTCACCCTCTAGAATCAGCTTTTCTTCCAGCAGAGGGCTGTGTTTCTTCATGAAGTCTATATCCTCCTGAATCTTTCTGTTGACTGTTTCTGTCTTAAGTATCTGGTTTTGTAACTGTCGCAGCTGATGGCTTTTACAATCAAAATGCCATTGTAGCTCCAAGGTATCTTGAACGCACATGTCATATTCTTTTAAAAAGATAATTAGCATAAAAACATTTGACTATCTGAGTGACACCATTAATACTTAGTGAGATTAGGAAATATGTTGTCACAATACTAAGACTTGCAAAATTTTGCTGTAGACTACTCTGAAGGACAAAAGAGGATATTGGTTACAAAAGGCATCACCAAATATTGCGTTAGCAGTGGAACTGTTTTTAAACTCACACTTAATAATCCTACTATGTAATTCAAGCAAATTTTCACAGTGAGGGGTAGTTCTGTTTTTATGAAGGAAAATAAAACATCTAGCCTTAAGGCATATCTAGAGGAGGCTATTATAACACAACAACAACTCTACTGAACTTCCTAGTCTCCAGCAACAAACATATGTGGATGCAGAGGAAGAACAGGACAAGTACAAATCCCACATCCTCTTAATATGACAGCTATTTTCAGTTCAGGGACACTTCCTGCACTAAATGGGGGTTCAAGAAAGTTAAACTAAAGATACAAACTCAAAGCCAACAAATGAAACATATTCATGTTGCCACACAGAAGTATGTCAGTCTTAGTTCAGTTTGCTTCATTTACTCTTCTGACTTTGGCATACATTTTCTATGGGTCTTTACAAGAAAATATGAGACTAGACCACTGGTTGCTGAATGACAACATATATTTTATTTTGCTCAGAAAAAAAAAAGCTTATTAGAGATGGTATCCTTCAGCAGCTGATGTTCTATATGGAAAAATTATTGGTATGAAAATAGGAAAAGTAAAGTAAGGTATCAGTAAGATATCAGAAGAAAAATATCAGAAAACATTTCAAGAGCAGTAAACTTTGCAATAAATTGGAGAGAGAGAAGCACATCTTACTGAGAAAAAAAAAGGCTCTCTAGCTCTGAGAAGTAGCTGTGGAATATTCAGTGCAATCCCTTAACAGTTGTCAAAGTTTGCTGCATTAACAAGACACAAATCACAAATTTACAAAATTATTATTTCATTGCTACTAAAAATTAAAGAGACATTTTATGAATAAGTGGCTTTTATACATCACACAAAGTGATACCTAACATTGAGATGAATAAAATGATTTACATTGGATTTTTTTTTATATTTCAGAGAAGGTAATTTCTGAAGATAGGTTATGTCACTGCAATTTNACAAAATTATTATTTCATTGCTACTAAAAATTAAAGAGACATTTTATGAATAAGTGGCTTTTATACATCACACAAAGTGATACCTAACATTGAGATGAATAAAATGATTTACATTGGATTTTTTTTTATATTTCAGAGAAGGTAATTTCTGAAGATAGGTTATGTCACTGCAATTACCTGTGTGTGCTACAGGACACAGATGCAGTGGGAGCTAGCATTAATGGAAATCAAGGGAAGTCTAAAGAAATAACAGGATTCAATGTCTACTCTGAATGGGTCATGCAAACTCTTAATTAAGAATCTCCTGGGTTTGTAATACTTAGATTAGGCATAATTATAACATCCCTGAGGGTCTTTCCCCTTTATCCTCAATTCCATTTTAGCATAATTTTTGTCTTATAGATAATACTATGAAAAGTCATAATCCTGAAAATTACAAATTTTCTCCAAGGACACAACATCATACTGACATAGTCCATTGATAAATCAAGGTGGTTAATATTCACAGCCAAACTTCATGCTAGCTTATTTTGCTTTTTTCTTAAAACATACCGTATCCTTGCATATATTAACAGAATTGAAAATGTGTTAATTATATGCCACTATTCCAAACTTTTGTTATTTATAGAGAATGCTAAACAGTAAAGTAAAAGCGACAGGAATGTGTAGCAACACACAAAAATGATTTACAGCTGCATCATTGTAGGTAAGTACATCAAAAAGTACAAAGTAGCATCTCTGCAGCTCAAATCCTGAACTAGTGTGNACAGATATGTGCCTTCTACCTTTCCCATGAAAAATCCCACATGAAATCGACTTTGAAAGTTAGAATTACATTCCATATATGCTTAAGAGGCATTTATTAAAGGCCAAAAGCATTATCTTCCCTGGATACTGTCTGCACTGAGTGCCTCTATGTAACCGTCTGGGCACACAATTCACCGTCTTTGTGTACAAAATTTAAATCAGACTTTGGTACTTCCAAAGACTTCTGTTGTCTAAAACAGTATGCACCTATGGAGTGGAAAGATTCTAACAGAAACATCTTCGTATGGTTTGCATTTACCTTTTCATAAGCCAGCAACACTTCCTTCACAGCTTCACCCTCTAGAATCAGCTTTTCTTCCAGCAGAGGGCTGTGTTTCTTCATGAAGTCTATATCCTCCTGAATCTTTCTGTTGACTGTTTCTGTCTTAAGTATCTGGTTTTGTAACTGTCGCAGCTGATGGCTTTTACAATCAAAATGCCATTGTAGCTCCAAGGTATCTTGAACGCACATGTCATATTCTTTTAAAAAGATAATTAGCATAAAAACATTTGACTATCTGAGTGACACCATTAATACTTAGTGAGATTAGGAAATATGTTGTCACAATACTAAGACTTGCAAAATTTTGCTGTAGACTACTCTGAAGGACAAAAGAGGATATTGGTTACAAAAGGCATCACCAAATATTGCGTTAGCAGTGGAACTGTTTTTAAACTCACACTTAATAATCCTACTATGTAATTCAAGCAAATTTTCACAGTGAGGGGTAGTTCTGTTTTTATGAAGGAAAATAAAACATCTAGCCTTAAGGCATATCTAGAGGAGGCTATTATAACACAACAACAACTCTACTGAACTTCCTAGTCTCCAGCAACAAACATATGTGGATGCAGAGGAAGAACAGGACAAGTACAAATCCCACATCCTCTTAATATGACAGCTATTTTCAGTTCAGGGACACTTCCTGCACTAAATGGGGGTTCAAGAAAGTTAAACTAAAGATACAAACTCAAAGCCAACAAATGAAACATATTCATGTTGCCACACAGAAGTATGTCAGTCTTAGTTCAGTTTGCTTCATTTACTCTTCTGACTTTGGCATACATTTTCTATGGGTCTTTACAAGAAAATATGAGACTAGACCACTGGTTGCTGAATGACAACATATATTTTATTTTGCTCAGAAAAAAAAAAGCTTATTAGAGATGGTATCCTTCAGCAGCTGATGTTCTATATGGAAAAATTATTGGTATGAAAATAGGAAAAGTAAAGTAAGGTATCAGTAAGATATCAGAAGAAAAATATCAGAAAACATTTCAAGAGCAGTAAACTTTGCAATAAATTGGAGAGAGAGAAGCACATCTTACTGAGAAAAAAAAAGGCTCTCTAGCTCTGAGAAGTAGCTGTGGAATATTCAGTGCAATCCCTTAACAGTTGTCAAAGTTTGCTGCATTAACAAGACACAAATCACAAATTTACAAAATTATTATTTCATTGCTACTAAAAATTAAAGAGACATTTTATGAATAAGTGGCTTTTATACATCACACAAAGTGATACCTAACATTGAGATGAATAAAATGATTTACATTGGATTTTTTTTTATATTTCAGAGAAGGTAATTTCTGAAGATAGGTTATGTCACTGCAATTACCTGTGTGTGCTACAGGACACAGATGCAGTGGGAGCTAGCATTAATGGAAATCAAGGGAAGTCTAAAGAAATAACAGGATTCAATGTCTACTCTGAATGGGTCATGCAAACTCTTAATTAAGAATCTCCTGGGTTTGTAATACTTAGATTAGGCATAATTATAACATCCCTGAGGGTCTTTCCCCTTTATCCTCAATTCCATTTTAGCATAATTTTTGTCTTATAGATAATACTATGAAAAGTCATAATCCTGAAAATTACAAATTTTCTCCAAGGACACAACATCATACTGACATAGTCCATTGATAAATCAAGGTGCTTAATATTCACAGCCAAACTTCATGCTAGCTTATTTTGCTTTTTTCTTAAAACATACCGTATCCTTGCATATATTAACAGAATTGAAAATGTGTTAATTATATGCCACTATTCCAAACTTTTGTTATTTATAGAGAATGCTAAACAGTAAAGTAAAAGCGACAGGAATGTGTAGCAACACACAAAAATGATTTACAGCTGCATCATTGTAGGTAAGTACATCAAAAAGTACAAAGTAGCATCTCTGCAGCTCAAATCCTGAACTAGTGTGCTGAATAATGAAGAAGAAAGATGGAGACAGACTTTTTGGTAGGGCCTGTTGCGACAGGACAAGGGGTAATGGTTTTAAACTAAAAGAGGGTAGATTCAGACTAGATATAAGGAAGAAATTTTTTACAATGAGGGTGGTGAGACACTGAAACAGGCTGCCCTGAGAAGCTGTGGATGCCCCATCTCTGGAAACATTCAAGGTCAGGTTGGATGGGGCTCTGAGCAACCTGATCTAGTTGAAGATGTCCCTGCTCATTGCAGGGGACTTGGACGAGATGACTTTTAAAGGTCCTTTCCAAGCCAAATGATTCTATGATTACATTATCAGCCTTCTCTTCTTGCAGTTCTTTGCTTATGTAAAATTGATCTTTCCATTGCCACAGGATTTTCTCCTGAAAGCAGTTTCTAACCTATCATTGAATTTTAATTCTTATTCTTTATTCAATCTCCTCCTCTGTTTTCAGGGTATCATAAATTGTTCTTCAGAAGCAACTGCTTTTAAGGAAAGCAATCTCTGCAAACTGGTAACACCTTAACACAGGTTTCTAGTTCCCAAGTCAAGAGTTAGCTGTTGGCTAAAATAAACAAACAAACAAACAAACATAGATTGTTCTCATACATTGTTAGGGACGTGCACTATCTGACACTTTGCCTTCCTAAGGCGGGGAAAAAAAAAAAAAAAAAGAGAAGGAAA
>VYZM01001693.1:26250-40005 GCA_013398915.1 Dromas ardeola
GCCTGTGGGTAAGACTTAGACTATACTGAGCGCTTCTTTGGGAAACTTAGAAATTTCTCTAGAGAATCTCTTTTCCACATTTATAGCCAGGCTGTATTGTTTATAACTTTGTCGTGCGTCTTGTGTATGTAACAATACTTTTATTTGCATGTGCTTTTGCAGACAGTGTATTTATCACTGGCAATCCAAAGAACCTACATATCTGTTGTTTAAATAAACTGCATTGTTTAAGTAGATAGTCGTTTCGGTCTCTCACTGAATGCGCCCAAGGACTCAAGAGTGGCCGTGCTAGTTCGTGAGCACGACTAGACTGAAGGTGCAGTCCACTATTAGTGTATCCAAATCGTAACAGTTTAATACATGTTAAACACGGCTGGACTGATAGTGGCGAATTGGGCATCACTCAGAATTTAAACCTAGCCGCACCTAGCCTCCCACCTTGGTGAGGAGCGTTAGAACGCAAGGGGGTTTATTTTCTGCCAAAACCGCTTTGCCCCTTTTACGCAACACCTTAAAATCTAAAAATTACAGGTAAATTAAATACAGCCAATCTTGTTTTCAGATAGAAAACTGAACTATCATTAGAGGATGGATTGACACCAGTAAGTCAATGACTGACACTCGAAGTTTACAAATGCATCATTTGTATGAAGATTTTTTCAAGCAGCGTGACATAAGAGCCAAGAAAGAGGACCAGTGTTATATTGCAAATACAAAATATAAAATAATTTCTTGTATCTTAAATTTAAGCCCTTCATTAAACTATTTGAAAACTGTATAATAGAAGACTTATCTGACGTACCTTGGGATGGCTCATTACTGTCCTTAGAAGAACAGGAAAATGACTCTGTTTCACACATTATTGCTGGGAGTACTTTTCAGCCTGATGATTAGAAAAATAATAATACACATACATATATAAATACAGATACACACATTTTAAAACCTCTTATTTTCATCAGCAAGAAAATGTATTCCACCAGACAGGTTAGCAAATCTATTTTCATTTTTCCTACTAAGGGAAAAGCGGCAATTAAACAGTTGATCCAATTAAACAGTACAAACCACACAGTGGATCCTATTTAAGTAATGAATTACAGTTAATAAGTAAAGGAAAAACACGACTGCCAAATTTCAACCTATGTGACCTGGCTTTTTAAATTATACAGGTTATTTTGGAGCCTATCATGACAGTGGTAACCAACACTAACTAGAAAAACGTGAAAAACAAAATGGATAACCTATGAGATGAATTTTAATTGAGAAACTGTCAATGGAAGGGATGTCCATAAACCTGTAAACACTGTCGTCTCAATGGACAGAAGACACATATGAGAGGAAAATAATCCACCTATTTGCATATAAACTTGTAACTCAGATTTACTACAATAACCAAAACCAACATTATTTATTTGTTACTTACATAGTTCAGAAAAATAATATTGGCTGAAAACTTAGGTAGTTAAGCCTCAGGACATCAAGCTAAGGTAATTTACCAAAATATTTAATTACCCTTAAAATTCATACATTTGACAAATAACTGTATTGCCATACAGAGATCCAGGTGGACATCTACTCCTCCTTAATCCCCCCGGCTTGTGCAATTGGCATATTAGAAGTCCACAGGAAACTGTGGATTCCACCCGCTATCAACCTACAAAAACTGACTAGTAAAAAAGCAAACCCTAACATTTATATTACAGTCTTCATCAATATAAAATACTGGAAACAAATATCGCACAAATCATAGATTTTAGCACTCCATGTTCTTGTAAGTAGTACTATTAAAAAATAGAGATATGTTTATTCCAGATTCTCTGAAATGGAAAATAGTTGCCTGAGAGTCCAACTGGATGGACGGATAGAGAAAACAAAGTGCAAGACCAAAACATGCTCTTCACAGTCTCCACACCTCAGGTTATTGATCCACTAAACTCGAGTCTGTTCCAAAGAGAGGTTAGAAGACTGTAAGAGTACCAAGCTTGCCAAAAGAAATGCTGAATCCACAGTTGATCTTCTACATGAACTTCCATGCACCGCAATGCAGACAGCATTATTGCTCTGTTACCATAACAAACTATTTGACTTGGAAACTCTGAACAATATCAACAAACCCTTTCAAACCAAAGCCATGGAAAAGATTTTTTAAATTAAATAAAGTTCATAATACATATAACTAAGTTTCAAGTCACCACATTTTCAACTATGCAACTCTCCTTAGGAGATGTATGGAAAATATATTATATGAGCCATTCTTGCATGTCATTTGCACGTTAATACCTTTTTTTTCCAAGTTTGGTGGCTTTTTCAATTTCCTGAAACAATCATTGCCAGTGGCAGGGCTCAATGTTGTTCAAAGAAATACGCCAATTTGGCAAGCAGGAATTTTTAACTATACCTCTGACAGGATGTCAGCTTCTTGGACTCTGCGAAGTGATACTCTACTCTCCTACAGGCTCATCCTGACAGTCAGACCAGATGGACCATATTAGCTCCAACAAGGAGTATAAAAGAATCTGAAACTCGTAGTAAGTCAAAGAAAATAAGTATTGACAGACAGAATAGCTCTAGAGAAAGGAGGAAAGAGGAGAAAAATACTACATATGAAAGGAAAAAATCCAGGGAAAAAACCTTAAGAAACAGTTTCAATTTATTGTGTAATGCATTCAGAGCAAGGTATGCGCAGACTACTATCTATCTGACACGCAAGCACATGTTAAGAAAAAGGTGAGAACATCACTTGCCTGATAAGGAATCATATACACAACACAAAGACACATTCCACTGTACATAACATCCTACTGAAAAAAATATATCGGACAAATCCGCAGTTGATGACAAAAGCACCATTTCAATCTGAGGCTTGGAAAAAAAATTAGTCAGCACATAGTTCATTTAGTCTCTGTTGAAAATATATAAAAATATTAGGCCATTTATATTCACAGCTGTAGCTATCAAAATAAAAAATTTCTTTTATATTATCCTGTCCAGAAAAAATAAGCCAAATCCAGTGAGTTAGCACTCTCAATTCTCTAACATATACCTCTGACTTTCAGGAAGTGTTATTCTGCACGAACAGTTATATAGAATTCAAACTAACTTTCTCACTCTGACAAAGACAACCACTTTGTTAGTCATATTACCACAGTATGCCTTTTAAAAGTCATTGTATGCTACTCCATAAAGGAGGAGAAAAAAAAGCATTGCGAATCTTTCATCAGGTAAATGTGTATATATATATTTATGAAAATACACTTACATTGTATGTATTATTAAATATGACTAAAGCTAAAATAAATACACATACCATTTTAATTACTTCCTTGGTACTTTACTATAACAGAAATAATTTGTCAGCTACTAAAAATAAATTTCTAATACCAACATCTGAAAGAGAAGGATGAGGAAGTAACAAAATTTTTATTAAAAGCAATATCCTTGATAAAATTTTTTTCAATGAAAGAGATCAGAATCCAGATGTTATAATTTCTATCCACGTAATGTAAGCTAGTACTACTATTTCTCATCATAAATGCCATTCCCCAGGCAGAGTATTGGGATGTTCATAAATATGCCTCATGAAAAGCTTATTCTATAAAAACCTTTTTCTCATCAACTCCCATACCTACCTCTTCACCAAAATTCTTATTCACTATCAAGTAAACTAAGTGCAAATTGAGATTGCCTACCTCATAAGCACAATAGATATGGCCAAATCATACAAGAATTTTGTTTCAAATATTCTCATTGATTCCTGCTTCACCGTGGCAATGTCATTTGTGTTGGAATTTTTCTTCCTTCCCCAAAATGCAGTCCGCATAAATAAAAATTATAAACTAATTCATAGTTAAAAGGAGCTAACATTCCATGAACAATCTTCATTTTATTCTGTCATTTTCTGACCTCCAAGTGTTAACTTTCTGCAAATATAGCATTTTACCATTTGGGTTTAGGGTCCTAAAATTCCTTGCACAATTTCTGCCTGTCCTCAAGTGATGCAGCGGATCCTTTTAAACACCGAAATGCAGCCCAGGTTTACTTCAGAATACACAAAAAGAGATTAATGTCCCTGAAATTGTTCCCCCCAACTACAATTTGTGTAGATGTCTCAAAATAGTACATAGTGCTGTTTAAATAGCAGTTTGCCGCATTAAAATATGTTACAGTGATAGTCAGGTCTCACACCTGAAAACGAGGCTTCATGTAGAATTTCATAGACTGGCTAATATAAACCACCAACTCTAATAGAAAGACTAGAATTATTAGTTAAATCAACAAAAGACAGGAAAAATTCCTTAGGTTCTTTGTTGTATTTTATCCCTTTCACAGGAACAAGATCCCAAGAGCTAGTCCATTATACCAGCCACTTTAAGCTTTAAGAAGGGAATTAAGATTAAATAATGTCTCTCACAAACTTCCAACGGTATCCAAAACCAAAAATATTATAGCTGAGATCTTACTACTATCACATAAATACCTGAAATAGTTCTGTATCAAAATCAATTTGATTTTTTTCCGGTATTCCACTGTTCTTGTGGTTCATGCCAGCTAGTCTGCAACTCAAATAAACTTAATCCCTATTCTTTTTCCGCAGACCTTAGTGCAAATATGAACTCTAAACAAACCAACAAACAAAACCACAGACAATTAAACAGGATGAAAAACAAGGACACTGGAAATCTGTAGTAGGCAACGGAATTAAATCCAGGTTTTCTGTGCCATAGTCATGAATGATGTACTTTGTCTTTCTCTATATATTCTTGAGTTCTGACACAAATCAGAAAATAGGAATTATACTTCTACCAAGTAGTATTGAGAAAATAAATACCATAAGAGTTGCTCACATTCTGCAACATGGGTTCCCATAAAACATAATTCTGACTAAAGGTGCTACCTAATCTACTATTTCAGTATCCCTCCTCACACATTCCAAGGCCAGAAACAAAACAATTGGAGAACTACTATTCTCTCCCTTATTCCTGGGAGATGAAAGAGACCTGAGAGTAGTAGGAACAATCTACCTGCTCAAGCAAAAAAACTAATTCAGTTAAATTGTTAGAAACAAGCACCCGAAATTCTATTACCGCAAGAATCATCCAAATATGTTTTTGTGATTACTACCAATGTTAATGCTACTAAGCATGTTAGTTATTTGATCTGTCCCCTTACACGTAATTAAAATATCATGTTCTATAGCATAATATTTTTGCAAAGATTATTAAATCTTAAACCTACCATCTTCAATTCTGCTGTATATGTCTAAATGAAATACAGTGAATATTGGTTACCATAGTAACCACAGAACTGAAGAAATTTAGTTTTGGCATAATTGCTGCATATGTTCATACAAATCACATCTCTTATTCTGCGAATTAGAAATGAAGACACTTTTGAACTCCATTTTTTAAAAATAGAGTAATGAAGAAACAAAAAATTAGATCAAGTATTTATAGACATAACGCAGCATATTCTTGTTTAATTCACTCAATCACTTTTCTTTTATAATTAGAGTACATTTTCTTGCATTCTATTAAACAATTTAGTTAAATACTGTTTATCTTTTTACTTATTGATAATTAAGCCAGTTCTGGTTTTGTCATTAAATTCAAAATACTGTTTTAGAATAATAAATTCATTATTAGTCAAACATCCAGAAATGGCTAAAGAAACTTCAGCAAAAATAAACACCCCCAACTGTGACAAACTTTTTTTTTTTTTCACTTGCAATGAGGTTCACATTGAATAAGGATAAATTTGTTTGTTTCTTTGGTTTCAAGAAATAGTAGAAAAGGAAAAAGCGCTCTAGGCATGCTGACACTCAGTCTTACAACAGCATAATTTTCTCAGCAGCATTAAAAAACACGCATTCAGCAGGAACAAATTAACTCAATTCAAGCAGCCCGTGAATTAGCTAAAAATTCCTCTCCACTTCCTTATCAGCTCCCAGAATGAATCTTAAACATCTCAAAAAACCCACAACCCCAAAACAAACCACAACCCCACAGGTCAGATGAACGGTAGGATAGTTGGATTTTTATGCTTTTACTTCAACATTAGAATTCTTTCATCCTTTCCCTTCTCTAGCTTTGTTTGCTCAGTAATTTAGTTCCAATTTAGTTGTTTCAGAGCTACCTTACATTTATCAAGTTCACTACCATCAGTACCTTTCATTTTAATGTTCAGAAATACAAACAAACAGAATTTCAGAAAGAGTTTGGTAATACAGAACAGATAAATAGACAAATAAGTTGTAGTTAAAAACAACACGGAGAGATCATCGCTACTTGAAAGCTTAAAGTCTTGGAAACTTAAAAGTCTTTTTTTAAGCTGTCACATACATTGCAAAAAAATCTGTAATCAGCCGATACACTGCAGCAAAGAAATGCAGAGTAAAAGTCCAAGAATTCGTTTAGCACACAGTATAATGCTCCTAGATTGAAGTACCAACCATATCATTTTTGGTTTACCTTATCTCTTCAGTCCTTCCTGGCAGGAATGGGTCAAGGTCTTAATGAACTTGTGGAACTGATCCACTCAAATTTTCAAGGATACAACAGATTCTCCAAAAAAATGAAGATAAAACAGGAATAATGGATGAATGAAAAATTATGTTGTTATTTGAAATAATCTGTTTATTAAGTGATGGCCTGATGCTTTTGCACTGATGTTGCAAAGAACAGAGAAAAAAATGCCAAGAACATTTTACAGCCAAAAAAAAACATGCCAGCATTCCCATGACATTAGAATCAGTAAAGTCTGGTTTTCCATGGATTTTTGTGCAATGTTCCCTCACAGAAGCCCAGCTCCCCTCAGTGTCACCGAGACTGACCAACACAGCTTCCCTTGGTATTTCTTCCTGGGCATGTGCATAGGACTGGTTTGGAGCTTGGCTGGCTAACCAAAATGCTAGTTGATTAGTCAGCTGACTGCTACCCTACAGAATATGTAAAGGGCCAATTTATAACTCCTTTCTTTCAGATAAGGAAATAATTTGGGTCTTTATTCCTATTACTTAGCCGCCAATTTTCATGAAACTTGGAAGAACTTAACATATTTGACACTCCTACCCATCTGTCAAATCTGGTTGGAATAGACAAAAGTTACTGAAGGGCAGGCACTGGCAGATCACATACAGTGACAGTGTACACTTTGTTTTCTTAGTTATACCAAAAAAAACTCTTTAATTGGAGGCTACTTAAAGTGACTTGACTGCCTTCATTTATTTTATAATCTTTCCATCAAAATATGTAGGGATCTTACACTTCACTATTTTAGAAGTAATGCAGAGAAAGAAGAAAAAGATGACATCTTGTATATGCTAAAAAATAAAGAACAGAAAAAAGACAAAAACAAGGGAAAGAACCAAGCATGCGGGTGCTGCCAATTGTATAGAAAAGCAGGTGGGACAGGGCATTCAAGGAATGAAAGGTGCTTGCAAGGCAAATCTGGAAAACATATATTAACGCAGTAGGCAAAGGGAGTTTGTAAAAAGATACAAACATGACAAAGTAAGTGAGAGCTAAAGGGGAAGAAAAAAAAACTACTGACAAAGCCTAGCTGCCAAAACTGGAATGGGACAATATAAGTAAAAATGACAGAGGATCTGTAAAAGAATAATCCTGAGGTGCATTATAAAAGGGGTCGAGCAAGGTCATCCTCCCCCTCTAGTCTGCCCTGGTGAGGCCGCATCTGGAGTACTGTGTCGAGTTTCGGGCTCCCCAGTTCAAGGACAGGGAACTGCTGGTGAGAGTCCAACGGAGGGCTACAAAGATGATTAGGGGACTGGAACACCTCTCTTATGAGGAAAAGCTGAGAGACCTGTGTCTATTTAGCCTGGAGAAGAGAAGACTGAGAAGGGATCTCATCAATGATCATAAATATCTAAAGGGCTGGTGTCAAGAGGATGGGCCAGACTCTTCAGTGGAGTGGACAAGGGGCAATGGGCACAAACTGGAACACAGGAAATTTCATCTCAACCTGAGGAAAACCTTCTTTACTTTGAGGGTGGCAGAGCACTGGAACAGGCTGCCCAGAGAGATTGTGGAGTCTCCCTCTTTGCAGATATTCAAAACCTGCCTGGACGTGTCCCTGTCCAACCCGCTCTAGGTGAACCTGCTTTGTCAGGGGGGTTGGACTAGATGATCTACAAAGGTCCATCCCTTCCAACCCCTGCCATTCTGTGATTCTGTGAAAATAAATTGATTATTTAATTAAACACATAGAAGTTCCATGAAGAAGGGGTCCTCCTAGGTAGAAACTTACTTTCTAAGTAAGTAATGACAGAAGTGTAGTAGAATGTGAAAACAGATTCCATTTGTAAAATAATGCCTCCATGTATTGAAAGATCTGAGGCAGTTTCACCTAAATCTAAACCATTTCTGACAGATGCCTGTCAAATCTGTTTTAAAATCTCTTAGTGACAGTTTCTACCAGATGTCTTAGCAAACTTAAACCAAACTTAACCATCCATGCCATTAGTTAGCCATCCTAATGTATAATATAATCTTCTCATCATACCTATACGGACACAAAAACTAACAGATTGCCTTCATCTCGTAAACAACTTCTTAAACATTTGAGAACTGCTATCTCTCTCCTTCTCTAGACAGACCAGATTCTTCTAATTTTTTAAATACACACCCCCCTGCCCAGAGATTATATTTTCCAACTGTTTTTCCACTCTTTTGCTCCAAATTCTCCCCAGTTGGTCAAGGTCTTTTCAGGCATATATTCTAAAGAGGCCACAGCCTTCCATCTGATGCCTCACCAGTACTAAGAAGAACGGAAGTATTATGCAATGCTTTTGGTTTCATATTCTGATACAACCCTTGCTTCTATCACAACAGTTTGATACTGGTTTTCATGTTTAGCACTTCAACCTACAGATGTTTTGCTACCTTACCTAGCATTTTCTTCTCCACTGTACACCTTATTTCTGCTTATGGATGGTATTCTGTACTTGTTCTTACTGATTTACATCCTATTCTCTGACTTCTCAAGATCATTTCAAATTCCAAATTATCCTGTTCTCCAGAATGCTTGCAGCTCCTCCAGCAAGAAATTGTGTCCAAATTGAGAAAGAATCATGTAGTAAGCCCTTGCTGTCAGTACTATTCAAGTACCTCCATTGTTCTACAGTGCCATGCATAAGACATGGTTTGTGCCTAACATGACAATACTGTGCTCTTTGAAAGAGAAAGAATGGAGAAATAAACATTTTAAAATGCTCATCCATCTCTATTTGATTTCCCATTTTAAGCTGTATGTATTTTATTACTTTATGTTTCAGAGGGACTTTAAGTTAAATAGTAATTTTAGCCATTATGTATATTATATAAATAGTTCAGTTGCAAAGATTAGAGAAACAAAATTAGAGTTGAAAATTTGGCAAGATCATAAAATCTATTTAAAATAAAAAAGGGAACACAACACTCTACTAAATAATATGAAATTGCATCTGTGTGTTTTCTAGTTTGAAGAGAAGATCTTGCCAAATTCCAAATCGAGTGCTAAGTAACTATAAACACATTCTTGTTCAGTTGGACTAAGACGTATTTTGTGGCAATGCTCAGATCTTAGCTGCTAATTAATTCTTGATGCTATATTAAAGTCTTGTTTAAAAAGAAAATTAATAGAAAATGTTTTTTAAACACATACAGTCTTAGACTGTTTTTTATAAGGATACAACATTAAAGGAAAGACTAATTTATACAATTCAATATAGCTACATTAAGAGTATATTCTTGTACCTGTCCTGCAATATAACCTTAGAAGATGATACCTCCAAGACAAAGCTCTGCATGACAGGCAAATATATAAAAAAAACCCAAACCAACACAAAAAAAAAGACTAAAAGGTAGTGATAATTACAAAATCAACAATATCCCCAAGCTGACTGGAGCTGCTGCTCACTCAAGCCAATGCTTTCTCACCATTTACCTTCCAAAGCGAGACACATCCTAAACCATAAAACTTTTTATCCAGAAAATGTGATCATTACCTTTACTCGGTGTTTGTGCTCCATGATTCAGTAATTCAACTTAGATTTTCAAACAAAGCTAAAAACACACAGTAAAATGAATAAATAAATAAGTTTTAAAACACTTTTTATGAGATTTTATTACATATTTGAGCAAAAAGAATGCAGGAAGGGAGTTTTTTTGCTAGATTTACTCTGCCTCTGAAGTTCTGCTTCACCACAGAACTGTTCTCAATACATAGTAGTTCACACCATGTACACAGTTCAAAGGTCATAGAAACATCCATTTTTTGCTAGAGAGTTTAATTTCTTAACTGTATGCAGAGACTGGCATAATCCTTAGTGTCTTTACTCTTCTTTATGGCAGTGATCAACTATGCCAGTACAAAGCCAACTTTTAGATGCATGTAGTTAGCCTAATATTAGGAGATCTACTGTAATGCAGTATCTACCTCATCACAGTTCATGGCACAAGTTTTGTGTACAGACAAGTCCTTTGAAGTTAAAAAGGAAGAGATTAAGTGATCCAGGTTTTCTCAGTATTCACTGTTAAGTGGTTTCTTGTTTACACTGTGAAGTCAACTGATTCAGAAAACCAGAAAAATTGTGTAAATTATCTAATGTCCAACTTCGAGATACAGAATTCAAAATCAGTTAAAATCATTTTGCCTACATATTATCTAAACTCAATGGTTTCATGCTTCAGTTATTACAAAGATCATAACAGTGTACAAAATCAGGAACCTCACAGAAAGATGGAATAGATAAGTAGACTTCTCTATATTAGGAGATTTTATCACTTTACAAACAATGAACATTTTTAACCATTCAATTTCTATTCTGACTCCAAACTGTCTTTTAACATCAAGTGTAATACATCAGTAGCCATCTCGTAAATACCACAGAAAATAATTTTACTGTCATTTAGGTCGATTTCACTAGAACTTCTATGGGATCTTAAAATATGAGAGCAAATATTTTGGGCCACTATTGCAGTATTAACTTTTGACGTTAGTGTGGACAGCAATCTTTCAAATGATAATTTCATCCAAAACTGCATCAGGTAAGGAAAGAGGAATAGGAAATTTCTCCGTCTCATGTCCAAATTTAAATAAAAGTTCTAAAATCACCCTTCAAAAGGAGACTTTCCCTCATTCTGTCTTCATGGCGACACTTTCAGACTTACCTGTCCTGTTACGCAAGGTATGAAACCTGAAACAGTCATCTAGAGTCCTCTTTTTATTTAACTCCATCTGAAAGCTCTTCACAAAAAGGCTTACAAAAGGCTACCTATAAAGCAGATCATCATATTGACATCATAATAGCAGAGGTTAAAGTCAGATATTTTACCATCATAGAACTCTAATTGCAAATAGGCTATATGCTCTGAAAAGATGAGAGCACTTAGAAAAATTCAGAGCCCCTCAGTGGGGAGGATGGCTTAAGAGACACATGTATCCATTTTGTAAATTTCTTTATATAATATCTCACTAGAGAGCGCCATGCTGCAACTCCATGAGGAATAATCTTAAAGGATTGCAAATCAAACAGCTCCAAAACCTTAGTAAATCTCTGAATACCCAACAGGATCTCATTGTGTTAGCAAAATTATTCAATTTTCCAATCAGGGCAACCTGAGAGAACACGACCAGTCCCAAAATGATCACGCACTGGATTTTCATTTGGGATCACGACCAACCCTGCAGCTTCCAATATAGAATCATAGAATCATAGAATCATAGGGTTGGAAGGGTCCTCTGGAGATCATCTAGTCCAACCCCCCTGCCAGAGCAGGGTCACCTTAGAGCAGGTTGCACATATTGATCATCTCAATATGACCAATATGGAAAAACAAGAAGGAGTTGCTTCTTGAGGTACATTCTGCTGAAACACAACAGTCAAGCCTACAGTGCATTACATTTTTTTTTACATATTTCCTCAATGTATCCACCTAGGGTCCCGTGACCAGAGTGTTAAAGCAAGTCCACTAAACCTTCTCTGTCATGAATTCCCCCATTCCTCATTATTTTCACAAAGAAATAACAAGACAGAAATTAGAGGTCACTCATCATCACTGTAGTAACAGCCACTTCTTCCTTCCATAAGGTTTTCAAAATATCTTCTTCAAAGTCTATTCTAATTTAGCATGGTGTTATTATAGAGTGAAACTAAGAGATTCCACTCTTTAAAAAACAACCCAAGAGCTTTTGGAAGTTAATAAAATTCTGGAATAACTCCCATACCAAGTCCTTCCATGTTTTCTAGCTTTATGCATTGTTCTTTTTAAGGAGAGAAAAAACTAACAGACAGAATAATTACTATACCCTCTACAGGTGAAAAGATCTCATTTTTAATCAGTATCCAGTAGTGACTCACCACATTCTTGAGCCTGTGCAAAATGTTTCTTATGTATTTGAAACTTGGAAAAGGAAGGCTTAAAACTCCTTTAAGTTATATATCAGAAAGTTCATTGTATTCTTTGAATCAGTTAAGAACTCAGCAATATGAGAGCAAAGACTATTTAGGCATATAAGCTGAAAAATTGGATCTCTCAAAGATGCTTTAGCTGCTGCATCAAGCACTCCAAGAAGAAAAGGGAGTTAATTTCAGAAGCCCCAACAAGCCATTCTAACTGAACCCGTTCCCCAAGGCAGAGATGCCAGAAAGCTTCTGCAGCGGGGGATGTACCCTCCACTTAAGCATTTTCCCAGACTTCAGCTGGACACCTCCAAAGGTGCAACTTCCTTAAGACAAAGACCACTACTTTGGCTTTTTCTGACACAACACCGCAGTGAATGAGGAAGAATAGGATGTGCCACACGCTGCCCCAGACTCGGGCCAGGAACCCTTCACGGCCACCAGCCAGACTTCGAAGAAGTGACAAAAGGCGCTGCACCCGCCAGGGCCCTGCACACCCTCTGTGCCAGCAGAGCTATTGGGCAACTGCGGTTCCTGGCCCACCTCCCACACTGGCCTAGGGCCCAGCCAGCAGCTTGGAGTATGATAAAATACAACTTCAGGGCACTTAGAATCATAGAATTGCCTAGGCTGGAAAAGACCTTTCAGATCATCAAGTCCAACCATCAACCTAACTCTGACCAAAACCATCATTAAACCGTATCTCTAAGCAACACGTCTACCCGTCTTTTAAATACCTCCAGGGATGACAATTCCACTACTTGCCTGGGCAGCCTGTTCCAATGCTTGACAACTCTTTCAGTGAATAAATTTTTGCTAATATCCAGTCTAAACCTCCCCTGGCGCAACTTGAGGCCTTTTCCTCTTGTCCTGTCGCCTGTTACTTGGGAGAAAAGACCGATCCCCATCTCTTTACAACCCCTTTCAGGTAGTTGTAGAGAGCGATGAGGTCTCCCCTCAGCCTCCTTTTCTCCAGGCTGAACAACCCCAGCTCCCTCAGCCGCTCCTCATAAGACTTGCTCTCCAGACCCCTCACCAGCTTCCTTGCCCTTCTCTGGACTCACTCCAGAATACCAATGCCTTTTTTTGTGGCGAGGGGCCCAAAACTGGACACAGTACTCAAGGCGGGGCCTCACCAGTGCCGAGTACAGGGGGACGATCACTTCCCAAGTCCCGCTCACCACACCGTTCCTGACACTTGTCCCGCACTAGGAGCGCCCAGCACCGAGCCCGCCTCCCAGAGCCCCCCTCAGCGGGAGGGCGGCAACGGGCTCCCCCTCCCTCCCTCCCTCCCGCCGCCTCCCCTCGGCGCGGAGCCCAGGCGGCACCGAGGATCTGTTGCCCCCCACACACCCCCA
>VYZM01001694.1:23919-35475 GCA_013398915.1 Dromas ardeola
TCCTTGCTTACAATAGACCATTAATTTTGACTGTCTCTTTTTACTAAGTCGGTAAATAACCTGCTGTGTCTTTTGTATCAGATTCACTGGATTATGATTATTGCACAAGAGTGTGAGAGAATGTCTCATACCAGAAGTTGTAATATTAGCTTGGCACATTGGCACCTCTGATGTCACACTCTTTCAAGTGCATTGAGCTACTGCTTATGAAAACAAGAGTATTAAGAGTGCAAATTAGATGCAAAATTAAGTATATTCTTTGCTGGAAAGTACTGCACGTCAGCACTGGGGTTGAGAATTTCTTATGTTGAAGTGGAGGTTTGTTTTTTTCTTGCTAGATACGATCCACAGAGGTGAATAATTGATTCAGTCTCTTGTCATCACAGATTGATTTTAGAATTGTGTTTGGAGGACTGTCAAAAGTATTCTAGAGCATCTTGTTCCTGCACTATGTGTAATATTTCCCCAAGATAATTTGTTTATTATAGAGGAGGTAATTTGTTTTTTTAAGTATGGAATCAGATGCCTGTCTGAGGCCACTGTGTTTACTTATGTAATGAAGGATACTGTTGTGTGCATTTACAGGTATAAATAACAGATTTTTCACCTTTTTTGGATGACACCTTTTAAAGGTATTTTTTAAGTTTGTTCTTGAGACAGGAATTATTTCAATTTTACAATTGTTTCTATTTTATCGGTATCCTCTACAGTGATTTTAAATGAACTTTTTATTACCTTTAAGCATACTGAGAAACTTTCTCATGTCCAAGTTTGTGAACTCATTCCACAATCTGTCCTGATCCAGGAACATCATTTTCTAGTTTTAATGTGGAGCAAATCCTGTTTATGGTTATGTATTGTGTTTGGATGGCAAGTGTTTGGTAGCAGTGGGGCTACAGGGGTGGCTTTTGTGAGAAGCTGCTAGAAACTTCCCTGATGTCCGATAGAGCCAATGTCAGCTCTGTCCAAGAAGGACCCGCTGCTGGCCAAGGCCAAGCCCATCAGCGACAGTGGTAGCACCTCTGTGATTTAAGACACCTCTCGTATTTAAGAAAGGGGTAAAAAACCGTGGTGGAACAACACCAGCGGAGTAAGGAGTGAGACTATGTGAGAGCAACAACCCTGCAGACACCAAGGTGAATGAAGAAGGAGGGGGAGGAGGTGCTCCAGGCAACAGAGCAGAGATTCCCTGCAGCCCATGAAGAAGACCATGGTGAGGCAGGCAGTCCCCCTGCAGCACATGGAGGTTAATTGTGGAGCAGATATCCACCTGAAGCCCATGGAGGACCTCACGCCAGAGCAGGTAGATGCCTGAATTAGGCTGTGACCCCGTGGGAAGCTCGCGCTTGAGCAAGCTCCTGGCAGGACCTGTGGACTGGTGGAGAGAGGAACCCATGCAGGAACGGGTTTGCTGGCAGGAGTTGTGACCCCGTGGGGGACCCACACTAGAGCAGTCTGCTCCTGAAGGACTGTACCCATGGAAGGGACCCATGCTGGAGCACTTCATGAAGAACTACAGCCCATGGGAAGGACCTACATTGGAGAAGTTTGTGGAGGACTGTCTCCCATGAGAGGGACCTCTCCCTGGAGCAGGGGAAGAGAATGAAGAGGAAGGAGCAGCAGAGACAGCATGTGATGAATTGACCACAACACCCATTCCCCATCTGCCTGCACCACTCAGAAGGAGGAGGCAGAGAAAATCGTGTGTGAATTTGAGCCCGGGAAGAAGGGAGGGCTGGGGGGAAGGTGTTTTAAGATTTGGTGTTATTTCTCACTACCCTACTCTGATTTGATTGGCAATAAATTAAATTAATTTCCCCAAGCTGTGTCTGTTTTGCCTGTGACAATAATTGGTAAGTGATCTCCCTGTCCTTATCTCTCCCCTGTGCAGCTGAGGTGGACAGTGATAGAGCAGCTTTTGTGGGCACCTGGCAACCAGCCAGGGTCAACATACCAGAGGTTATCAAGGGTCTTTAATATCAGCTGAATTATGGTAGGTGTTAAGAGGCCAGACATGTTGAGAATCACTCTTCAGATTCCAGTATACTTGCTTATGCCTTGCCAAGAGTCTCTAGTCCAGACCAAAATGTCGGCAAATATAACAGTCAAGAGTTATCCAAATGGACTGCAGGAAAACATAGAGGTCAGACTGCAGGACTGTAAACAGTGGATCTATAGCTAGATTAAATATGGAATTAATGGAGGAATAATCTGACTTTTATTCATCTGTATGAATGATGTTGGTCTAAGTACCTCTGGTGGTGTCATACACTTGTAGCTCCTCATCCTCCTGGGGAATGTGGTGATAAAACTGAGCATGCAATTCGTCTGACTTGGACTGTGGTTCCAGGAAGACTAATGGTTATTTGAAGAGCCAGGCAGCTAGCACAACACCATAGATGTCTTAACAAAAAAACAAAGCAACAATGCATCTCACTCAGGTGCCTGATATTACAACATCTTCACCAGTGCAATACCTCTACCAATTCACAGTTCAGCTGTGTTTCAGGAGGTTACGGTCAGCCCAGACTAGTGGTAGCACCGACTTGTACACTGAGAGAGATGGTAGCGTGCATAAGTCTGGTCTGGAGGAGACTGATGTCACCATCCCTTTGTGCTGAGGCAACCCCTGGTGATAAGGGCACACTGGTGAACCTCAGGAATTAGTTTTAACTTTATAGGGCAGTGATAATCCAGGCAGCAGGAACTGAACTAAGGCAACAAGAGCTTGCAAGCTCCCCTCCAGCCTTTGCTTGTTTTTTCATCTGTGACACCACACTGTGTTCTGACCCGGCTCTTTTTGACTAAGCAACTGTGCATGCCCTGTCAATGTTCCTCTACTTATCTTTATACTATAGAGATATGTTTCATTCCTAGTGTCCTATGGTCCCTCTCTGCAGCTAACAGTATAAAATAACACTAAAATAATCCAGCCTCCTCAAATACATCACTCTTTTTCTATTTGTTGTTTCTAACCCCAAAAATAAGGCTTAACGTGCCTGTGGTTGATGTTTTTACATCAATGTGCAAGCACCATTTTCACCCAGGAGACCCCCATTCCATTTGCACATTTCCAGTGGCATGATGCAATCCAGCTGAATGTGGACAGGACTGGCATTGTTCATACGATGCCGAGGCTGCACATACTATGTCTGCATGTGATTCATTAGAAGAGAAAGGTAGATGCTGTTGAAACTGTAGCTGGAGCATAGCTGCCTAAAATCTACTGCTAAATCCCTTTTGAAGACGCTGGCATTCTGCAGCAGGAGTAGTCAATGATGTTGAGCACAGAATTAACCCTAAGTCTACCACTTCTTGCTCTATTTGTGGTCTCAGTTTGGGTTGAAGTATACACTTTCTAATATGATTTAGTAACCTTGTAGCACCTTCATGTTTTCTAAATATGTAAGAGATCAGGTTGCGAGTAATATGTGGCTCTAAAACCTCAGCGTTACAGAACCAGCAGTTTCTCTTCTCCTTTGGGACTGGAATAACAGGTACAGAACTCTAAGTCACCTTGTATTCCTTGAAAGTTTGGGGGTTCCTTGAAAGATTAGACAGCCTATCTTCTTTAGGGTCTCCCCTGGGATTTTATATTTTCGTCTGCTCCCAGAGCTCACCACCTATTTATTTCCATCATGTTTTCCTCCTTTTGCCTTAAAGAGTTTCTGAAAATGTGCCATTCTCAGCAGGTCTTTGTAATATCATTCACTGTAATGGCATTCCATGTTCTCATCCTTCAATGCATTGCATATACCTTATCCAGAAGGGAGCTGGCATTAGATAGACCCTGCTTTAGCAGGGAAGCAAGCTTATTTTTATCCTTTTTTTTATATAGCTGCTGACATTTCATATGTGCTTCTCTGTGGGCTTAATTGCTCTTTCCATTTGGCCCTGAAAAAAGAAGTTGGCCCACCCATTGCATTTAATGATGTCTGTGATTGCTTGTAAGTAAAGACTCTCTTGGTGTCGGTCATTAGCACTGTCAGTGTGACAGGCTGTCATCCCCCATGTAGGTATCAGCGTGTCTTACAGCAATCCAGAATGGTTGCGTTCTGAACCCACCATACTGTCTTGCTCAGTAGGACCAGATTTCACAGCAAGTGCCTTGAAATTATCTAGCAATCTTAATTTATTCAAATTCTCATCTTCACTTTCATGGCCTCTTTAAATTTTAATTCCTAGCTGGAAATACTACTGGTAAGTAAATATTAGCAAATTTTATTTTTAGCTGAGATGTTCTGATATGATGCTGGATTTCGCATCTTTGCTGTGCTCAGTGGAGTTAATAACATGGTCTACAGAATTTGTAGTGATACTTACAAACCAGCTTAGAATTTTATTTGTAATGACACTACCAAAAATGAAAAAGCTTGTAACTCACTTGGTTTTAGCTTTCTCTTCATGAGGTCTCAGCTGTTGTGCTGTTTTCCATACAGACAGAAGACAAGTCCCGTTCCCTTTACACTTTGGCTGCAAATTTGTCACTGGCTCTGACTTTACCTCTGCTCTCTGGCTGTGTGAAATGGTCAAAGGAACATACACGGTGCCATCCTTCACCCCTTGGGGGAGGGTAGTAGGGGGATGTCCCAACAGAGCAAAATACAAAGCACAAGTCAGCTTCTCTTTTCATTGGTTCCCAGTGACAGGACTAGGGGCAATGGGCACAAGTTAGAACATAGAAAGTTCCGTTCAAATACACGGAAAAACTTCTTTACGGTGAGGGGGCCAGAGCACTGGGACAGGCTGCCCAGGGAGGTTGTGGAGTCCCCTTCTCTGGAGATTTTCAAGACCCGTCTGGATGCAGTCCTGAATAATGTGCTCTAGGCAACCCTGCTTTAGCAGGGGAGTTGGACTAGATGATCTCTAGAGGTCCCTTCCAACTCTGAAATTCCGTGATTCCGTGATTCCATGATTCTTGGTTGCGGAGAAATGAAAGATTACAGAGAGTGAAATGCAATGAAATTAAATGAAATGAAGCTGTTCTTCAGTACAGCTAGAACTGTACTCACAAACTTTTTATCTAAGGAGTTCTGATACCTAGCAAATAACATGGGAGATGGCTAAACTTTCTACAAGATCAGGGAAGGCATCTACTCTTCATTTGGATCATGTTTTTAGTTATATGCTTAAGGACTAATGCTGCATTCTTAATTATTATAAGGGTAAAATAGAAATCATTTTTATAGCAGAGAGAGGCCCACTGACTGCATTAACTAATGGAATGTGTAGCTCACCTTCTTTGCATTGTCATCGATTTCTCAGCTGCCACCTTGATGTGGTGAGCACATAATACAGGAAAGTCCTACTCCAGAACCTATAATTGGACTAAATATCTGAAATTACATATATATTTATCTGTATCATATGAAATAAACCAATATTCTTTTGCTGGTGAACTATGTATCTGGGAAAAATATGTCTTGTCTAGAAAAATAAAATGAGAACCTCATTTATGTACAGATTACAGGAAGAATTTTTACCGTGTTAAAAGTGGCTGTGGTTGGTTGCACACAGCACTGTATATTAACTGAATATGTCCCTAAAACGCATAAATGGTAGAAGATGTGAGATCTTATTTAAGGAACTTCTTTGTGTTCATTATAAAGTGTTTTGGAAAAGTCCACAGAAATAAAATAGATAACATAGCTGTCCTTTTTTTTTTAATCTTTTTAACTAGTTCAAACACACGTCTAGTGTCACAAATTTTTATTTCCTGAAATCCTTCTGTTGTAAGCATTACTTTAAGTAGAACTCTGCGGTCATTTTGAAATACGTTTTATTTAAGCTAGCTTTACTTTTATGTCTTTCTCATGACTTTCGTACTTGTTGGCATTACTACAATCCAGTGAAAATCTGCACTTTTTACCTCTGACTGTTTGAAGTTCTGACAATGGGCCTAATCCTGCTTAGGATCTAATTGCTATCACAGTCCTTGCTTACAGGGGAAATTTTGCTTCTGGTTACTCAATATCCTTGCTCTTTTGCAGTTCTTAAATGACTGTGTCTTTTGTGTTATGTTAGATGTGTGTGGTTCTGATTGGGTGGTATATTTACCAGTAATAGCACTTTTATTGTTCCATGAAGCATTTACAATTGTACTTCTTTCAAAAAGAAACACTCCTTTTATTTTTTTTGAAATCCTCATATTGTCTGACAATTTCCATGCAGTTGTTTCTGAAAGGCAGGAACAATAGCAGTGCATGCATCATAATTTTCAGCTGAAACGAAATCATGGTGGCTGAGAAAAGTAATGAAATTCACTCCTTTCATGGTCATCTGTGAATACTCTCAATTTCCCTGTGAGGATATAATGCTTCCTTTGAATATTAATACCCAGCTGATTTCTGTCATGCAGTTTTGGATTCAGATCCCTGAAGGAACTTGTTAAGCCAGCTAAGAAAACGCTATAAAGGCGATAGGACCGTAAGTAAACTTGAGGAAGCAAAAATTTTTTCCCATCTGCTTTTTCCCTGCATTGTTCAAATGTTTGGAGAAAATAATTAATTTCTCTTCCTGGGCATCAGGAACTTTTTCAATCCTTGACCTTTCTGCATCTGTCTCTCTTCTCACAGGTGCAGCACCGATGCTTCTTGCAGGATTCTGCGAAGGAAACAGTGCTGTGTCAGTGAATTAACATGACTGTTTACAAGCTCCATAACTATTCTGCATGTTAAACTTCATGAAGATTTAGCAAATACCACAGGGATCACTTGATGGATTATTCTGCTAAGCAGTAAACAGCATTTGACATGCTTTCAGGCAAAAAAGTAGACCTTTTTCTTTTCCCATCACAGCTGCAAATTTGCTGTGGCAACCCTAATCACCTGCACAGATTAACGTTGCTTTACCAGAGCTGTCCCCAGAGTCCATCTACTATTCAGGCATTTTATCTACCAAGTCAGAGATCCAGTCTTTGCACTATGTCTTAACTGCTGTTGGTGACATAAATATGCAGTACTGCTACCTTGCTTATACTCGGAACAGGAAGGCAATTCATACTATCAGTCTTTTCCCGTTGTGTTTTTGTAATATTTTTGTAATTTTTTGTTATTTCTTGATCCTTGGCCCTCTGAGGTTACAGACTGTACAGTTGCTACACACTGCACTACCCCCTGCACTACCCACTGCTACCACTCACTGTACACTAAGGAGTATATGGGAGTGTATGACCTGATACAGCTTTTTTTTCTCAGTTGCAATGGCTCCAAGGCTTATCTGGCCTCCCTGGCTCAAGCAGGAAGTTTTCAGGAGGCCGTCCTTTTCTGGGAGAAAGGCTGTGCTGAAGACAGGTGGTTGCAGCTCAGGTGGCTCTGTCATTCAGGCCTGCCATCACTGTAGCATGTGATTTTGCTCCCTTCACGTGGGAAGCCTCACAGTGCTCAGCTTGGGGAATGACGCCTCTTCATCCTCCACCTCTCTTCTGTTTGCTTTGACACAGAAGATTCAACTCCAAAGGTGGTGTGGGGAGATAAAAGGAGAAATCATTGCTATTTCCCTATCTTCTGCTTAACCTCTTGCTTACTATTTTTTCCCTGTACTTTTTCAACTTTAGACAAAATTATGGCTCCAGAGTTCCCCTAGTCATAGAATCATAGAATGGTTACAGTTGGAAGGAACCTGAAAGATCATCTAGTTCCAACCTCCCTGCCCTGGGCAGGGACACCTCCCAGTAGACCAGGCTGCTCAAAGCCCCATCCAGCCTGACCTTGAACACTTCCAGGGATGGGGCACCCACAGCTTCTCTGGGCAACCTGTTCCAGTGTCTCACCACCCTCACAGTAAGGAATTCACATTCCTCTGCAACTAATTCCTTACAATATGTGTTTTTCTGTATTCAAAAATAATATTTTCCTGTTGGCTTTTCATAATGACATAATTCCCATAGAGAGAATTTATCATGGCAGTGAAATTCTTTCTCAGCGGGAATTTTGATATCAGCAAATCCAATACTTTGTATTGGGGGATGGGTTAAGAAAAAGGGGTTAATGCTTAAAAAGAACTGAAGAGGATCTGAATCCATGTGACGCTACTAAAAAGAACTGAAAGTTGCCAAATCTGCATGCTTTTATACCCAATGTTTTAGAATAGTGCTTTAAAATACAAAATCTTGTTTTCACGTGGCCATCTTCTTCTATTTCTGTGTGTATCTCAAAGTACTTCAAATATTACTTTACAGTTTAAAGGTAATTTTTTTTATTTGCTTGTTTATTTTGTTTTGATTCATAGAGACCTTCTTGAAAGCCTGTTTCTTGAACTGCTAAGAACTCAAACTGAAAATTCTGACCATCATATTAAGAAGAGATTCCTTCACATCCTTATCTCATGTGTTTTAACTTTCACATGGTACCCATTGCCAACAAAGAGTGAGGTATAATTCTTCTTTACAAATAACAAAAGGGCAAAACCAGTAATATAATCTATATAGAGGGTTATATATATATATATATATATATGTGCATATAAAATCAACTGCCTTGTATCACCAAATAGAGAACTTTTGTTTTCTCTGGATATGATCTTTAATGATCAAATTTATTTTACCTGCATCTTTTGCAGAATGTCCAACAGTTTTGATTGAACTAATTTTAAAGAAAATATTGGTTGAATATTATAGTTTGATAACTGATAAAATATTGGGTTTAGGTTATAAAACCTCCTAGGTATCACAGAATAATATTTTGAGCCTGGAGTATTATGAGCTTGTCTTGATCTCTCTTTAGGTTTGTAACACTGCTAACAGCTAAGATGTTATACATCAGTATTGGTGCACTTGATTTTGTGGATATCTCACACAAGGATGACTGTGATGTAATTTTAGTACGGTTAATTCTGAGTCCCACCACTGTAAAATCAGAATCAGGCTCACTTTTTGGTCTCAGGCAATCTTTCTTAAGCATTTATCACAAAACCACTGTTTTCCTTGCGTGGTATTTCCGCCTTTTCTCTGGCACAAACTAATGGGTATATTACATGGTTGTCTATTCTTAAATATTATTAATAGCTGTTTATCAACTGCTAAAAGCTGCATGCTGAGCCATAAATAAAAGCCTGGCATGTTATTATTGCTGTAGAGAAATAAGCAGCTGGAAGTCATAAGCTAAATGCTTTTGGAGAAAAATAACTGCTTACTGGTTTACTGTACATTACTACAAAAAGCTCTGGGTAGCTTTATTCATTTGAAGATAAACACCCCATTCTGAGAAACTCTAAGATTCTGTAGATACAAATGATCTCTCTATCTGGAAAGTTATTTCCAGCTGCTACTTCGCATTATTTTCTAGTAAATAGTTTTCTGACAGCTAGGGCTAGTTTGTCCTTGGATGCTCAGTGATTTGGGGGTAAAATCTCTCCTCATTTTGGTCAGCAGAATGATGGCTGGCACTTCATAGAAGTGTGATATTTCCAGTGGAGTAATGCAAGAGATGGTAAAGGGCTAAATCTTGTCTCCTATCCCCCTTTGTGCCTGGCAAAAGTAACACTCTGGGCATGCAGGTGCAAGATGGGAAAGCAAGTGTTGGCTGTGCACCACCCAGAAGTGTGAAATAATCTATTTCCTTTTTCTAGGCAAATGGAGGAAAAATATGCCCTTCTCAGAGCTACCAAATATTTTGGTATCTCATTGTAGCCATGTGTAGAAAGATGGTACTTTTCTATTTTATTCCTTGGACTGCCTACTAGAAAGGTCAGTTGACTTGGTATTTATTTTTCAAATAGATATTTATCCTGGTTTTGTGATTGGATTACTAGTGTTAAAATAAGAATGTGGGAGAAGGAGGGTTTTTTTGCATTTCTCTTCTGTGGCATCTCAAGACTGTGATGTTCAACAGAATTGGATATGCAGCACAATAAATACCCCTCAGGGAAGGCATGACTGCAAGACTGAAAAACAATGCAGAAGGTACACTTGCTTCCAGATACCTGTAGGAGAGTAAATCTGCACTCTTTTTTTCCTAGGAGCACCATTTCACTGCTAGTGGCATTTCCAGTACCTAGACTATTCAACATTTGCTCTCTGGAGTACTAATGGGAATGGCAGCTCCACAGTCCTCTGTTCAGTGTGGCTTGTACCCTGAGCTCAGTACATTGCTTTGCGTTGAAACAAGCAGCAGTGATCTTGAGCTGTAGCATGGTGTTTTGACTCCAGCACATATTACCTCTCAAGGTTACTTCACACAAGGCTAAAAAAAATAAAAGTGTTGGAGTTGCTCTGGTGGGTGTTGTAAGTCAATTCAGGAAACCATTTTAATAAAGGGCTTGTGTAATATATTTCCTAATGTTTCTAAGAAGCCTTCAGCCTCAAAGTTCACATCAGATGTTATGTCATAAAGCTAATCCAAACCTTCTGTCTATTTACTTTCATTTCAATATTAAATGATTGCTTTTTAAACAAACTTCTTCAACGTTCCACCCCACTAGTGACCCAAAAAGATGCTGTTATTTCACTCATATAACACAGACTGCACCCCTAACAGGCCTTTCCATAAGCCATGTCCAGCACCCCACATTAGTGGCATTTGGCGTGTGCTGCACCAGTCTGCCTTGCTTTTGCATGTTGTGCTGTAATCTGTTATAACCCAGGTCTAATAACAGGCTATGAGGTTCATACTGAGTTTTCAAGGCCTCAGGAATGAAGGTTGACAGGTCTGATCTGCCTGAACCTTTCTCTGAACTGCCTGCAGCGTTGGTTTACTCGGTTTCACTGTATTCAATTGGCCAGGTGCTAATATGTTGGCTGATTTGTTTCACTGTTACTTGTCTTCATATGGTACCACCATGGTTTTGTGACTCTAACACAGTGATGCAGCGCAGAGAAGTACAGTCCTGGTGTAATGACAGAGGCCTGGAAGAGGGGCCAAAGGATGCCACACAAGGGAGTGAGCGCATACATAGGATGGTAGAGTTGTCACTGGAGACCACACAGCTATAAGAACCAACAAATGGTCAGCTTAAAGAAATGCAGACCTGGACAAAACTACTTTGGGGTGCAAACAAAGAGGAGAAAGTAATAGTGATGGAACCTGACAGCGAAAGGCACTATATATACTAAATTTAGATGTAACATAGAGCTGCAGATCAATGAGAAGAGAACAAGGTGTAAAAACATAAATCATCTTAGTAAACACATGGAAAGGAACCCAAGTGGATCCTAGAGTGGGGAAGAAATCATCAACATGAACATGACATTCCTCCCAGTGCAGGACTCCAGGTGCTGACAACTCATCATGCCACTGTCAACACCAGAATGAAACCACTAAACTTAGTACACAGAGGGGTAGAAACTAAATATGCATATTGCAATTTTAACTGTTATACTATATTATGTTATGTTATAGTATATATTGTTAAAATATTAAATTATCATTGTCATCATTATGATTATTATTAAAAAATAACCTTTTTCTGCATGGACATTTCCTTTGACTTTCTGTAATAATAACATTCTTATATTAGAGAGTTATGGTTCCTGGAACTGAGGCAGGTCTACTCCCTGGTCTGCAGTGCAGCACAAGTTTCATGGCTGGGCAGCTGGATGCCACAGGGGAAGGCATGGAA
>VYZM01001694.1:52760-76545 GCA_013398915.1 Dromas ardeola
TTTTTTTTTTTTTTTTTTTTTACGGGTGTCTGAAACTCTAATCCTTAAAAAGATACACGTAAAACATGGCAAAAAACCTGGGTGATTCACCAGACCTAGGAAGCATTACTTGTTCTTTCTGTGTCATTCTCTTAAGTTCAACAGAAGACTTCAGTCAAGTATAAAAGCTCATTGCAACACACAACCTACTTTCTGTATCCAGAGAACTCAAGCAGAGGAGTTTGAATGGGAGAGGACCTCACAACACTATTGCACTTGGGACACAGTGAAATACTTGTCTGATTGTTTACCTTGCACGCTTTTGTTTCGCTAGCACTAAACATAATTTCCTACAGATTAGTGTTTGCTGTGTATCTTAGGCAGTCAAGGAACAAATAAAGGTGTTCAGCTTCTGGTGCTGTGCCTAGAAGGAAGAAAAATAAGCTTCTCATGCTTGCTAGTGGGAGTGAAGACCAAGGGTGGGACAGTGGTGTGCCTCCACAGCATCCACCCTACGGTTAGAATGGCACAATTATCCAGCAGGAGACTGGGCAATAACCAGATAGTCTCTCAAACCATTTTCTGCCTTGTAGGATGTTTTTGCAGGCAGCACAAAATAATGTTCTAGTCCTCAATCTGTATTCATTCATTTTAGTTTTCACACTGCTTTTGCTCCATATTGTCTCTTTTCTAAGTACTATGGAAAAAATTCTCTGGAATATACCACAAGGTTCATTAACTGGATACCACAAGGTTAGGTTTCTTACTAAATCTGTTGCCATTGCTACTACTATTTTTTAGTATTCCACAACTTTTTATTGCTGTAGTGGAATTTTTTTTTTCACATATATTTTCAGCCAGGAGGAGAAATAGGTTTCCAATTATTTGCTGATTAAGGGAAATTCTTTCCAAAAGAAGGCAGCTGCAGGGCTTAGTCTTTCAGAAACATCTCTGTGAAAATCTCTGGGTCAATTTACAGCATACACTCAATCTTAAAGAAACATTTCGCTTCGCTGTATTTTCTGTTTATAACAACAAGAGATGCAGGAATTTCTCAAATTCAAAGGTGGTTCCATTTTTCATTTTGTAACTTCAAAATTTAGATATCAGCTGAAAGTTAAAAATTCTGTTCAGCAAAATAAAAATACAATTCTTCAGACCATTTTATGTGTTAAATCATTAAAGAGTGTCATGGTTTAACCTCAGCTGGCAACTAAGCACCACACAGCTGCTCACTTGTTCCCTGCTGGTGGAATGGAGGAGAGAATCAGAGGAGTAAAAGTGAGGAAACTCGTGGGTTGAGATAAATAAAGTTTAATAAGTAAAGCAAAAGCCACACATGCAAGCGAAGCAAAACAAGGAATTAATTCACTATTTCCCATTGGCAGGCAGGTGTTCAGCCATCTCCAGAAAAGCAGGGCTCCATCATGCATAATGGCTACTTGAGAAGACAAACACCATCACTCTGAATGTCCCAGAATCACAGAATCACAGAATGGTAGGGATTGGGAAGGGCCTTTGGAGATCATCTAGTCCAGCCCCCCTGCCAAAGTAGGTTCACCTAAAGCAGGTTGCACAGGAACGCATCCAGGTGGGTTTTGAATATGTCCAGAGAAGGAGACTCCACAACCTCTCTGTGCAGCCTTGTTCTTCTGCCCCTCCTTCTTCTTCCCCCAGCTGTATATGCTGAGCATGACGCCATGTGGTATGGGATATCCCTTTGGTCAGTTGGGGTCAGCTGTCCCAGCTGTGTCCCCTCCCAGCTTCCTGTGCACCCCCAGCCTACTTGCTGGTGGGGGGGTGTGACGGAGCAGAAAAGGCCTTGACTCTGTGTAAGAACTGTTCAGCAAGAACCAAAACATCCCTGTATTATCAACACTGTTTTCAGCACAAATCTAAAACATAGCCCCATACTAGCTACTGTGAAGAAAACTAACTCTATCCCAGCCAAAACCAGCACAAAAAAATTACTATAATTTTGAAGCTTACCTCACCTTTTTTTGATCCCATCTACCTTTTTGGTGCATTGTGGCATCCCTGCAAAGCCATCACATTAATGATTGAAAAATTGGGCCAGTTTGCTACAATAAAAACCAACAAGGTTTGACTGAAAGATTATTTTTATTAACAGTATTCATCAGAAATAAAGGCATATGTATAAAATATCAAACTGCATGATCTAAAAAGCTCTCAGTTCTGAAATAAACAGAAAATTAAACACAGAATAAGCAACTTTTTAAAGACAGGATTTAGGCCTAAACACTTTAACTGCAAATGCTGTTTCTATAGTTCATTCAGAGCAGCGCAGTGACAAGAGCTAATTCATTGAGTTTCAATGCAAACTCCTACTCATTTGGGTGTACCTCTAAAAGTGTTTAAAAGTTGTGTATGTTATGTAGCTATGATTTGGCATTAACACCCAATGACAATATAATACTGCAGAATCATCTACTCATATGAGTAGATAAAATAGTTATAAAAGTACTAATCAAGTAGTTTGGAAGCTCTATCTGAAAACTTAGGGTGGAAGCATACTTTGGTTCAGTGGAAGTTTTCTTGCCCACCAGTTCAAGCCATTGACAGCTGTTTGGACCATCTCTCAGCTTTAAACTAGACTGGATCAATATGAAATACGCAGCCTCACGCTAACAAAGACCTACCTGACATGCGTTCATATTAAAGTAGCTGATTCCTTTAAAACTGCAAGCTGAAAAGCCAAAGTGAAAAATAAATCTTTAAGATGAATCTTTTGCAGCGCTATAAGATCCCAAGGTCTGATTATCATTCTGATGGGCATTTTCAGAGGAACAGGTCTGTGTATGACACAGCTCTCGTCACTTTGTCGCAGAACTGTACTAAGGTGTATACAGCTGCCTTCATATTATTTCATTAAATTTTATCTCCTACTGATTATCAAAACTTAGTGGTGTTTCCAAGAGCTCATTTGAAAAATTGTAGATTTTATGGTGAAGAAAATTGATATGTCCTTAGGGAAAATGAAAAAATCAGCTTTGAATTGGCTTTCAAGGTAAAAATTTTACCACTTTTTGAAGTTTTGAGGGAAATGGCTTAAGACCTTAAACTGCTTGTGCTATTTCAGAGAAATTAGGTTAGTATCAGAATTATTGCATGCATACCACATTCTCACTTTAATGTGAGGTAGTCTTCTGGGTTGTGCGAGTTATAAACCTTGGCTATGACTGTCACTGGAGCAAGGTGGTTTTGAAACGAACTGACAGTCTTTGATGATTAAGTGACTTCTTTAAATGTCTGAATTTTAATTAGAATGATTTGGCTGAACTAACATTAGCAGTCCCATGATTCCACTGGCAGAACAACTTGATTGGTAATAAATTTGTATCTGTATTTAAGAATCCCTAGTTTCATGTTGATTAGCAAAAGGCACCTACCCAAACTGGCATGGATAAAATTTTGTCCTTATAAAAAGAATGAGATAAATCCATGGCATCTAAGGAATTGATTTGTTATCTCTTGATAATTGTAATATTTTATGCTGTGCTCATGTTATTTTACAATAAAAGCTCTATCAGTTAATCATACAATTTTTTTTCTATATTTTTTAACCTTATTTTCTTTTTTTTCTGTCCTTTTTTAATTTTTTTTTTTTAAGTCTCAAATGCTTATAATGACTGTTCAGACTATACTTTAACCTAAGGAACTCCAATCTAAAGAACAAGAAACTAACGGAGGGGATTGGTAAATAATGCTATTTAATTTGTGTCTTTTATCATTCTCCTGGTCTTTCTTGCATTTTCACCTTGATCTGTCATGGAAGTCCATGTTGAATCAAACAGAGACACTAAAAACCCCAAGCATTTGTCATGAATAAATATATAATGCATTGTCCTTGGTATGGACCTTGCTTTCATATAGAACGATGAGTGGTCTTCCTGAATATATGTTGCATAGAACATTTGGAAGTTAGGGGTCACTGACTCACACATTGTTGTGAGGCTGTCATATTGTTAGACAATTTCTAGTCTGCATAGGAAAAATGAGTACAATTGAACACTAGATGAATCAAAAGTATTTCCAGATATTATATAAAGTTACACATGTCTGTTTTCTAAGCTGTATGTAAAAATTAAGTAGAAAAATATTGAGAATTTTTTGGTAAATGAGTTAGATGACTGGTAGTTGGATCAAACATGAGTTTCTGATAGTGTAGGTAGAAAGCTTTACGACCCAGAAAAGATATATGGTTTATGGTAGATACGAGGATGTCTGAAAATGGACTTAATTTCTACATTTTATATAACTGTTTTTTAATAGTTTATTTTCTGTGACAGTCATGTTGTGAATATTTACACTTCTGTGCACGTGCAGCCTCCACCTGAATCCTGGATTTCGGCTTAAAAGGGTGTTGGAGACTTTCTGGGCTGTTAACACAATCTTGTTCACTTTCTGTTATGTTGGATTGGAATAACTGTCTAGAGCTTAAGGAAAATGAGAATTGACACAAAGCTTTACCTGTCTGCAAGGAAAAATAATTTTAAATGAATATGGAGGTCAGTGGAAAATTATTAATTTTATGCTCCAGTTACTTTTATTATTCAAATATAGTACCCACGCCACTGCAGCTATACATGAAGGAAAAAAAGCGCATACCCATTTCTCTTCCAAAGCTGTTTGACTTTTTTTTTAACCTCAATCTTTGTTTTACATATAAATTAAAATTCAGTTCTCTTGTTATCCATAGTTTAGATTCTTTCACTCATGCAATACTATACGTGTCACTTTTCACTGCAAGGCTTAAATAGGCACTTCAGAAACTTACATTTATTATCACTCATTGTTCATATGCTTGTTGCATGCTTAAGCATGAGAGGCTTAGAATAAAGAGCCTAAAATAATGCATGTTACTCAAAAGGAAGAGACGACCACTCCCTTCAGAGCAAAGATGTGGGTGGTGGGTCTGGTAAGGGATAATCACTGAGTAGCCACAGTTTGAACTGGCTTTGTGTCGTGACACACATTCTATGGCAACATGCATCCTTTCATGGGACAACACGAAGAGAGTTTCCCCTGGTGTCATGACTGCCCTGGAGAGTGACCAGGAAAGGGGAGAACATGCTTGGGCAAAGGCAACATGGGAGGAGATCTGTGCTCAGGGTATTGACTCCCATGCAATGAGATAGGGCTGAATCCAGCCTGGAGATTAAGAGAGACAATCATTAAACCAGGAGAGAAACACAAGAGGGGCTTTGTTTTAAAAATGAACAAAATTAAGCAGACCATTTTGTAACATTATCCCTCATTATTCATTACTATTGCTTGATCATCCAGACTCCAGAGATGTTTTGATTCATTATCAAAAGGAGTCAAAGTCCTAGCTATAGACAGCCTTATTAAAATCATAAGTGGACAAAAATGTACCACCTGATAACGCATACCCGACCTGAAAAATGCTTTATCTTTGAGAAGCCTGCTGTTTGTGTACTAAGAGAGCAAGTAATCTGCAAACTAAATACATTTAATTAAATGTTTCCACAGTAAATATCACACTTAACACAAGATCAAAGTATTATAGGTTGTTAGTTAATCTGCTTCTCCTTTGGCAGAAAATTATTACAGTTGTCAATGAGCAGTATGTGTTCAAACCAACTCAGAATTAGAATGTTACATGATAATCTTCAAAAAAATGTGAAACAACATCAAAATGCAGAAGGCTAAGCCCATTAGGTGTAGTCTGTATGTTTCATTTCTATGACAGATTTAGTGGTACAATAAAGCTATTTAAGCTAACCCTTCTGATAATCAGTTTCTGGCAAAGTAGTTGTAAAGTTGACCTTTAAAAATATACACTGATTACTAGATTTGTCAGTTTATTTCAATGATACTTCTGGACCATCTTTCTTTTCTACTTGGACTCTATCCTCTTCATTTTGTTTCCAAAGTTTCTCTCTGTGCTGATTCCTTTTTCCTGGGAAACAGGACTTGAAAACCTATTCACAAGCATGTCAGTTCAGCAACGCTCTAGTTATGTGTGCTAAATATCAAGTTCACAGTTAAAGTACAATGGAGTTTTAAGAATGTATTTAAAAAATAGCATTTAACCTTCTGCTTTAAAAAGCACTCAAGTGTTTTGCAGTGTAAGAAGGCCTTTCTATATCATGGTTGTATGGATCAACCTACAGTTAAATCTTTCCTTGCACACAAAGATATTGTGGAATGTAATTCCAGTATGCCTTGGACTCCTTCATGCACCTGCCAGTTTACCTAAATCCATAACATCCTGACTGAGAGTGACATGATATAAGAACTTCCATTTTCCACTTCCAGAGAAGAGCAAAATGCCACTTTTCTCATATTTCTCTGACCTTAAGCTTGGAAATATTTACTTGAAGTTACTATGAAATATTTATTCCTCCTTGCAGTATGAGACGATAAGGAGGATTCGGCCTTTAATTTGTAACAAAAGTGTTTCTACAGGATAAAATTCTTTGTAGGATTACAAAGGTTTTAACCAGCTACTGTGCAAAATTATGTTACTCTTCACCTTCCTGATCACTTACTTCAGTGACAGCCAGCACATCCATTGCTGTGACAACCTGCCACTGATTTAAAAAATGTGGCAACATGATGCAGTATGCTTAATAGCTGTCTTAAGCAGGCACCTGCAGCTACAAATTAGCTGAAAAAAAATCAACTACACAAATACACCTTGAACAACACTCACCAGACTTGTGCTGTCTTGAACTGACAAGAGGGGTAACTTCCGAATACCAAAAGAGCCCATGTTATCTATCAGTCATGGAAAGTTCAACCCCAATGGACAAAGGCAAGACTTTAGCTATTTTTACTGCAGTGATGGACTACAGGGCTGGAGCAATCCTTCAGCTAATGAGATCCTTGTTCTATTAGGATATTCTCAAGTTTTGTAAACTGGTACTCAGAGATTAAACACCAAATATGGATCAAGAACTGTCAAAGTGAAGTCCAGAAATATCTCTCATTGCCTGACAATATTCTGTAAAGATTAAAAAGTGCACTTATTTGTTCCGTACTTCATGTGGCTTATTGCTGCCTTTGTCTCCTCCTGCTAGAGTCAGATTTGTGAAGGATGTGCATTAACTTGTCCTTTGTTTTTGCTATGGCCAATGTGTTCGTTTTTTACTTTACATTGTTGCACATGCTGGATTTCACATCCTCTGTCAGGGAACAGAGACACGTTATGCTAGATAATGCAGAAAAAAAAAAAAAAGTAAGAGTTTGCGAGTTACGGCTTTGATTTTACTATTTCTCTTACAAATCTAACTCTTTCACAAAGGGGAACAAGTAATAAAATGTGAAGGTGTCAGGTAGAATATGATGTAAAAATGGCAAAAGCAAGACAAACAAAAGCAACCAAAGTAATGGGATGAAAAAAAATAAGACAATGATAGTATCAGAAAGCAAAGAGTTCATTAGGAAAACAAGAGTTCCTCACTTGCCCAATTAATCCCAATCTAATTTTCCAGTGCTGTGTCTCAATTTTTTTTTTGCAAAGAATGAAGAAGAAAATTGCTATATGCTCAAGAAATCTTGTCTACAGAAAGAACAATCAATTCGTTTCAAGGATTTTGCCTTTTTTTTTTTTTAAAGTTTAGATCATGCTGTGAAATTGTTCTGTTAGAAACAAAAACGGATTTCGCTCTGTAACCTGTACAAAGTTGAATCACACCCCTGGAGATCTGCCAAACTACCTGAAAATAATTTGAACAACCAGTGATCCATGTTGCGCGACCTTTACCTCCTCACTCCCTTGTCTGCTTTTGTTCATGGCTTGCTTTTTTTTTTTTGATTGGATGGTTGCTGCTTGAATAAGGAAGGATGACTAATTGTTTAAAACTGTTTTGAACATCTTTTGAAGCACTCCATTATGGTAGGTTATATCAATGCTGCAATGCTTCACTTTGTCTACTCTCCTGTTATGTTAATGACAGGTAAACTGAATGGGCTACGTGTTCAATGCAGTGTGAAGGGTACTTGATGCACAACTCCTATTAATCGTAAAAAAAAAAAAGTGTGGGTAATTTCCTTTACTATGATAATCTTAATATTTTGCTGTTGTCTTACTTCTTTGCAAACATTATCTGTTAATCCACACAAGTGCCTTGGGAGGCAGTTTTACCTTTCCATACTACTAAAAACCTGCAAATCCAGATTTTGATCTCTAATAAATCTGGCATGATTTTGAAAGATTTTCAGTACAAAGGAGTATCCACCAGTAGAAGTGAATTGTTGTTATCTGTAAACTTAACTGGAATCTCTAAGTAAGGATTTAGAAGCATAAGTATGTGCACTGTGGAGAGGAGAAGGAAAAAAAGCAGCCCAAATATCTGAGTATAAATATTTGAATTCCCACCATCCCTGGGTTCTACTTATCCCTCTGAGGTCCAAATATATTTCCAACTTAATGCTTAAAAATCATTCCTTTACCATGAGGGAAAAATGAGGGTGAAAGAAATAGTTACTCTTTTTTTTTCCTGGTGTTGGTATCCATGTAGAGTGGGCAAGTATCCAAAACCTAAAAAATACATCTCTCTGTTTTTCAGAAATGGCTAGAGATTGTCATAACTGCGAGAGATAATTGCTTTGATCTTAATGGAGGGAAAAAAGAAGAAAAAAATGGGGAAGCCCTGTGTGAAGAGTGAAATGGTGCCTGTGAGGCCCAGAAGATCGCTACATCTTCTAACCATGTACCACCCACCACCGCGTTGTCAGTGGTCTTGAAACAACTCAGCATTTTTTCCATAAGGTTCTCACACTCATAGCATGAACGTTCTTAAAGGAAATTAAACTGCAGATAGAGGGTATTCTGAGAAGCAAACAGTGATTTTTGAATAAAATGAGGCTTCATAGAGGGTCCTATCTTAAACTGGTGAGCATCTAGTCTCTGCAAACCAGGTATCGAGTTGGGTATCAAACAGGAAAACATACAGCTGCAAAGGAATGTAAGAAGAGCCATACGGGATCATGTCAAAGATCTAGAATTACCAGTTCTTGAAAATCTTAGCCTAATTGATATTTTATTAGCATTCATAGTAATACCAATAAAATATAAAATGTGGTTTTTTTCTGCCGCTGAATAATGTTATAAAATGCAGACAAAATTTACAATCAGACTCAGTCTACTTGATCCTTTTTGAATTGGACTGTGCAGTCATTGGTTATTAATTGAAGTCCTTATTAATTGAAGAGGTAAAGAAAGGGCATAGTTAATCAGTTGCAGATTGCCCAGCTGAAGAATTCTTCAGAGCATCTCCCAGCTGAGCAGATGGTTCTGGGCCAGTTCAGTCAAAAACTGAACTCCTCTTTTTCATTTGTTTTAAGCACTCTGTACCTCAATTCCCCACTGAGTTTCTGAAAATGTCCAGTCTCTCCTCTAGTGAATGAGATACAACAACTTTGCTCTTAGCTCGCTGATTGCATCAGCACTTGTACCTTGTCTCCAGAGTAAAGGAAGGGATGGGTCTGCAAGATTTTAAGAAATCTGTTTTGCAGGACATTGGTGTACAGGAGGATGTATGTTTTCTATATTTTTGATGTTATTTTTGCCTAACTTCTGTCAAACCTAAGCTGTAAATCCCACAAAGACAAGATACAGTTTAAGACAGTGATAATAGAGCCTCCAATTAGTTTTTTCCAAGTAATAGCCACTAAATATTACAGTGTCAGCTGACAAATATACGAAAGTGAATTGAATTAATCTGGAAATCTTTGAGGGATATGTATTGAACACCACCAGGGAGAGAACAGGTTTATTTGGCTGAGATTATAGGTTCTTCATTGGTATTTCATAATACTTAACAAAAAATCTAACCCTTAATCTCCCAGGTAGAACTTTTTGAGAGCTCTCTTTGGTTTCATCAATCTGGCCCACCTCCCCAGTCAGGTACAAAGGGTGAGCTATTTATATCACAGTGATATTTCAGGATGACAGCAAAACTGGGAAGGATATTTCAAAGATAGATCAGAAAGCACCTCTCCTTTGAGAAAAGATCTCACTAGGCACCACCACAAGCATGGATGTGCTTGTGGCAGGTTGGGCCCATTTCAATCTAGTGGTCTAGGAAATCAGTTACAGCAGATGATGTGAGACAATGGCATTGGGTCTGGGGAGTTGCTGGCAAGGACAAATACTGGTATTTTTAGTTTCCCGCTACCTGGTTATATCTGTTGGGTGTAAGCTGGTAAAACAGTATGGACAGAGCTGATGTCAGGAATGCAAAAGAACACAATCAATAAAAGTGAATCCAAAGTTTTGTCACATCAGGCATAAAAAGGGGCACTTCGAAGGGGAATTTGCCTCTCTTTCCTTCTTCATACAGCCCTGTGTACCCAGCAGAAAAGAGTGGATCACAGAATCACAGAATAGTAGGGGTTGGAAGGGACCTTTGGAGATCATCTAGTCCAACCCCCATGCCAAAGCAGGTTCACCTAGTGCACATTGGACAGCAATGCATCCAGGTGAGTTTTGAATATCTCCAGAGAAAGATGACAATGTTCTTAGTGGAAGTGGTCCAGCAGACTCCCTCCACCTGTCCAAATGCATACTGTATCTTTGTGTGAGATACCCAGGTTGATACCAATTTTAGCAGCAGTATGTGTGTGTCAAAAAATTGGAGAGTGGAAGCTCCTAGAATGGGCAAGGTGGGGCCGACTGTCAATGTCAGATGATGGGAACAATTGTGTTTGGTAGAGAGGGAATAGTAATCAGACAACTGATTAAGGAGAGAAATAATTACAGAGAGAACTGATTAAGAGAAAGGAAGCCATCACTCATCAAAGATAGCGTGAGAGACAAGTTACTACAAGATGCTTAAACTGCCAAAAGAAATGTGGGTGTAATTGTCTCCTCTAGCTTCAAGAAATATTGATAGGGCAAAGTGCAGCACAGAGCGGGTGTTTGGGAAAACTGAAAGTTGAGCAAGAGAAAAAAGTCAAGGAGCAAAGGATGGCAGAGAGCTCTCTGAGGCAGAGCAGTAATTGAGAAACAAGCAGCAGGTAAGGCTGGACATGGAGAGAAACAGAAACACACAGACTAAGAGGAGCAAAGTGGATGATGGAGGGAACATACCATCCCAGCGTAGAAGAAATCAGAGGGTCCAGCTGAAAGAGCTGGAAATTCTTCTTAAAGGTTTAATGGTTCAGAGTAAGGAGGGCATTTGTCTCAGGCAAGATCGAGCTGTTAAAATGTGGTTGCTAATTGAAAAGGTCTGTAGACTTGATCAGTTGTTTCAAAATGAAAAGTTGGTCTAAAGAAAAATAATATCTAATGAATGTAGTGAGAAATGAAAAATTATACATTTCTAATTTCTTCATTTTATCTTCAACTTTATTTCATAGAGAAATGCTCGGGGATTCTGTTGCATGGAGTGCTGTCTCACTGTAGGTCAGACCACGAAATGTGATTACTTGTATTTTTAGAGTATTTTCCCATGATGGGGGAGAAAACACTCTCTGTATTGTCATAAAAGTGCTGTGAAAAATTGACACCACTCTGCTATCCATTACTTCTTTTTTCCCTCTTCTGCATAGCATGGCTCTAAGTAATGCTATTCCTCCTTTAGACCTCCTTATATAGCATCAATCAACTCACGAAGATCAGAGTATATTTATCTCCATTGTGCACCATCACACCAAACTGTTGGAGACTGCTATCATGCTTGCAGAGAATTACAGCTAAATTGCAGCAAATACCAATGGGATTTCATATTATGTTGTCTTAAAGACCAAATGTATTTATTATGGTTAACATATTAATATGGAGAACTAAAGGAATTGATAATAGTTTATCATTTGAGGGTGCCAGATCACTGGAACAGGCTGCTCAGGGAGGTTGTGTAGTATCCTTGTCTGGATATACTCAAAACCCGTCTGGATGTATTTCTGTGCAGCCTGCTCTAGGTGAACCTGCTTTGGCAGGGGGAGTGGGCTAGATGATTTCCAAAGGTCCCTTCCAACCCCTACGATTCTGTGATTCTGTGTGATTTATTACAGCGTTTTGTCAAATTTTACATCATGCTTTTTCATTGTTTTTGTTGTGGTTTTGGATTTTTGTGTTTTTTTTTGTGTTTGTTTTTTTTTATTGTTGTTGTTTTGTTTTGTTTTGTTTTAAGGAGTACATTTGTTTTAATATGCTTGGATGGTTATAATATTGGATGTTTACAATAATATAAAATTATAACAATCACAGTTTATTTTGATGCGCCATATTGTGGGGAATATTAACCAAACTAGTAATGGTGGAGCACTTCAAAATTAACAATACAGTATTGTTGCAATTCAAAGACCATGTTCTTCCCTCCCTTCCACTGATATAAATTAGGAATGGCTTATTTTAGTTCCATATATAAATATATATATATACACACAATGATAATTTATTAAAACATCCATGCAGGTTTTACCTTTATTCTCCATTTATTGGTACTGCATTGTGATGTGCTATTATTTTGCTGAGATCTACCGTATCTGTAATGTCTTATAGTGAAAAATACTTCACAAAGTTTGGAAACACCTCAGTTTTAGTTAAATGAATGAGAATTTTTCTTTTTGTGAATTCAGAAAGCACTGCCTTTGTTTTCTCTCTCATTTTTCTATTATATATTATGCAAGACAACCACAGAAAAACTCCTCTTTGGAGGGGGAAAAAAAAAAAAAGTCTGTTGTTAGGGTGTACAACTATAAAAGGAAAGACCACCCTCTCCTGCTCAAGTCTGTAATTTTGAATGTCATACCACCTATCCGAGCTACTCCATTCCCTCCTGTCCTTCCTGACAAACCTCTTCACTCTGTGGAACATAGATTCACATTATAGCCTTTTGCACTGGATGCTGAATTATAGGGCTCCCGTATCTATTGGGCCTTCAAGTCCTGTTATAATACATATAGCGATACTGAAGGAAGCAGAGACAGATGCTTCTTTCAAAGTTGAAAGTTAGTTTCAGTAGCAAAGTTTTAACTGTGTCTGAGTACATTGTTTTCATATGATTAGTCCCCTGTCCCCTACCAGGATCACCCAAATGCTTTGCAAGCCTTGGGACTCAGCGCAGGGCAGGACTGAGTCCTTAATTAGCATTTATGTGTCATAATCAACATGCATATGTATACAAGTAGTGTAAATTTGTATAAGTTATATGTTATGTTGTCTGTGTGTATTGGGGTCACAAAGATATCTAGCCTCCTGATGTGCTGTTGTAAAAGCGTGATCCACCATGCTCACAGACAGTGGATCAGAGAATGACAAGATAAACATGACATATAAGTTGCTTGTATTGAGTAAAGCCCAATATATTTGCATGGAAAGGATAAAAGGGAAAATGACAGTGCAGAAGCAACTAATGAAAATAATTAAGGAAAATAAGAATTGGGGACTGGTAGAGAGAGACATTTTATTTTTTTTTTAAACATGCTGTGAAGAAGCCATTTGAGGATGGAATAATTAAGCAGCGCATTCATGAAGAAAAAAAACCATAATAGCGAAAGGAAAAGGGCAAACAAGATGAAACAGAAGTTATGTTTAGGGATTTTTACAGGCAGTTATGCTAACAAAGACTGTAAAAGAAATTCTGATGTAGTGGGTAACAAAATAAACAACTGTATGTAATGTATGGGCAGATTTTCCAAAGCATTTTGTGTCCTTGAGATCTGATTTTTAACGGAGTTAAAACTGCTTATTACATTCCTCATTGTATGCAAAGTAAGTTCTTGGTGGTTCATCTTTTTGGCTTACGCACCACACCAAGCACAGTAGATAATTCCTCTTCAGCTGCTGTCTTTGCCTTTGCTCCACTACAGCTGCATCTTTGTAGCCAGCCTGGGTCTCTGAAGAGCATTTAATACATACCACTAGAATATCTGGACCACATCGCTTTCAACTATATGTGGTTCAAGTAGGAGCTATTTGAAATGGAGCTCTTTTGGAAACCTGGTGTCTTGTTTTTACTATCCAAAGACACTTAATATGGAGAATATCTGTCTGAGGTTTACATCTGTTGGAGACATCACACCAAAGCATGGTTAATGAGGGAGATGATCAATGTGGTAAAACTTGAAAGTGAGAAATGGCCTATGAAAAAAAAGTCAAAAAGATGAACAATTATATACATATCTTAGAATACCACCAACAGTATCCAGGTCACTTGAAGAGCTTTGGCGTTCTTTCTGGAATTCAAGAATGGACTAATTGTGTAGCATATGCAAAAGATTGCCCCATACAAGACAAATGTAAAATATTTCTAATTTAAAGAATAAATTAATATATCAGTTTAACATGCTGTATAGTAATGTATTCTTTTCTTACAGAAAATTCGTCTTTGACAGAAACGTATCGACAGAATAATTTGCAGTTCAAAATATGTAAATAACTGTGTGCATAGGCAACTGCTTGTTCTATCAAAACAAAAATTTCACTGGAACTTACACAAACCTTGACTCATCTACTGTTTTTTCCTATCAGTTATGGAGACTCTATTATAAAAAAATGGCAGTGTATTTTGATTCCATGAAATAAAAGTAAGAAAAATTTACTCAGAATTTCTTCATTATCAGTGCATGCAGAGGGTGAGTTTGGCTAAACAGCATGTTCTTTATATCACTTTTGGCCAACGAAAGTGAAATCCCCGACGTATTTGATTTCCCTGTCAGATAGAAGGGAATGTGCTTATTAATTATAGTAACTCTTTGTTTCTTTAAGGCTGTCATGTCAGTCTGGATGTAGAGTTGGCCGTAGATAGCACAGCTTTGACTCAGCATGTCACTTCTTACCTTGCCAAGCATGAAAAGTGCAAGTAACGAGACTTGCAAAATGAAATATTGCCTGACAGAAACCTGCCTTCTAGACTGCAGGATCCTGGTATAAAGCCACCTTGACAAAAAGTGTATCACTCTTAGGACCCTTCAAATTAGTGGAGTGATGCAACTTTATTATCAGATATTGTTCAGTTCATCATAAACGTCTCACTGCCACTGCACCTTATGTGTGAAAGGGACTATATAAAAGCATACTATATTCCAATCTAATTCACACAATGGCTTTCTTGGTAATTAAGATCCAAGTACTGTTAAATTTCTGGGGATTTTCTATTACCCTTATGAATCAAATGATTTAGAATGACTAGATTAAAATAGTTGGTGTCATTGCTGAATAAAAGGAGTGGAAAGGGATCTTTAAAAAGAAGAAATAAGATTGATTTAGAGACTCAATTTATTGCTGAGTGACCACCCCAAATTGATCTGAAAAAAATAGATGGAAAGAAGATCTTTATAACTTTTCAGCCGATGGCAGTATGTCTTTTAAAGCTAGCATTAAAAGCCTGTTCACTGGCCATAAATATAAGACAGGAGAATACAGTTTGCAATAAAATACTTAATGCTGTTGCACAGAGACTGGAATTTGACAATGACAATTGTTTTTATGATGCTTTACATTTTTGGAGGAAAACAATTCACTTTGTTCCTTATTGCATATTCTGTACCCAAGAATATTCATGCATGTGACCTGTCCAGAAGAATATTCATAGCAGTGACCTGAAGGCCAAAATCCATCCCCCTCCCCGCCAGCCATAATACCTAGCTGCATAAACTCCTCACAGAGAAAACTCTTTGCCTGGCATAATGGGAGAAGGGAGGAGAAGACTTAGCTCCTACCCTTTAAGGCCTTTAGAACATAAAGGTATACAGTATGGATGACTCACATAAAATCATAGAATCATAGAATGGTTGGGGTTGGAAGGGACCTTAAAGATCATCTCATTCCCCCCATCCTGCCATGGGCAGGGACCCCTCCCACTAGACCAGGCTGCTCAAAGCCTCATCCAGCCTGGTCTTGAGCACTTCCAGGGATGGGGCATCGACAACTTCCCTGGGAAACCTGTTCCACTGCCTCACCACCCTCACAGGAAAGAATTTCTTCCTAATATCTGATCTGAATCTACCCTCTTTTGGTTTGACACCATTACCTCTCGTCCTATCATTACACTCCCTGATAAAGAGTCCCTCCCCATCTTTCTTGTAGGCCCCCTTTAGGTACTGGAAGGCTGCTATAAGGTCTCTTCGGAGCCTTCTCTTCTCCAGGCTGAACAACACCAACTCTGTCAGCCTGTCCTCGTAGCACAGGTGTTGCAGCCCTCTGATCATCTTCGTGGCCCTCTGCTGGACCCGTTCCAACAGGTCCATGTCGCTCTTGTGCTGAGGACTCTGGAGCTGCAGACAGAATTCCAGGTGGGGTCTCACCAGAGCAGCGTAGAGGGGCAGAATCACCTCCCTCGACCTGCTGGCCATAGTTCTTCTGATGCAGCAAAGCTCTCAATTGGAGAGTCTAAAGTCTGTAATATTATTCAGAAAACAATGCATGTGACAGCATTCTCTAACCTAAGACCAGTCCCCAGTGTTTGTGACCACCTCTTTAAAAACCGCAAGAGAAGAGATTATGCAGTTGTCGTTTTTTTTGTTTATGACACTGCCATCAGTATCCTGAACGGGCTGGGGCAAAAGCTGAAGCAGAGAGAAACTTTGCAGTCCCTATCTCTATCTGAAAGGATGGTGTTGAGAAGGGGACCCATAAGGCTTTAGATAAATAGACCAAAGACAGAATGATAGAGCCTGCTAGATCTAAGAACATTAGATGGACAATGGTGAAAACCTTAGAGGAGGGCTGCTACTAGACCAAGAATAGCAATTCCCACCAAGGAAAAAAAAAAAAAAAATAACTGCTCTTGTCTTAAGGAAGAAGCTCTTGTTCTCAGCAGGAAGTATAAGGCAGCCCACAATTCCATATGTAGCCCAGTGGACAGGGAAATTCTGTCATCTGCTGGGTGGAAGATATATTGGCCTCTGGCAACACAACTCTAGAAAGCCTCCAGTTACCAGACTGGATATGTCCACACATTAGACTTTCCCTTCTTACATGAAGTTCATAAATTTAAAGTGGGATACTGCATTGCTGATTGGCATCAGAGACGAGCAGCTCAACTAGCTCAGTCCCAACAGTGTGCAGCTCACTACAGACATTTCCATCAGGAGGAGGTATTAGAGGATGCAGCAGCCAAAAAGTAGATTCTTTCCTGGTCTGCCTGGCAAGCAGAACTTGTCCACCCAGTGAAGCAGACACTTCACTAGTAAGGTATTAATAAACTATGTATTGTTCCCTATTTCTCCTGGATTAACTGTGTAGAGGAAGATATAATAGACTGGAGGTACTAGCCAGCTCACTTGATAGTGCAACAAGAGACCACGGCTATGTTCCAAGCTGTGCCAGGTTACCACTGTCAAACAAAAAAAAAAGAAGAGAAAGGGGGGAAAAAAGGAAAAGAAGAAGAAAAAAAAAAGAAAAAGCAAATTAAACCCCAGATTTTGTAACATAAATCCCTTTAAACTGAGCAGAAAAAAATACTTTCTATTTTTGGGAGGACATGTTACTTTCTAATACCTCTATATTTTTTGTGTATGGACATTTGTTGGTATATCAATTGTTTCATTAAATCAGTACAAAATGATACTGGTCGACAGGCTCTTTTGAGCTAAAAAGTAGCTAGTTGAAAAAGGTCTTGTATATATTTTTTTTACCATACCTTTGATGTTAGATTTGTGGAAAGAGTTCATGAAGCTGTGTCAGATGGTAGGACTTCTATGGACAATAGAACCCACCAGCAGTGGGATTGCAGGATGAGGCATGAAGCTGTCATCGCAACTGCTATATTTTGTTATTAGCTGCTATGGGACTGAGGTGCTTCCATTGTGACACCTCTTTTGTTAAAGTTTTAAAACAAGAATTGATTTTTCCAAAAGATGTTTGCATGAAGGACATCTGCTTTCATCCTCTGCATCCTTTCTCACTAGATCAGAATGTTGCTGTGGTTAGAAACAAGCCAAGAGTCTTAAATAAAACCAACTCCTCCACATATCTCGTCAATGAAGATGAATGTTGATTCCTTGATGTCATATTTGATAATCTGAATTATTGATTTAATATTAACTGCATTTTTGGCTCATGTTTATATTTATTATTTCAGTCTTTCTTGACTCAAAAGAGGTGGAGAAGAAGGTCTCAGAACTCATGCCCCATACTGATGCCTGGTGGACTGTATGTACACTGAGCATCACAAATGATTTTAGGCAACAGATTTGCATGCCTCTTACCTCTGCTTCCAAATTAATGGCTGTGTCTTTCACAATCACAGAACTAGAGAATCAGAGAATCACAGAATGGTTGCAGTTGGAAGGGACGTCTTGAGATCATCTTGTTCAACCATCCTGCTCAAGCAGGGCCACCTAGAGCAGACTGCCCAGGACCATACCCAGATGGCTTGTGAATATCTCCAAGGATGGAGGCTCCACAACCCCCTAGGGCAACCTGTGTTGGTGCTTGGTCACCCTCACAGTAAAAAAATGTTTCCTGATGTTTAGAGAGAACCTCCTGTGTTTCAGTTTGTGCCCATTGCCTCTGATCCAGTCACTGGGAACCACTGGAAAATAAGATGGTTTTGTCCTCCGTGCACCCTCTCTTCAGGCATTATATACATTGATAAGATCCCCCTGAGCCTTCTCTTCTCCACGCTGAACAGTCCCATCTTTCTCAGCATTTCCTCACAGTAGAGATGCTCCAATTCCTTGACCATCTTAGTGGCTCTTCACTGGACTGTCTCCACTATGTCCATGTCTCTCTTATATTGAAGAGCCCAGAACTAGTAACAGTACTTGGGGTGTGGCGCCACCACTGCTGAATAGAGATAAAGGATTACCTCCCTCAACCTGCTGTCAACAATCTTCTTAATGCAACCCACGATACTATTGGCCTTTCTTGCTGCAAGGGAATACTGCTGACTTACGTTCAATTTCGGTCCAGGACCAAAAAGGACCACAGGCCTTTTCCTGCATAATGTGTGTTTAACTTCAAGTAGGTGATGCAGTTGCAGTTGAGACTGGATCCGTTAACTAGTTCTGATTCATTCAAAATTCTCTTATCCCTGCAGTTGCCTATTACTCTTGCATTATCTTTGCAGAATTATCAGATTCTCTGATAAATGAATCCTCTAATAAACTAAAAAATCTGAGCTTTTAGTTTTAGGTCCAATGATTGTGTTATTTTGCAGTTGGAGAGCTATGGGGTTTTTTTTAATTTTGATTTTTATTTGGGTTTTTTAACTCTAGGATTTAAATGTCCGCTCCCTGATATTTAGAGAACACTCAGCACTATATCCACCTCATTCTCAAAAATGAATAAATCACTTCTGTTAAGTTTGATACACTTTCATACAAAGGAACTACTTCCCTGGTCTCATGTGCAGGCCACTATACTTCTGTGCCTCTTAACAACCATTTCTATGGTGCTTCTAACTGTGAAAGGCAAACTGAGTTGACTCCTGTAATAACTGTGTGTTACTTTTACCCTTCTTAATGCCTGGGTGTTCTTACCCACGGCAGTTCCTATGCTGCAAGCTTAATGGAGCATGGGCTATAATGTTTTGTAAGGACTTGGCTTTTTGTGGCCACTATGGTAATGCATAAATGAATTGCTAAAGTGAGTCACAGGCTCTTCCTCTATGCTCTGCTGTGCCTTTTCATCTCCAGTCTCCAAGTAAATCATAAAGCTTTTATTTGTGCATCTTCCATGGACATTTTGTGGAAGACTCAATGACTCTTGATTCATGTTGGTTAACACTAGATAAGAGGACAGAAGGCTGCTCATCCTCTCCCATAATGAACCTCTCCTCCACAAAAGAGAAGACGTCAAAATTACGCTGTCAGGTGAAGTCATCACAGTGCCTTTCTCTGCCTTCTCCATAGGCAGAACATGCTCTAGTGCAGCCCTACACAATCTGACATACTTCCCAGGCTCTCTTTTCCTTCAAAGCAGCTTCTTGTTATTTGGAAACAGATTAAAAGAGAAAAATTATACAGCTTCATTTAGTTGTGTTGGAGTACTGACAGACCAACCAACTTTGATCAAACTTGTGTTGAAGTTTATACTGCAACCTCCCTATCCACTTCTGCCTTCCTCTGACAGCCAAAAAAGCACAGTCAGCAGAAGAAAAGCTGGCTGACCCCTCAGCCCTTTCAATGCAAAGTGGGATGTTGTAGAGTAAAAGTACCAACATAATAGTTTAAAATAAATGGCCAGCCTTTGCCCTGAGCCAGCTAAGGCCCCATCAGACTTCCTCATCATGTCAATGCTGCTCTTGGAAACAGCAGTCTTCAGCAGAGTAGAGAGCTGAGATGGTGAACCCCTCACTAGATCTTGTCTGTCCTGCCGTTTGGTTAGTAGCTGATGGGGGGATGGTTACACACCTACCCCATCTGTTGAAAGTCCAAGGTCCCACCTCAACTAAGAATCCATCACCCTTCTCGTCACACTTGCATATTCTCATCCTAATGCACCTCTGTCAGCCTAAAATCTCTCTAACAGGTGTCACAAAAGGAGGAATTTACTGGAGTCCCATTTGAGAGGTACTGATTCCTCCTTGTATTTAGCTAGGATGAGTAATAGCTAATGAGGTAGCACATTCACCACTAGAGAGAGCTCTGATACTAAAATTATTTTCAAGCCCTATTTTATCTAAGTTCCTATTGCAGAGTGCAGGGGCAGTTTCTTGAATGGATGGAGTGTCAAAAAGGGAAGAGCAATACAAAAAGAAGGAACTTCAGTGTGCTAGGGAGGATTTTAGACTTAATGTTAGTGGACCGTGATTGGTCTACAGAAAGGGGAGAGGGCATTTTTCTAGTTTGGACTCTTTCCACTTTAATTCAGCAGTTTTTTGACACTCCACTTACAATAGTTATTGCTGCTCAGTTGCTCTGCTTCATGGTTTATGACTTGATATTGCTTTCAGGAGAATATAGGATGAAAATAGAATACTGGAATTTTGGCGGGGGGGGAGTGATTTATGAATCATGCCATTTATTGGTGGTTTATACTTCAGTAAAATTTTATGCAATTTTCAGAAGTAACTCGGTATATCTATGTATTTTGACTGTTTAAATAAGAAGTATCTATGAGCCTGGAAAGTACCTTTTTTCCTCTTTCATGAACACCAGAAAATGAACATACTTGAGATACCAACACTGTCCAATAATGTTTGTGCCTTTAGTATCATAGTTCAATGCACCTTTACTGAATGGGAGATATGAATCATATAAAGATAGAGAGTGGCAATGCTTGAATAAATAAGGCCAGGTAGGGAATTCCACTGTTTTTATAAATACTGCAGGAAAGGTTCCACAAAGTCAATTTTGTGAATATTCTTCTAATAGCCTCTTAAATGTGATCTCTCTGTCATTGCTCCACAATGTGGGGGTAGGGTCAACATGACAATCTGTGTGAACCGTGTGAGTAAAACAAGGATAAAACATCCTTTGCCAAAGCTGACAAAATAGAAGCCAATAGAAGCCATGTTTAAAGCCTGTGTTTCAAAGCCATACTCAGTCTTCATTCTTTCCATGTGCTTCTGAAGAACATAGTCCCTCAGCTTGGGATGAATCCCCTCACAGTTAGGAAACATGATTATATTTTCAGAGTATCTCGATATTTGTTCCTACTTATGTAGTTGGGACTTTTTTTTGCTAAAGACCCCTGACTTCTTCATAAACTTCCTTCTGTGGGAGGCTGAGAACAGACACTACCCTTCCACTTCCAGCATAAGGGAACAGTTGCTTTAGTTTCCTTCCAAGATAGCTAGATGTTTCTCCATCCTCCTCTGTAGCAGTCATCAAGTACAGGAAGGCTGTCCATCGCCTCTTTCAATCCCAGCCAAATGCAATGTTTGTTAAACAAAATGATTAGTAATCTTTGTAAAATCTAATAAATCACAAACTTGGGCCATTTTAGAATATTTCTGTGTTTTCACCTTTTAGGGGTGTATGTGTGAGGGATGAATATGTCTTTCTTTTCATCCTCAGAACTGTTATCTCTATTGATTGTCTCTCCGTTTTTGTGGAGAACCTGATACTGCAGTTTTTTGCTTATGTGCAAATATTGCATGACTTCATACCCCCACAGGTCTGAAGAGGAAGTGTTAATGAATTTGTCAGACCTAATCCCTTGGATAAATTCCACCAGAGACATCAACAACATTTTTATTGACAAACCCAGTGGAGAATGTTGCCAGTGTCTATCCTGATTCTTACGGGAAAATGTAAGCTCATTTTGCATTTTAGACATTGTTTATTTTTATTTGGATAAATAAATGGATGGCAGGGTTCAGGACAGTGTAAAGTCCGCAGGACACCATGGTCTCATACATTTTTCAAAACTTCAGAGATGACAAAATTTTAGCCTAACTGACAATGCGTATCAGCATGTTTTGAGACTGGAAAAATCAAAAATAGAATTGGAATTACCTGAAGTAAAAAAAGAAAATATGAAAGTTTCAGATACAAGAAGAGATGGCTGAGATAAATATGAAAAATTAGCATAGACAATTAGAAATACAACCAAAAAAAGTTGAGAAGCAAATATATTACAAAAGACAGGGACAAAGACTGCAAGATATGCAAATGCTTTTGATTTAAGAAGATAAAAAAAATATAGAGTATTTTAATTGTGCAGAGTGAACACAATTCAAAGATGGATTTGTTGGTGTGGGTTTTTTCCTGTAATAATCAAGTAGGACCCCAGAAAATACATCAAGAAAACATGGATTATGAACATTTAAGTAAGGCAGAAACTAGTGAACCTTATCACAGAATGCTTAGAGAAAAAGCTGAAGTAACCTCTGAAAGATTATCTTTAATATATGATGAAAGATCGGGGGGGGGGGTCTTCACAGCGCTGGAGAAAATAAAGTCATCAGCTCTTTAAAAACGTAAAGCAGAGAAAAGAAAATAAGGACTGATCAATGTAAATTTAAAATGCATCACTGTAGAGGAAATTATTAGTCAATACATCTACATGCACCTAGAAATAACAGGATGATGAGAAGCAGCCAAAGTGGCTTTCTCAGGAAGAGACTGCATCCAACCAATCTCTTTGCCTCACTTAGCTGACAAAATGGAAGAAATGGAAGTCACGTATCTTGACTATAATATGGCTTTTGATGTTCAAAATATTCTCAACCCCTACAGCCTGAAGAAAGGTGGGACAGATCAGACTATCATGAGGTAAATGCACAAATGGTTAGCAGGATGATGCCCAACTTTGAAAACAACTCAGAAAGATCATTGTGAAGAAAAGGGGAAAACAGTGGGATAGGTGACAGCAATATAGTTCAATTTTTCAACTTTCAGCCTCAAACATACCCTTATTTTACCCATAGATATATTGGAAACTTGAAATAATTAAGTTTGTTTACTTCCTAAAGAAGAAGGCAGAACGTGTGTGTACGGGAAGAGGGAAGAGATGACCAGTGCATGTGAGTTCATCAGGGATGTCAAGATTGGAGGCAGCCTGGGCTGCAGTGATCAGGCACTGGTGGAGTTCACAGTCCTAAGGGATACATGCCAGATAAGGAGCATAGTCAGGACGCTGAATTTTAGGAATGCAAACCTCCAGCTCTTCCAGGATTTAGTCAATAGGACCCCTTGGGAAATGGTCCTCAGGGACAGAACAGAGCTGGCAGATCTTAAAGGATACTTTCCATAGAGCACAAGAGCTCTCGATCGCCAGGTGTAAGAAATCAAACAAGAGAGGGAAGAGACTAGCATGGCTGAGTTGGGACTTGCTGGTCAAGCTAAAAGGCAAGAAGGATCTGCACAGGCAGTTCAAGCAGTATCAGGTATCCTGGAAAAAGTATAGGGACACTGCCCGGGTATGTAGGGATGAGGTCAGGAAAGTCAAGGCTCAGCTGGAGCTGAACTTGGCAAG
>VYZM01001695.1:6084-19972 GCA_013398915.1 Dromas ardeola
TTTTTTTTTTTTTCCTCCTGTGCTGGCTAATTTTTAACCTGGATCAGTTTCCTCATCTAGTTCATAGGGCAGCCCCACAAAAGACGTGTTAGTGCGACTGAAAGAGCTGACGGGAGTAGAAATAAGTGACCAGAGGAGGAAATGCTTCAAAACAACGTTGCTGCCAAATGCTTTGTCATGTAGAAAAGTCTCCAGGCTTCCTTTTATTGAAGAAGAATTGGCTATTGCTAAAATGCACACCCGGCTTGCTGTAAGCAAGCTCTAATGCTTGTAGTAGGAAGATTACTGGTCTTAGGGCAGAGACCACCCCTTTATTTTTCACGCGTGTATACATGTTTGACCTAGTGCTTAGGTCTCTACAGATGAATCATAATTTGAATACAGAGTACCGATTCCTACATAGCTAAAAAAAAAGCCCCTAAAATTCTGAAGGCTGTATCTTATCTGCAAGGGCGTGAGCTAGAGGCGTACCTTCACGTTACACGTTGTGCCAGCACTACCTTGCTGGAGGGCTCTTCCAGTAGTAACATCAACAGTAACCGGGACCGGGACTGTTACGAGTCACAGCTACTCGGCTGCCATGGGGTTCTGAGAGCAGCCAAAACACGGCTGGCGCGGATCCATGAAGCCAAGCAACAAAGAAGTCAGATAACAAAAAATCTGCACTTAAAATACCAATTAGTCTCCCTACGCACAACGTCCTACGTTACTGATCTCAAGCAACGCTTCACCTAGCGTGCTGATAAATGTTTTTACTGATTACTCCCGTATATTCCAGCCAGCGGCTATGATGTGCAGAGGTCCACAGCAAAACCGAATTCACTTCAGCGGAGTTATTCCTGATTTCTACAGGCATCAGAGAGTGAAATATTCATAGAGAAAAATGCACAGGGCCATTTATAGCGTGGCTTCTGAAGCCTTATATACCTCAGGCTCCACGTGGTGACTTAGGATAAAGTAAGCACCCTAGAGTGTGCCAGAATACAGATGTGCAGGGTGGAATACGGCGTGGTGCTGGTCTGTGTGCGTGACAGCCCTGTGATCCCTTCAGGAGTGTGTGCCCGGCTGTGTAGCCCCGGCTTCCCTCGCACAGCGGGCAGGGTGGCAGGCAGCGCAGCACCAGAGATGTGCTGGGGTGTATTTTACTCAGCGGTTCGTCCCGCCACCACACCTTCACGTGTCCGTAAACCAAAAATGCTTTTGCACGAGGCAGATTTGCTCCCCTTCGGATGCTCACTGCCTCCCGCTGTGTGTGGCCGCTCCTCTGCGCCCAAGTGAGCCGCCGTGCAAACCGTGCAAGCCTCTGACTGATCACGTAGAGCTGCTTTAAGGGCAAAGAGGCTGCAGCTTTCATGGAAAAACCATGGGTGTGCCCTACACTTTACGGCCTATTCAGAGGTGATCATATGTCCCCTCTGGGAACCAGCATGAGAGGCACCAGGCAGACAAGACAAATCTTTGCTTTTGTTTTGTTTTGTTGGTTTTTTTCCCCTCCCTAGATGACTCCTAGGGTTGTTTTTCACAGGACCGGGTGGAATTTGCAGGAAACAACTCCAGTTCAGTTTTGGCTGCGTTCAGCCTTCCCACCGAGGAACGGTGAACATGAACTCAGTTGTGGCCAACCTATGGCTTATGAGCAGTTAATGTGCAGTTCCCATGCTGAGGCTAATTATCTAACTGGCAAAGCTGTGCTAGTCTGAGGACTGCTGGGCAATCGGAGTCCCGGGCTTTGAGAGAAAGGAAAACAGCAGGAATGAGCCAGCCCAGCTCATCCTGTAATGGAGCTGTAGGACTCTAGGCATTTATTGCCATTTCTAACCCATGACCCATTTCCAGAGCTCCCCTCCGCTCGAGTCTTCGTGCTGAATGATGTGTAACCCGGGGATCTGGAGCATACCGAAATTTTGACAGCTGCAAACACGTAAAAAAATGTGAAGCTGCGCTTATAGACCGGAGCTCCCATTTTCCCTCAGCTGCTTGTTCCTACTCCCTGCCTTGCTGCTTTGGATGAAAGATTGTTTTTCCATCTTAAGCATCATCTTCCACTACAAATCTTCCTAGATTTGCAATATGACCTACTGTCATCAGCCATCTAATTTCTCCCACAGACTGGCTCTAAGCAGATTAGTAGTCAGCACGCTTGTGTCTCTGTTGAAAGAAAACATTCCTCGTGAGCCATCCCATCGCACCCGCCGTACCTGCGGTTTTGCTTGCACTCTGTTTTACGGTATGGGCAGAGCGCATGATGAGCGGAAAACAGCACTTCCAGTTTATAGTTTTCAGACAGCTGCATTTGTGCTGGAAGGACTGATCCATGCTCTGACCCATCTGGCCAGATGCAGAGGCTGCACTAACAGATGCAGCATCTGCATTGACAGATGCAGCCCCAGGTTATAGGGCAAGGGCCCAACACTGCCTTTATCGGTTGTGGTCTGTAGGCACCAGGGATGATTTTTCCCCAGAAGTTCTATCCGTTGCTGCAGCCAGGCCCCTGGCAGAGTCTGGACGGGGCTGGGCTCAGCTCCCATGAATTTTTTCACCGGCCAGCTGCCAAGGAGGTGCCGATGGGTATCATCTTAATGTGAAGCAGATGAGAGTACTTTCAAAGCCAAAGTGATAATATCTCTATCCACATCACCCGGACAGTTACATAAACGTATGACAGGTCAAAGCAAGTCCCTTGCCCTGCTGCCAAAACCAGCTGCAATTGGAGATGAAGCTGGAGGATGCGACCAAGTAACAGTGGTGCAGGACTACAGAGTCACTGTCTTTTAGACCTACCAAAGCAAGAAGACCAGCAGTAGTGTTCCAGCTGTGCACCTTATTCTCTTTCCGTTACTGTAGACCTCTGCTACAAATTTCCAGGTCCCTCCTGCCCAGTTTCCAGCTATAGCTTTCAAGACACAATTCACTTTCTGGATTGGGGCAGGCAATGTGCTGTACTGGTATCAGTGTAAATTGCTAAGGAATGCAGAATGCAAGGGCACCGAGCGGAGACACTCAAGGTAAACCACGCTACGAATGCTGCAAGTCTGGTAAAGACCTTGGAAGATGTTCTTCTGGGTTAGGGAAACAATGGAGGGACATTAGGTCTGCATTCAGCTGGGGCTCTATCATTCCAAGGCAGCGATTTAAGGCTATCAGTGCTTTCTTATCGTCTGAGAAGTACAGTCTTTTCATTTCACTTAACTCTTCAGATCGCTTAATTTCTGAATGTTTGAAATGTATAGGCCATGAGTCTTTGCACCACTTGAAAATATCACATCACCTGGAATATCCCTTAATAACTCCTAGGTGGAGGTTGTACATTTGGCTGACTTGAATCCGAACATTCAGATTCAATTACAGAAAAGTGACCAGTGGGAACTACCACTGATTTTATCAAATGCGTTCAGTTGCTCCCCCATGAAAGTGAAAAAGAATCTCTCCTTTGGCTAGAAGATTTTGGTATGGGAGATTCCCAACCTAATGGGGCTTTTCCAGCAAACTTGAGGAGGCGGCTTGTATCGGGCAGGTAACAATCATGAACTCTGATGGTGGCTGCACTGTGAATGTTTCTTTTCTAAATCAAAAGCAAAAGATGCAGCCACAAGAGGGAGGCAGAACTCCTGTGCTGGTATAGTAACCCCAGCAGAAAACATAATAAATCGGAGAAATAACGTTTTCAAAATTTCCCTCTTTCTGCTAGAGTTGTCCAGTAGCACTCTCATTGCGAGCAATGACTGTTGGCTGTAACTTCTATAAAAGTAAATTCATAATGCATAGTAAATGTTAAACGATGAATGGAAGTTGAAAATTAGTAACTAGTGTATCTTCTTCTTAAAATTAGTAACTAGTACATCTTTTTCTTAAACCTAAAAAATTAGGTAAGGAATTACTTCAAGACAGATTGAAACCGATTTTCACGTGCTTTTTGTGGGTGCTGGGAAGAAAAACTGTTCCCGTGCTGTAAGGGATTTACTTCAAAGGCATATAGTTGTATTCTTGCTAGGCTCTAATACAGAGGGATCATTTTGTTTCAGGAAGGAGACTTTTTATAACAAATTGCTTCCTAGAAAATACAGCACAAGGATGTATTTAAACACTTCTATTTCCATTGCACCTCAGCAAACAGATAAGGCAATATCCTCAAATGGCGCTGCTACTAATCCTATAAAGTACGTTCACTGGGCAGCAGGCTGCCGAGGGTCAGTGATCTCAGCAGAGAAGGAAATTTGTCTGGAGGGAGAGGGCAGGTCTGGTGTCCAGTTCCTGCTCCAAGGACTATCTCCGTAATTTACTCGACATCGTTTCAGAAACTGCAGTCACAGTCTGACAAACCTGGTCAGTACTATAAACCCTCGAAGTCTTCAGTCCCTCTTTTCAGTCTTGAACTGCCTCTACCTCTCTCCCAGCCCTCTGGGTACCCCCAAACGAGGAGGAGAGAGGAAGCCAAACCCCCCTGGCTTGCCTGCAGTGCAGGTAAACTGAGCGGGTTTGTAGCACACAATGGTCCTTCCAAACCCGGCAGCAGATTAGAATCCTCGAGAGATGGAAGGCAGGAGAACTCTTGGCTTGAAAACCCAAGCTGGACTTGGCTTTACAACCATCTAGGACTGCAGTAGTTTGAGGCGTGCTCAGGAACAGTAGGTCTATAGACATCTTTCATGCAAATTTATGAGAGCTCCTGGGAATTTCGGTACTTGCAGAATGAGGCATGGGGGTTTACCGGATGGGAACACTGGGCTTGGACGCCCAGACTCGGACCTACCTCCAGTGGCGTACCTCGGGGCACTGGGGGGTGTCTGTCTTTTAAAAGAGTGGCCAGAAAATGAAAAGGTCAAACTACTGTACTTTCCATCATACAATGCATAATTGTATAGGCATGTCTATACGCCATGTCTATATGCCACACACATATGCTTTTGTTTTTTAATAGACAGTAGTCAAAAGTTACCCTTTTACAGTATTTTCTGTCGGAGGTATTGAAGTGCTTTACGGACGTAAATTTAAACTGATTCTGTGCATGACTGTGCAGACACTAAGGGCTACTTGGGTGAAAAAAGCAGTCAACACCACTGAAAATTTAATTTGTCTATTTGCGTTTTCTCAGCTGAACGTGGACTCAGTTGAGGTAGTCAACTCTTACACCCAGCTTTGAGAACCAACTGATTTTCAGTATGTCAACAACGAGCAATTCTGCATGGGGCTCACAGTCCTGAAAACCGGTGAGACTTGCGAGCCTGGCTGGTGCCAGCAGGTCAGTGGTCCTGGCAAAAGCCTGGCAGCTTCCAATGGCCACTAGAGAGCAACAGTCCCTCAGCTCCGGCCAACCTGGGGAGCGTGAACACACAGCTCAAGGGCTTATCTTTCCGCTCTGCAGTTCACTTCTCTAGGTAGGACCCATACCACAAACCACAACTTACCATGCAGAAACGTCACCGTCAACTCACACTTTTATCATCCCGTATCTTTTAGGTCCTCTGGCCCAGTACTATTTGAGAGCCGATTTTGACAACGGTTCAGTTCCAAATGCAATTCTATTTGTTCACATAATATTCATACTAAATTTTTTCCTGACTGGTTTTTTCCTTTGTTCCCAGGGTCAGTGTTTGTAGACTGGGATTCCCCAAGCCACATTTTTTGCATAGTTCCCGGCTTGTCACGAGGCTTCGTGAGGTTTGAGCACACATTTTTCTCTGTTGAGATTGTAACTTCAGCGTATCCTATTTTGCACACCCGTGCTCCCCGGGTTGCTCCTCTTGCACCAGCTGTCACTTCCCGAGTGCCAGGGACATTTCTTCTTCCCGCGTAAAGGGTACCTGTAACAGCCTGGGGGGGGTGGGGGAGAAAGCCTGCTGACCGATGCAGTGCGATTTAGACAAGATTTTGTTCAAAGGGAGGTGGGGATGGAGGATGCTGAAGTGATTTAGCTCTATTCATCTCTTAGTTGAAAACTGCCTGCAATTTTGCTTTTGTTTTTCTTCACCAGAAGCCAGTATTCTGCTACAGTTCTGCCTGCATCTGTGCGCTGACACGAGTTTTTCCCATTTCATTCTTTTTTAATCTGAGTACTCTCTGTATTAATACAATTGCTGAGCTGACCATGCCCTAACAAATTTCTTTGCGTCCACGCAGAGGAGCAGAGCTCTCCTTTTCTGTTCCGTGTAAGGGAAACCTTTACAAAAGAGGCTCTCACCTTAGGAAACCACTTTCAGCTGTACTCCTGTATTTCACCCAGCGTTCCTCATATCCCTTCAGAAGCTCTTCAGGCCAAGCTGGTTGCTCCCAGTTTATCTACAGCCCCCTGGGGCAGTAGCAACTGGGAGACTGCCGAGGGTCCCCAAGAGGGAAGGAGCAGTCTGCCCGCACCCCCGGCCCCCAGCCTGTGTCTGCCACACGCTGTGGCACCCCAGTGCAGCTGCAGGCAGTGGCACAGTCACCCCTCTCCATCAGGCTCTGCGGTCCCATCATCCAGAAAGACACCTTTCGCAGCTGGTGTTTAATCCACTAGTCCATCCTCTTCCAACTACTTTTATTTTATATATACGGCAGTTGCTGTTAGGCTGCTAATACTGTCACCAAAAGGACGGGAGTTTTTTCTGGGACTGGTGCGCTTCATGTTTCAGACACAGCTGCTGTGACACAGACCTGCACCTCAGCTGAAACAATGGGCTGCTCCTCCATCTTTTGCTTTACCTCGGCTGACCTACAGCAGCTTTTGCCCTACTCATAAACTTACAACGTATCTGCATTAGGTGGTAAGGGCAATCATGGCAACTAAGAGCACTGAAAGAAAACTGTGTTTTTTTCTCCCCAGATTGTGCGATCTCACTGCAGTGATGTCTTTTGTTTGTGCAGATATCGCGCTGGCGCTCTTAACTTCTCCATCTCTTGTAGAGTGTTTTGGCTTGTCTCGAAGGATTGCCCTATTGCCAAGGAACTTTCAGCTCCCTGGTTTCAAACCTTCAGCTTTTTCTGTAACTCTCTCTTTTTAAAACCATTTTGCATATTATCAAGCTATCACGGTTAATATAACCCTACCCTCCCAATTTGATAGTATCATTTCCAAATGTCACTGAATATCTGAATTACAGTAAATTACAGCTATTACTAATAGCCCCTGAATCTTTCAAATTATTTAACTTTCCTTCTTTCTTCTGGCTGACCCGACTTATTCTTAAGTAACGAACGCGAGGTATCGTTCCCTGGGTACCTCCATTTTCTTACTGTAAAATGATTGACTTGGGGTCAGTTGTACTGAGGCACACTACCGAGAATGTGCTGGGCTCAGAGCAATAACCCGAGCAGCCCTTACAATGGGTATCCGATTTTCTCTGGTCAATGGGACTGCCCAGCTCTTCAGTCTGATTCAGGGAGGGCTTTTGAGCGAAACGTCAGACTGGTCTGAGCGACTGTGAGAGAAGTAGAAAGATGTCCGAAACGATACATGGCTTACTCGAGTTTGAAAGAACACAGAGAATCATAGCAGATGACTCTGCAAATAGTTTAGACCTTATCTGTACACTTCCTTTGCGAACAGTGTTCTGATTAGAGAAGACACTGCCCTTGCATGCACTCCTGGCTTTAGTGCTCAGAGAACAGGAGCAGAAAAGACCCACTGAGCAGAAAGTTCAATTCTCAATTACTTTGTTTCAGGAAAGCTTCATTCAAATGTTGGATTCTCTTCTATATTATGTCAGCACTGCTCCACATGCCTGTTATGTGGCTCAAGCTCTAGGCCTGCTCCATTTCCTTTGCAGTCTATCGTTCAGTCTGGATGATCAAATGAAACAAGTCTGTTTTCTGTATATAGTCGCATTACTTGTAATTTCTGTCCTTTATGCCATTCAAAACACTCCCTTTTCTTCTTCTGAATTCAAGACTTCTGACTTATCAGAATATACAGCACATGCAACTTCAATTTCACAGTGAAAATGTGGATGTGCTGTTTCATTTTAACATTTATTTAAGTTTTCCCACAGTTCAAACAAAACATGACATCCCATTTCAACTGACAAAATAAAAAGAAAAACCCAAACAAAAACACTTCTACAAAGTTAGCCAGTGTATAGACTTTCTTATTTTACAAAACGAAAAGGTAGAACATGTTACAAAATAATCATCAAATCAACCAATGTCAATAGTGCAACGAATGAATTGCAAGTATAGGAGAGAGAGGGAGGGAGGGTAGGACGGATGGGAGAACGGATGGGAGGACGGATGGATGGATGGATGGATGGATGAACGGTTGGGTGCGTGGGTGGTTGGCTGAACAAAACAGGAAGGCTAGGAACAGCTATGCCTGTTATCATACACAAATTCCGTATCTCAAAAAGCTCATGATGTAGATATAAATTTAGTGGCAGAAAAGGGTTAAGTACTTCATCCGTAAGTGTTCTCTGTGTGCTGCAAATGCTTGCACTGGCCAGTTCTGGAGATGAATACAGCTATAAACACAAGCCGCTAGGTCACTGAAAGGAGTTTTTCACCCTCTGGAACAGAGGTGACCTATCAAGGGCTTGATTAGTTTGCGTGCGCTCAAGGGCCAAGGATATTACTGAGAGTTTCATGTAAGCAACAGAGTAAGTACCTCCAGGCTGAACTTTGTATACCTTTTCCTCCTGCTTTCATGCTCTTTCGCATGCAATTGCTCTCTATCCTGGGAGGTGAATGATCAAAAGGGAGTTTTAGCAGCTACTAAGTCATGTGGACAGGGAGACCAACAGGTCTTGGACGTCCTGTCAAGCAAATATGTCAGCCAGCAACCCACCAGAAAAGGTAAATTATTTCTGCAATGTTTCTTACGATGCTGCTACAATGAGGAACGTAAAATCTGTCTCCTTCATAGGAAGACTGAATTTGAGTCTAAATAAAATAAAAGGACAAAAATAACACCAGTCAGTTACAGTAACTCTCAGCTGAAATTGCCCGTTCGCCTTTGCTAGCAGACTGTCCACAGTTAATACGTGTAAGAGGCGTTCACTAGAATAAGCTCAGCTGCCCGGAGATGTTTTTCATCTTTACCCCTTGTGATCAAAGACTGTTGAAGTTTATTTTTCTACGCAAAATTCCCTGCAATACCTCAAGTCTTACCACAGTACAAAAATGAAACAAAACCATCATGAGAAATAGAAGGAAGGCTGAAAGCGGGAATAGCTTCAGGGAGTAAATGTATGCTCACCTTGAAGGCACATTTCCTGCACAGAGTGATTGAGTACTACAAAGCTTTCCAATAAACCAAAGGATTGTGATTCTATCTTTCTCAGAAGGAGTACTACACTGAAACTATTCAAAGAGATTTTTTTTTCCCCCAAGGTAAAAAAAAAAAAATCATCTCCACTACAGGTATAGCTTGTATCTAAATCATGTGTGCTACTCTAAAACTGACAGAACTCTCAGCTCTTTTCCCCTCACCCCCATCAACAGTCTGTCCAAATTACTACTGTACCCCTATGGATGAAGAGTATATAATTCATGTACCTAAAGTTCACACAGTGACAGTATCTAGCACTGAAAAATTGGCACTGTTTAATCGAGTGAGAAGAGTGGAACTCTCAAAACGAGCACTTAGGACCCCGGTGTTCAAATGCTCAGTGCTCGTAATGGTGCTGGACTGAAAAAAAAAAATCAGTGGTGACACCTGGTGATACCAACAGTAGATTATCTGAAGGTTTTGATTGTTAGTGCTCTTTTGAAAAATCAAACTACTTAGTCTAGTGCTTCAATAGGAAATAAGTTCTTTTGAAACTCAGGCCGAGGTATTAATCCTAAACTCTTGAAAATTCAGTGGCAAGTACACCAGAAAGATATTCTCCAGAGATCAGAATGGATTAAAATAGCTTTTTTTATAAACCAGAACACTTTTCCAGTTTTGCCTGCATAACTCCATGAGGACTGAAAGACATACTTCCGTCGTATAACTAACTACGTAAGAGAGATCAGAGTCAGGTCTATGCTCTTTCTTTAATTCACTAACTTTGAATAAAAAAAAAGAATCGGTGATGGAGAGGTAGAGAAATTAAGTAAATCCAGAAACATCCAATATGTTCATCTTTCAGTTTTGGGGGCATGAAATATTCTGTGGCTGGAGTATGACAGAGGTTGAGTAGTTTCAGAATTCAAGAGAGATGGAAAATGATATGCCTTTGATTTTCTCCCCTTTTTAAGGAATACAACATAATTTTGCTTATTTGCTATTATATATTTGTGTTTTCAAGGGCTGGGGAGCAACAGGCAAAAATCACTCTGAGCCTGCAGATCAGAGTGGGGACTCTCCCAACTGTTTCTTTCACAAAACATTCTCACACCCCCTCAGCAACATCTCAGCACTCCTTCAGCTTGGTTTTGTTGGATTTCCTGCTGGTCCTTTTCAGAAACCGTACACTGGGAGCTGCAGTGAAAAACAGGGAAAACACACAGAAGTTCTTTGAATGCCTTTGAAAAGAAGAGTGAATTTCACAGACAGGAGTTGCCATGCAGCTCATCACAGCCAGCCTGTAACAGAGCTGAGAATCAGTCACAAAGTCAGCCCCTGCTCTCAGATATTTCACAACCTATACAAGTAATTACTTAATAAATAACGATTCTTCGCACTTCATCAGTAATTTTAATCCACTGATCTTGGAATGCTTCCTAAAAGTTAATAGCATTCTTCCATGTACAGAGAGATGTTGTAAATACTTAGTACTAACTGGTGCGCTCCGAGCCCAGAGCTCTCAGTAGCACCTGCAATAGAATATTATATGCCTATTAAGAAGTCCTTGAAGGACTGAGACTTTACATATTTACAGTGGCGTAAATATAAATCACTAGGTTGATCTAGGCCTGGAATTTAGATGCATATAAAAAGGCATTTAGAAGTTCCCTGTAATTTGTTTTAAATTCTACCACTGTAATTAATCTCATGTTTTATTTGGGATCTTAACATCGTAGTGATTTTTATAGGAGTCACAGTGAAAGCAGTAATTTTCTGTTATATGAAATGTAAAATAAAATAAATTTATAAATTTATAAAAAAGCTTTCATTTTAACTCATTATGATTTTAAATTACATTGATAAGGCTTTCCAAATGTGTGATTTTAAAGTCAGCAGTAACCTTTCAAAAGATATATGACTTAATAAATTACTTTTTTTACATTTAAAATTACCTCGAGACAAAGCATTATGCAAGCCATGGAAACAACTACAAAAAAATGTACTGTTTTATCCGAAAATATATATGAAGGAGTGATTTTTGCCTTCTGCATTTTTATTTAGAAATAAGATGTCAGACTTGCCGTTACTTTCAGCTAAATGGAGATTGAAAAATCTCCATGACGGAAGCTTGTTTAATTTTTGAAAAAAGATTTCGGGTTCCAGTTAGTGGGTGTTTTATAAAGATACAACTTACTTATATCGTAGGTTCAAAATAGAACATGAAAGTAATATTGCACTGCAAGCAAGGACACTCCAAGGAGTTTCAGGAAGGCAAACAACATTGTCTGTTAAAGTAATCATGTTCTGACATTTCCAATAACCATCACCTTACCCATCCAAGAAAACATAAAAAAAAAAAAAAACCACCCAACCCCAAAACTCAATGTTTTTCCCTTAAATATCTTTCTAGGCAGGAATGATCTAATCTTAGCAAAGTTGCTCCTGTATCACCTCTACTATAACACACATTCCCTGTTACTAGCAGCTATAACCATGTTCAATCAGGATAATAAAACAGCCCAGACTGACAAACAAAAATGTTAAGGAACTGCGGAGGCTTTCTTGCAACTTGTGCAGACGCCATGAAAATGTGTACAATGACATGTTGCTGTTCAGAGGATGAGACAGGAAAGGGTGAATAGAAGAACAGCTACATAATTAGCTGTCCTGTCTGTAGTTCATCTGCTTGCCCATTTACTGTGTTTAAGATGCAGTTTGTTGATTCTCCAGAACGATGCTCACTGTTGACCACTTCAGGAATGAGATTTTGTATCATTTTTCACTCGACGCTCCCTGAGTTTTATTTGGCAGCTCAGAAGGAAGCGTATCTGGCAATGACCAAAACAACAGGCACACACAAAAAAATTGTTAACGCAGGAGGGCAAGATTGTAAGTGAGATAAAGGCTGCTTTCTGGTTTGGCTATGACAGTGTCCAGATCGTATTTCAGTGCAGAACCTAGACAGTGAAGAGGCAGAAAAGGCAGGCTTGACTGTAATACGAGTTATTCTGTCTATACTAACTGTACTTAAATCATTCCAGCAAAAGCCCATGGGTCCGCTCCAAACAAACCACTGTCGAGCTTCTTCTCAAAGTATGGATCATCACAAGGAAAAATAATACTCTTTAGAACATTATTTTAAAAGTAGTACTCCATACTTCTTAAAGAAAAATACCAAAACCCTCCAAGTCCTTTCTTCCAGGTCGTTAAATTGACCTCCCCTCTTGGGACCTGCAGACTGATCTTTCTTCACTGCGTAGCACATTCATTGACATTTGCAGCATCTTCTCCCTTCAGATCCTCATTCAAGCTTTTCTTCTGCTCTATTTCAACCTGGCAGAGGAAAGAGAGGGAGAACATTTGTAATGAGAAAGGAAAGAAAAAGATTAAAAAATCTTCCTTAGTGGTGACTCGTGTCCTGCTCAGGTGGAGAAAATCTTGGTAAACTGAGAGGGTTGTGAAGAGAAATGGACCGCGGAGGAAAAGCTGGATTTGATTTACTGTAAGTGTTTTCAGTCTAATCCAAACAGCTTTACAATTCAACAGTGTCATGACATCATTTCCAGAAGAGGTAATGTCAAGCAGAAAACCGGTCTCACATGATTTTATATTCATTACCATGCCCAGCTGTACTCTGAATCCAAACCCAGAACCAACTCTGCAGAGGATAGGTGGCTTCCTATCCCTTCTGTGACTCCCAAGAGACAGCAGATGACCAGCCTCAATTTTAAACTCTGCAAAGACTCATGTATAAAGCAAAGAGATTCATTTACAAAATGCACATTTACATTTGTGTTCTAGATTTCAACACCTCCGAAAACTCAGGGATAATCCAATGTTTCATTCTTAAGAGGGATACTTAGGAAGACCAAATACCATCTCCAGGGAATTTAAGAGACTACTAAAAATGTAATTACAATTACTGTTAAATTATTTGCCATGAGAATCTTTTCAGTATCCCTCATCACTGCTCTTAAAGAAGGCAGGTAGGATGCCAACTTCTCTGCTGAGTGATCAGCTAAAATGCAAATTTTGGCATACTGAGATTCTTGGCAGGTATATACATACTGCATTTTCCCATCTGCTCCTCTCCTTAGGGCAGGCAGGAAGAAGAAATATTTAAGCACAGAAATAACGTGATCCTTTTGTCTGCTGTAGCATTCCCACTGTAGCTGCTACGAAGAGCAGCAAAACTCCCTGTTCACACTCTTACCATATCAGCTAATCCCCAGTAGCTGGCTGTGTGCGTGTGTATGTGCTTTGTCATGGTTTGGGCTGGGCTGGGCACTAAATGAGTGACAGACGCTCTCTCTACCTCTCTCTCTCTGCCTTCCCAGAAGAGAAGGGAGCGAAAATGAGGGAGAGACTTATGGGTCGAAAAGAAAACTAAAACTGCTTTAATGAAATACTAATAATAATAAAAAAGATTTTTTATAGATATATATATAAAAAAATAAAATAATGAAATATATACAATATATACAAAACCAGTATGGAGCTCCCAAAATGATGATTACGTCACCGGCAGGCACTGGGAAAGTCCCAGACTGGAGTCCCTCAGTGATGGATGGAAACTGGGTTCCAGAGCTGGATTCGGGAACACATGGATTGGGATCAAAGGACAGAGTCCTCCTCGGACACCAGCCATTGAAGAAAGAGGCCTGACCCCTTTGATCCCTCAGCTTTTATACTGAGCGTGGGGCAGATGGG
>VYZM01001695.1:20105-94730 GCA_013398915.1 Dromas ardeola
GCAATAAGTAAAACAAGAGCTTCTCTGCATACCATTCCTTGGCATTATCTATAAACATGAGACATTATCTTCTAGAAGCACTGTCTGAAAAATATGCCATTGATTTCAGTCAGTTCAGTTAGTTAGAAGAGACTTAACTGAAAAGTAAAATTACTGAACAGAAAATGGGTTCTGTTTTACATCAAACCAGGACACTCTTCCACAAAGCAACTGCAAGCATGTTTATTCCATCTTTGCTGAGGAATAATCCACTGTTTGTTTGCCATGAATCAATCGGCTGCACATGGGTAGCTACTGCACAGAGCCTGGTATGTGCCAAATTCACACCTCATTTACCCATGGTATTTTATTTGTCTGCCCACGGTATTTTATTTGTCTGCCCCCACTTTTCAAGACAATGTAGTATGCAAAGTAACCATGGCGATTGCCACATGCTCAGTCTTACCTTGTAACTGTAGTGTGCTGAATAGTTGACCCACTTCCTCACATCGGTCTTGTCCTCAACAGAGATGGACCGAACAGTGGCTTTGGACGCAGAAGTGGTGGGCATGTCAAATTCCACATCTACATAGCGGACAAAACTGGAAGGCACTTCCCGGTCAGAGCCAAGCTCTAGGTGACAGAAGAAGCAGTGAGGATGGCCAGAAGCTGGAAAAAGAGAGCAAACAGGCATGGAAGCTGTGTTGGATGGATCAAAAAAGACAACATCTAGGAGGGAGCAAAATCACAAAACTGCAAGAAACCCAGAATCTGCCTAGGTGAACCACTTCGCAGCAAGTGACAGCATCTTACCTGCTTCAAAAATGCTGGGACTTTCCAGAGGAATTAAACACAATAAACTGCAAAAAGGACTGATGATCACTCTAGTTTGCTTTTAGTGGGTGAAAATACAAGATGTAAATCAAGCATCATAGGGTAAAGGTATTTCTCCTCTTCTGATTCCCCCACTGTATGTAACATGCTAAGAACATTGTGGCACATCCTTCTGAAATGTCATGTATTGATGGTAAGTGAAGGTGGGATTTGGCAGATATTTCACATTTATTTGAAATTGTTATTCCTATTTTTAACAAAAAAAAATATACTGGATAAGGTTAAACAGTTCTTCTGGTTTCAAAAAGCAAATTTGTGCACAGCCTGGAAGTAACTGTTTACTCCTTACTCTAACCCATGACAAGGTGGCTAGTCATTAAACATGGCAAGGTGAGGATGCAATCACGTTGAGCGCTGTCATCTGTAAATGATAATCTTTGCCTTATTTTTTTCCCCTTCGTTTTTCTGGACAGCAGTGATGTTTAAAAATTAAAGTAGAGACTGTGAGTCAAGCTAGGTTGGTTTTATTTCTGACTGCTGCCAACTCCCTAAGCTCTTGAGCAAGTCATTTAAGGTCTGTGCCTCAGTTTCTCTGTTGGCAAAATGAGGATGAGAGTCTTCCAAGCCACTTTGGGCTTTCTGATTGATGGGATCCTATTATCTAAGTATGTGTAAATGAAAATAATGTATAAATAAATGCACGGAGTCCTTGCCTGCCACTGTTACAAGGGTCTAGGATTTCTGACTACTTGTTCATTGGGAAAGTTCTTCTCCGTACAGCTCAGCAAGGTGTATAGGACAGAGAAAAGGAAGGAGGAAGGCAGGCAGAGTAAAAAGAACTGGGGAAAGCCCAGAAGCTCCCCCTCGGAAGAGAAGGAAAACATCACCTGTGAAGGACTTACAAGCCTGGGCCTTGAAAAGAAAGTCAGCTCCTCATTCAGAGCTTAGACCAAAAATCATCCCTGTCGAGCTGAAGCTTGAAAAGCAAGATGTGGGGTTTTGAGATATCACTTGTCCCAACAGGATGAAATTGAGCAGTCTTTAGAGGGCTTAGGTATTGCAACATCCCACTTAACCTCTGAAATAGAGTTGGAAAAAAAATTTCAACCCGGTGTTAAGTCTGGGTAAAAATTTCATCTAGAGTCAGCCTCATAGTTCCAAACAGTCTAGCCAGAGTTTCCTCAAAACTGGAAGGTTTATAAACTTACGTCTATGCAGCAAATCCAACGAGAGGCTATGCAGTTCAGCAGAGACCAAAGAGATATGCAGCACCACTGTGGGAGTGAAGTTACGAGTGAGTGGGTGCAGTATCAAGCAGATATAAAAGCTCGAGTTCTGCAAGCATTAAAATACATCACTCGTTTTTCATCAGGATTAATTATCTGAAGCACAGTTGCCCTGGTTCTGAAGTGAGATGGGATCTCTCTCTGACAGTGCTTCCCACCTTTTCATACCTGGAGCACACTTTGTCTGGATAAAAAGCAGCAGTGCACAGCAGACCTTCAAGATGATGATCCCACCCACCATGGGCTAGCAGCAGCACCATGCGCTCTCACGGAGAACACTGTGCCCTCCAGCACGGCAGGCCTTTTGCTTCTGCCCAGTTCTTGAGCTTGGCGGTGGTGGGCACACCTGTGGGGGCTGTGCACATCAGCCTCTGCCCTGGGACACTCAGGTGCCGCTGCACATACTTGGCAATCACTGCTCTCTGGCACTGCCTTAGGAAGATGCCTAAAAATGAGTCATTCCTGGCTCAAAAATTCTGCGTTAAGCCCTCAGTACTGGCGACCAACTCCCAGTCTCAGGCTCCCCATCCGTTCCTACCTCTCTCCTCACCCTGTACCAGTCTCAGAAGACGACTCATTGTAACCCTTCCTGCTCATCCGCTTTGCTATGCTTTTCCTCTCCTCTGGTTTGCCGTGGCTTGCTCCCTCTCCTTCAGACTGCCTGGCTTGCAGCGGGGGCACACAGCAGCCCAGGAGAGCCGGCTCTGTGCTCCACAGCTACAAAACGTTCAGCTTGTGCCGCTACGCTCCTGAGCAGCTGGCATGTGCTCGGTTGCTTTTGGGATGGACGCATATGAAGGTAACGCTGGGAAGTGTTTAACTGTGCCTGAGCACACTGTGTGACAGGTGCTTTGGAGATCTGAGCTTTTACACACTTCGTAATTGCAACTGGACACATGGAACCAGCAACCACTCTTCTAACACACCTGAGTGTTGGTGGATATTCACAGGCTCAGGAAAAAAAAAAAGGGAGGGGGGAATAAGGGGGAAAAAAGCAAAAAAAAAATTAATGCAATGCAATTAACAAAGCAATTTTTCAGTAATTTAGTTTCTTCTAGTAGGAGTACCCACTAACAGAAAAGACCATGCACAACACTAAAAAAAATACGGAAGCTATTAATTTAAACCAGCTCAGCATAGTAGGCAAACAGATGAACTGATTAAGATAGCAACTCCTCCACCAAAGCTACAGCAAAAATACCAACCACATCAGAGTTCACTAGTGTCCCGAGCATGAGGCACACAGGGCACAACTTCTATAGCCCTTCTGCTTGTTCAACAGGCACATTCACAGCTCTTTCTCTAACGGACAGGTATGCTTTTTAGTAAAATCAGGAGGAAATCAACAGACTGCTTTTGCATCTCTTGCTTCCTTGAGATACTAGCATTTCATTCTGATGATCAAGGATCTGATAATATAATTCATATATACACATGGATTACTGTGATTGGAGGGAATCTGTTCCAAACCACTCTGATGTCCCAACATGTTTGGATTAAAGGATTTAATTTACTTCAGAAAGTATACCAAGGCGCCTAGGATCCACAGCCAAACCAGACCAAAGTTCAAATATCCAGATCCAAGGCTCTACATAGAGGCTACATCCCTGCTTTGCTGAAAGAGCGTTTTCCCACGATCGAAGACCGGGTGCATGTTTTCCTAATATTCTGCTGGTGGATCAAAAAAACCCAAACATGTGGAGCCCAGCCAGCTGCAACTGAAGCTCTGCAGAGCCTGTAAATAGCTTTCTTTATCAAGTGCTTTGATCATATTAATTGTGAATATGAGAAGGGCAATAAAGTTTAACCAGCTATTTTGGAAAGGATTTCAGCAATGTGCTCAGTAGAATGCAGCCCCATATTTTTTTTTCAGGTCAAACCATAGTCAGAGTACACACAGTCCTTCATTTGTCATATGCTTTTCCATGTCCAGTCATAAGCAGATGCTTTGGCTACAAAATACTACAGACAGTGCTGATAACAAGTTCCTATAGTGAGAGTGCAAAGGTCCCCATTAGAAAGCACAAAGAGAAAACATTCGGGTAAGACAGCGAAGCTGCTGAAATAATTCTTACCAATTTGTGTGGCGGGATACCACAACCTGAATGCGAGCAGTGAGCTTCGGGAGGGACCGGCTCTCCTCCCCTGTGGGGCTGTGGCATTGCCTGCCCCCTCAGGGCAGAGCCCGGGCAGGGCTGATGGTGTTACACTCCTCACGTCCACACAGAGCCTCCACCAGCCTGCATTCAGGCAATGGAGCGAAGCACAAGAGGTCCAAGTGGTTATCTGAAGACCTCTGGAGTTCCTGGGATCGTGTTTGCAAGGGACTGATGTGTCAGAGCACACAACGTGGATGAACAAAGGGTCCCACAGTAAGTCTGTGCCTATGTGTGTACTTCTTCAGTAGGCACACAGGGCTGGCAGATAGGCATGTGTGCTGGAGGGAGTCATGCAATGCATATGCCTCAGGTCATGTGGACAGATTGTGTGGCCTCTGGAGGCAGGGTGGAGCTGGAGACTGTGGCTACCTGCAGCATTTCTCACCAGCTGCAGTGTGATGCCACCACCTCTCTCCTGCTCTGGAGTCCTGGGCACCAGAACAGTTCATTAGCAGACCAGCCGTTTAGGGAGGACCCAGAGCACTGTAAGGGGTGAGTTGCAGGTGTCACAGTAAGAGAGCATGGAGTGAGAGTCAGAGGAATATTTTTATAGTTAATGCTTGAGAATGCATCATTTATAGGGACTTTTGCAAATAGGTGGAGGTGAGTTATTATATGACTTGTGGGTAGGGCTGGATACAGCCACGCATGCACAAGGTTGGGAGTGGACCACGTGTCAGTATCACATGGTCAGAAGTGTATGTGGACCATCAGGTGAATCTAAGGAGTGGGAATCAATGCTCTTGAGATGTATTGTTTGACATATACTTTGAGTAAGGAAAACCATGGGACAAGTACTGTCAAGTAATGCAAATAGACCTTGAGAGGCAAGGTCAGATTTAAACTACACTCGGCCTGTCCTCTCATCGCTTTGGGATTCCCGCTCTCTCATGTACCTCACGTGTCCTGGCCAAGACAGTGCCTGCAAGGCCTTTCCTTTCCCTGAAATTACATCTGACCTGACCAGCGGGGTGAGGACGCTCTCATCCTCTCAGGATGTAAACAAATACTAACTGCCCTGCATTCTGCACGGTGACACTGATGGATAGATGCTCTGTGGCTGGGCTCCAACAGCAGCGCCAAGTCTGTGATGCATTTCCTACTGACACAGGGTATATGTAATAAAGCCTCACACTGGGAGCGATGAGGTCAAGGAAACAGGAGATACAGGTCAACATCTCCCTCAAAGCTGCAATGGGTAAGGGGGTATCACCTCGCAGGAGGCAGCAGAGCCAGGAGTTCTGCCTCTTCTCCTGGTTTGCTACCAGCATGTTCTGTGACTGTGTTAAAGTTTGGGGACTTCTGTTTCCCCAGCTACAATGTCTATATGGTATATGGGGATCTTCGGAGAGAAGATGCCACAGAAGGCCCAATTTCACAGCATCTCATTCTCAGAGCGCATGCAGATGGCATAGTGAGATCTTCCTCACAAGAATGTTATTGCTCATAAACAGCCTGAGGTTAATTTTTCATTGTGATATTTCCCTCAAGTTCCCAAGCTCTCTCTTCTTATGCCCCGCACTACAGAAAATATGGAGCCTTCACTTTTGTCAATGATATCCCTCCAAACTGGTAACCTATGGTGTAAGCTGGCATCCTTGGGCTGAAATGTGATCCAAAAGACGAGAAGACTTGGATCACTGTTTTGCTGACACAATAGCTCAAGCTCAGGAAAAACATATGCACTTAGAAAGTGCCAAATCTGGTACAACACTGAACTTTCTGGGAACTCTGAATATGGAAACCTACACAGTCACCCAGCTGCATTACTACAGCATTAATACTAAAAATCTCATTTTACAAATCTCATTTGTAAAAAGCTAATCTAGATTGGAGAAATCAAGAAGTAGAATTTGCACTACAAATAATAATAAACCCTATTTGTCTAGCTTTATTGCACACCATGCATGAAAGGCAGGAAGTGTAATGACTAGCAGCGATGACCAAAGGGAACAGCAGCTCGCTCATATTATTTGAATGTTTAATTATGAACATGTTACTAGAAATACAAAGACTTGTGGGTTTGATGTTGGTATTCTCTCTTCAGGTTTAAGCTGCATTTATGTGTTTGCACTGATTACAGAAACATAGCCACAAACTGGCTTTTGGAAATGTTTTTTTTAATGGTTGCACAATGTCTTTTGTCCTTTTACAATCCTCGTTCCAGAGGCTTTGTAGGCATTAGTTGTGGTATACACGTTGAAATATATAGCACTGGCCCAGTATGCTTGGCAATACATGGAAAAGAAATCACATGTGCTGGAACTACAGCAATTTACCTGGTCCTGTCCTTCAGCCCCGTAGCGTAGTATCTTGCCTTTGCAAGTTACCCAAAAAAGCCCTGCTTCCAATAACAGTGCTAAGCACACAGAGATGTTTGATGCCTAAGTCTCATAATATACTCATAAAAGCAGAGACAGAAGGCATATTTTTGCATCAGGAAAACCTGAACCTGTTTTTCTCATTATCAATGTTTGGAGGCTACGTAAAGCTACTGCAATGAAGGGTCAGATAAACGCTTCATGCAACTAACTGATGTCCTTTGGTATGCTACAGAGGATGGTTTATCCCTCACCACATAAACACAGTATTCCCTATCTTCCAAAATACATAACTCCTTTTAGTTTACTCCTGCAGAGGTGGTATGCACCACTCACCTGAGTTTTTGTCAGGCAGTCGGTTTATCCTCCATACGATGGAATTAAAGGCATGCTCATATTTGGCAGTTCCCAAAGTTACTCTCATTACTGGCTCAGAACCAGACAGACTGGTTGATCCAAAAGTGGCCCCCTTGTTCACCTTGGCTTTCAAAGATTTCTCCCCCAGGACGCTCTCCCTGCGGAAGTTCTTCACCCACTCGTTTGGCACTGGGTAGCGGATCATCACATTTTCACAAGGGACCTGAGTTAAAGGGTCACGGTTGGAAGAGAACCCAGTGGACATCATCAGCCAGCTCTGCACCTCCACCTCAGCACCATTGATGCTGGCAGCTGTCCTCAGAGTAAAAGGCAAAGTTTTCTCAGCAAAGACAGTTCTGAATCGCATCAGTTCAAACCGGCAGGCATCCAAGGGGTTGAACAGGATAATACGGGAGTTATTAAACACATCCTCATCCACACATGAATGGAACCGACAGCTGTATAATTTAATCCACTTAGTGGTAGTAGTGGGCATAATATCCTGCCTTGCAACTATTTCATTCCCTTTGATCAGGATATCGTTAAGGCCCAGCCTGCATTCTGCCAGGCCAGAAAGGAAGCTGAGAACATAGATATGGGTCAGCACACTGTGCTGGAGAATCACACTGTCTCCTTTGGCCAAGATACCATGAAACTCGTCCCTAACATCAATCGTGATTTCTTCTTCTTGATAGTTTAGTCCCACTGTGCTCAGATCTGTTGATGAGGCTGGCAAGTTCATCAGTGTGTCTTGCACAGCACTGATGAAGCTGAGGAAGTCTTCATAATTTGTAGTCCCAAGCTTGATGATTTGCTCTCTCTCTGCAGTGTGAGCAATGGCTGGCTTAGGCTGATACTTCTTTTTCTCCTTGTAGGTTGTGCGGTCCAACCGCACACTGTGTATCCTTCCATTCTCATCATAGTTCTGGAGTTTGCGCTCTGAAATCTCATGATTGATTTCAAGTTTGAATTCCCGGAAAGGCTTCTCCAGTCCTTTCTCATAAAATAGCTGTATACATCCACTGTCTGTCAGCTTGACGTATATTGGTCCCCAGTGCCTGGATGACATAATATTCTTCTTCTCTGGGATCCTGAGCATCATTGGCCATCCATCCTTTGGCTGAGCTGGTGACAGGTTAAATAAGGCTGCATCCAGATCATACGGCAACATGGGGTCATCATCAGGCAAGGTAGGGCTGCTCACACGATCTGGGTCTCCAATCTGGAGTTGCTTGAGCTGCTCTACAGCATCTGTGTGGGTTACACTTTTGTTTGCCTCGTGAAAACTGATGGTATCAGGCTCTTGATGGAGAATAATGAGAGAGTCTCTTTGGCTTTTGCCTGGAGCGCTGGAGACAGAAGAACTTTTGGAACGTCTGTCTCGCTCCTCGAAGAATGAACTGAATGGATTGATGGGTGAGGGTTGGACATCTCGCAGAGATTCATCCAGGAAGGGATTAGTAGCACTCCATGGTGGTGTTTCAACAGAAGGCAACTTGGTTAAGGAGGAGAGATCTAGTTTTTTAATTTTGGAGAGGTCACCCAATGTGCTTTTAGGACGTTCTCTTTTCTTAAAGGATGTAGTGAGATTGAAGTTAACATCTGGAGCCTGTGTTTCTGCAGGTGGGGTGTCTGTTTTCAAGGGAGAAAGGTTCTGCGATGAAAAACTGACTTCATTGTCATCAAAAGTCACCCAGCTGGGAAAGCGAACTGTGGTTGGGGTAGACGAATGCCCATTCACAGAAGTGTTGTTCAGCTGCCAGTTGACAGCCTCCATATCTACCTCTTCATCTTCCTGGAGAGACGAGGAATTGTCTTTAAAAAAAGAGGGGAGGGGAGGAAATTTCAGCTAATTATTCTGAAGTTACCTAGTTCTCTCCACTAAAAGGAAAACACAGTCTGCACAATAGTTTGCATACTCAAGAAAGGCCTATTCATATGCTGGGCAAGAAAGATAATAAAAAGACTTGGCTAAAATGCTGAAGAGAGCCTGGCAAGAATGAAGAAATAGATTCAGCCAGTTTTAAATGGACAGTGTAACACAGAAAAGGAATGCAGGAAGAAATACAAAAGGAGTGACAGCAATGATGGTATTGCTCTCATTCAAACATAGTGACCTAAAAAAGAAACTTAGCCTACAAGTTGTAGTTAAAAAGCTTCCCTCTCTAAACTTTCAGGCTACACTACTTCTCTCTGCTTATCTTCTGTCATTTGCCTGCTTTGTCTCCTCTCTCCTTTTCTGTCCCCACACTCTTTCTCTACAGAAGAATCCAGGGGGGAGCGGGAATGAACACTGAGGAAGAGCACTTCTCCACTCCGTGCCCACATACTTGTCTGCACATTCAGTTATCACAAAAGCACACGGGGATATGGTGAAGGTGCCATAAAAGGTGCCTAGGTGGCATTTTTGCCCAGGATGTGTTCAGCAAAGAGACTCTTTGGCTTAATCAGTGGGAAAGTCTGCCAGTCCTTGGATGTCTCTAACAAATTTCTTGGAGGTGCTGTGATCTAGGGATGTACGTTACGATAAGGAAAAACATATATTTGTCTTGTATTGTGGGAGCTATTGTCATCCACTGTCAGGACACGGCACCTTTGACTGCTATTTTCCTAGCCTCAGGCTTTGCCAGGACACTTCCCAGAAGCCTGCATCATACTGTGCTAATTCAATCCCAACTCTCTCTGGAGGAGACAGCGACAGTGTTAATAAGGTGTTTTCCAAAATAAGCATAAATTCTCAGAGTTCAGAAATTAAAAGGTTTTCTTCCCATTTATTCCCACTGGGCTAATGAATCAGAGTGCTCCTCAAAATAAGCAGCCAGCATGAAATTCTACTCTGCACCTGCACCACGGCTTTGTCCTACATATGATACAGCAGTGCTAGCATTTGTGCCTTTTGTTTCTGATAAATTTACAGACCCCATGTTTTACACAAGTCACTGTTCTTCAGTACAAGCAGAAAAGGCTGTACACCTGTGATGTGAGCAAATTTTACAATATTAACAACAACAAACTACTTAAGTAGTTATTTAAATTGCTACCAGTTTGCAAAAAAGATGAGCTTGATTTCCATTATGCCTCAAACATAATAGACAACTTGAATTTTTATTACAGTTACCATTTAGAATATGAAATAGGGAATATTCATGTAGCCAAAGTCCTGCCATTAGCTCATTATAATGTCTTGGGTAACTTGATTTTCTGGACCTCTCAGCCCAGCTGTGTGGAAGTTCACCCAACCTTTTGATCTAAGGACAAAACACAACATGCAAGCTCTAAGGTTTATTATAATTGAGAATTATATATGAAGCAGAATGATACCAATTTGTTCTTCAGGCCACAATAATAACAAAGCAAAACTAAGAACAGATAGCTTTTACAGACTATCTGTGCATTTCAAAGCGTATTTGAAAAGAAGTGTCGCACTCTCAATTTCTCAGATTTTGTTCTCTACCCTGCCCTGTCACTCCCAGCTTTGCACAATGCCTCACTGTAGTCCCTGATACTGGTTGTGCCGCTGGGTACAGTGGTGGGTGCTTCATCTGCTAAGTTTTGCCAGAAGACTATAAATAGATTTGTGGGGGAAAAAAAACAATAAACTGATTATCATCCACAACCACACCCTAAGTAAAAAGTAATAAAAAATGCAACAAGAATAATCTCTGACGTTGTCCTGTTCCTCAGGCCTGCACCAACACCTTCTATGCTGTCTCATGCCTTTCCAGTACTTTGGTTAGCGAGCATGTAATCCTCTGAGGCAAAGCAAAGGCAATTGAAAGATGTGGTAAGAGTACCACCTCTTTGCCATCTGCAATTATAATTTTCCCCTTTCCTGTATCTTAGCTTTTGAATTGCAGAAACCAAATCGGATTCCACAAATAAAGTATTAACACTTCCAGTAAGTTTGAGAGAGGCAGATGAGAAGACCTCCTTGAGAGTCCATGTGAAAAACACACAGAAATCACCTGACAAAATTTCTTTCTAAACTGACCAAGATTTATAAAATAAATTGCTTATTTGAGCCAGATGCCCAGAAATACAGCATAAACATTAAGAGAAGATGGCTTTATAAATGTAAGCATTTGTGTAATTTTATTTTGTAGAAAAATCAATAAACTATTTGATGTGATACGGGGAAGTGTCAAATCTAGGAAGTGAAATAATCTTTCTTTCCCAAACTATAATCAAAACTACATTCTTCTGCTGCCAAAGAACCACATGGTTGGGTTTACAAATACTTGAAGAATACAGAGGTGGTTCTAGAAAAGACAGGTTTTCAGCTTTGTCTGTAAGAGAATGACTAATAGCAGGGATGATAAAAATAGCAATATGCTAATGCAGCTAAGGATCCAAAGCTCCCGAGAACTAGGTGAAACAGTGTGTATATTCCAAGAGAAATATTGGCATCTCTGCTGCTAAGGCAAATACAGCATGGTGAAAAATCTTGGCATTGCTAGAGGATGGCTTAGAGAATGATTTGAGATTTTTCCCTTCTTGACTTTTAATGAGTTCCTGAATATGGATGATAATGTTTGAAATGCGAATGTCCTTCAATTTGGCAGCACCCCAGTAGGTCTGGGAGAGGACACTTAGGAAAGCTATTCCCTAGATGAACGTTAAGTTCATTATTTTACTTCTCGCTTTCATAACTGCTTTCAAAATTCCTTCCTACAAAATAAATCAAGACAATAGCTAGTCTTCAACCCAGAGTGACTCCTGACTGAGAAAGACTGGTCAGACTGAAAAAAATGATCAGAGGGCTGGAGCACCTCTCCTGTGAGGACAGGCTGAGAGAGCTGGGGCTGTTCAGCCTGGAGAAGAGAAGGCTCCGGGGACACCTGATTGTGGCTTTTCAATACTTAAAGGGGGCTTATAAGAAAAATGGGGACAAACTTTTTAGCAGGGCCTGTTGCAACAGGACAAGGGGCCATGGTTCTAAAGTAAAAAAGGGTAGATTCAGACTAGATATAAGAAATCTTTTACAATGAGGGTGGTGAAACACTGGCACAGGTTGCCCAGAGAAGTGGTAGATGCGCCATCCCTGGCAACATTCAAGGTCAGGTTGGAGGGGGCTCTGAGCAACCTGATCTAGTTGAAGATGTCCCTGCTCATTGCAGGGGGGTTGGACTAGATGACCTTTAAAGGTCCCTTCCAACCCAACACATTCTATGATTCTATGAAAGACTAGATCTGCATAAAAAAAGGAAGAAGTAATCAAACCAAAACACTTGTTTTTTCCTTCTTGACCAACTGACTTTGCTTTCCTAAGCAAATGACTTTGATAGGTGTTTACTTTGTAAAATTAAAATACGTTTTAATTGCCTGACCTTGCCAGATTCCAACCTGACAGGCTGTTCCAGCCAGCTACAAAAGACAGGAGCAGGTTTACCAAGGAGGTGAAGGGGACAGTAGCTCCGTCTCCTTTCCCAATGCCATCAGTAACATGTGAGATCTGGGGCAAGCAGCCTCAGGCTGCCCACACAACTATGCATCTCTGCATTCATTCCCCCACGTAAGTGGTGCCTGCAACCAGCACTGGCCGTACCTGACTATACACATGCCTGAATATCATTACCAAGCCATTAAAGAATTTGGAAGCTGAAGTCCCTGGTGAATAATAAAATGCCGACCTGCACTGCATGTAGAACACCTCACTGATCAGCCTCGTGACTCACTAGAAGGAAAAAAGGCTTTGGTTCTCTTTATTGTTTCATCTTTTCATTTTTCTCTTTAAACCATTTTGGCCAAAACCACCAGGTAATATCATGTTACTTACAGCTGGGGGAAAGGCAGCCATCCAGCTGCTAAAGGACATTGATATTGCAAACTGTTCATGACTGAAACTGTGCCACAGAAGCAGGAAGAAGATCTGAGAGTGTTGCACACCTTTCAAAAAAAAGACAGATAAAGACTTTAGGAAATGGATCTGATCAAAAGCCTGGATTGTGAAACTTCTGAGTACTTGTCTATTTTGCCTCTTGACAGAAATTAGCTCAGAGCTTCATGGCGTGACTGCTTCTGTTACCTGAATACATTGATTTACATTTAATTCAGATAGCTCTACTTTATACTTCAGTCCGTAGTACAGGCATACCCTTCACATGGTCACACCTTCCAATGGGGTAGGTACTCGCTTCCTTGATGTAGCCAACACCAGTCCCTCAAAGTAAGCATTGCTAAATTTTCTGTTGGCATAGTTGGACCTATTCTAGGATGCTTGCTGGGAAAGTAATCTACATGAAGTTCACCAGCCATTGATATACGGGCAGGTAGTACTGCAGACTTGGCCTTTAAAGACCAGCCAGGTCAAGAGGATGCCAATTACAAAACCTGTCGTGTCCCTGTATTCATAAGTAATGATAGAAACGCAGAAAGCACAGACAGACAGAACCTGGGAGAAATCATGGACTAGGCTGCTGACAAAGGGTCTATTTTCACACACTTTCTGTGACGTCTGTATCTGGTCATTTCCCTGCATTTCTTTTCCACATGCAAGTCACGAGTGTGTCTGCACACTTTTTTTTTGGTGGTTCATCGTGTTTCTGGTCCTCCCAAGACAGACCGTGTAGTCTAAAGCGAGGGGGCTATTGCTCTGAAGTGATCCAACCAGACTCCTCTTTCCAGCCTGGCTGCTGACCCGCTACATGGCTCTGAGGAAAATGCCTCATCACTTTCACTCTCACAGCTTCTGGTTCTCTTCCCACTTTTTGTAATTTTTCACTGTAAGAGTGTTAAATGTGGAACAGTGATTGTTTCTCTGTACTACAGTATCCAGTGTGTTTCTAGGACTCTCAGAAGACACAGTGTGTGTAAATGTCACAGAGTTGGATATAAACCTATAAACTGGTTCAATGAGTATTTCTGTTACACCTATGCACGTGCAAAGAGTTTCAAGTTTGCTACAAGCCATGAAGACAGGCCTGTTTTTGTAAGCATTCCTGTTTATCACAGCTCTGTTAATGGTGGAAGTCAAACGAGTTACTGGTGCAGACATCAGCATAACTTCCTCTGGCTAAACAAAGCTACAGCAGAAAAGTGCCAGGGAAATAAGTTGCAAGAATCTGCAACTCAAAGCACAGACAGCTTCTTGTCTATGGGTAGTTACTACCTGCTTATTTTACACAGAGGATATCCCTGTGAGGATAACAGTTATTACCTCCACATGCTTCTTTAGTACCTATGCTATCAACCAGTGTATGGTAACATTAAGGGAATACCTAGAAGTGTCGTCTCCCAGCTCACAGGACACTTTCTTCTCATGAGTTTCAGAATAGACTTTGAAGACAGAAGAAGAGGCAATTACCTTGCCTCCTTTCAAGAGGATTATGGGGAGGGGCTGGAAAGCCCCAAACCCCTTGAGCACCAACACCCGACAGGCTGGAAGGTACATTTGTAAGCATTCCTGCAGATTTTGAGTGTCTCTGCAAGATCTGACGTGTGGAAGAGATGACTGCTTACACAGTCACTGCCCTCTACTCCTGCTGCTGAACACACCACATACAAAAATTTAACAGCAACCTAGTCCCCTGGCATGTTGAACTGTTAATACAAAAATGGTAATTTTAACTTCATACCTTATGGCATGGCTAAGAGACATTTCAAAATCATCACAGACTAAGCAACCAGCAGAAGCTGCAAGATCAAAGACTGAAGTCACAGACCTGATCTCTACAGTTCCCTTTCTTACTCCTTCTCCTCCTCCCACCTGACAGGCTTCTCAGATCATGTTGAATGTAGACCTTAGATAACTTTCGAGTTCATCATACTTTGTCATATTCTATCACTACATCCCTTTGAACTTGAGTATCTAAATTTAGGCCATGTAAATCAGTGGCCTGATTAAACCTAGTGTAGTTTTATCCCAAATCTGCAGTAGTTCTTACCTGAAGTACTAAATAGTTTGTTCCCAGCAGTGGGTTAACAACTACTTAAATATGATTCCCGTTGCTTGGTTAACTACTGCAAATTCATCATAGGTCCCAAAAGAAGTTTAATTGTCAAAAGAAGTTAAATCATCTGAAGTTACAAAGAAGTTATATCACAGAGCTTCCAGCTCTACTTAAAACACAATTAATTCCATCTATGTTCAATCAGTTTATCCCCATGAGCCTCTAATCTTTATAAGAACTGCTATATTTCATTTTAAATGAAAGTCATCATGCAGAAACTAAACTGAAGATGAAATACAAGCAAATTATGACAGCCTCTCACAGCTAGATCGCAGCAGCCCTTGTACTGCAAAAAAAAATGTTGAAAGGGATTGTCCTCCACGTACTATCCTAAAGGACCCTAGAAGTTTTTGCAGACTTTGTTGATGTTTTGACATTTTCTTATTATTCTATAACTACACAAACATATGTATTTATGAGAAGGTAGGACTACTGCATTTCAGGCATTGGTGCTCACCGTGCTTCATTGCCCTAAATTATTTGCCTTGTGTCTCCTTCACTAACATTGCCTCTTGCTGCTTGAAAAGTGAAGAGAACATCTTCCCAACAAGCAAGCCTGACCTAACCGTTAAAAAACTGGTAGTTGAGCACCCATAAGAACAGTGGTAGTTGCAGCTGGAATCAGCTAAGCTACCTGAATGCCTTTTTTTGTCTCACCTGTTTTCCGCTCCTCTCTTTATCTTTATTCAGTTGGAGAAATTAATTAAATGAAACCTGAAATTCAATCAGAGCCCTGTCATTATTCCTTGAGTAAAGAAAATGCTCAACAAAGCAAAATCAGTTTGCAACTTTGGACTTTCCCGCATGATTTAATTTAAAAATACTCAATATTTTTACTGTGTTATTTTTATTGAGTAGTTAAAACTCTGGCTTATGAAAAAAAAACCACTTCAGATGTGATATGGAGTAACTGAAACAGTATTTAAGCAACTCATAATCTATGTACAGTTAACTCTGCTTTTCCTTGTATAGATCTCAGCTATACCATCTGCTCTCAGCTATAACTACAGTTTTGTAAAAGTTTCTTACATGTTCTGCAGTCTCTACTGTGCCGTAGGTTAGGCAATCAGAATGGATCTGGCTGGTCATAAAACAAAACCAAGGCTCTGTCACACACCTCGTGCACAAAGCTGGTAAAATGGACTCCTACAGCAGATGTCCATATTCAGAAAATCTGCTTTCCAAATATACTGTTTAGGTTTTGGTCTGTAAACACTTAAAAGTCAGTTTACTAATACTCTTCGGCAGAACTACAGTCAAGAACAAACACACAACCTATCCATAAATCACCAAAACATTGCAGTAAAGACAGATATATAGCTTTGAAATGTAAGTGCCTATATGCCTCCGTCTCCAATTAGTATCAATTTATCATTTGAACAGCAGGTTCTAAATTAGACATAGCTCATGCAAGTCATGGACAAAGTTGTTAGAAACTGTTTTTCTTGAAGAAACTGTTAGATCTTCACGTCAGGTAGGAATTATGTGGTAATAAGTCATGGCAATAAGGAACTTCAAAAGGGAATAAAACTCTCCTGGCTATAGCTGAAAGACATTAGGTACTCTAAGAAAAAACATTATTTATCATTTAAACCCAGGTTTCTTTGGTTTTTTTTTTTCAGCCTAGAAGGCTACTTCAAAAAGAAATTGAAGTAACTATGTTTTGTTCTTGCAATGTACCAACAAAAAGTGGAGTTCTCTTACATGTTAAACAATGGTAGTGAATGGGTCACAAAACTATTACAGAAAAGAAGGCTGTTTGATTTAAACCCATTTCAGAGTCACAGATCTAGAAAGCACGTGTTTTTCCTGAAGATCAGTTCATGTGCTTCCATTAGCTGGCCAGAAGGTGGTACATTAGGACTGATACAATTAGAGGAAGTCTTCAAGATTTTTACAAGATTTAGACAAGACTATGCCTGTTCAAAGAATACACAATACATGTGTGACATAATACTATTGTTTTATTAGGAATTGGCTAATTCCTAATCAAATCGGAATCATTTGAGCCAAGTTGTGAACAGATCTCACATAAGCGGTGAAGAAAGCATTTTAAAACCTGCTTGTTTTTCCTGAGAACTTAATTCTATTAAAAAACATACTCATGAAGTAAACATCTTGGCAACTAAGCATACTGACATGAATCATTACAAAGCAACTTTGTTTCCACCCCTGAAGACACAGCATCGATAGGACTGACGTATTTTCAGCACAATGTTGTCTAACTTTGTTCTCGGCAAGGTGTGCTCAGTCCAGAGGTTACCAAGTTTGTAACTACACCCCAGCCTTAGTCATCGTTACCACCAGTGGAGTAATTAGGCTCCCAGTCTGGCTAGACAAAAGTCTGTGTGTGAAGGGACAGAGCAGAGCTGGGAAATACAAACCTGAGCCTCTTCCAGCGGAGGAATCGGTAAGAGAGCAACAGGTTCTCTGGAGAAGAAAGAATCCCCCTGCTTCACCTTTTATCCAGAAGGAGAACAAGAAGCAGACGAGAACAACGGAAGACGTGCCCACGACATTTTTCAAAAGCAGCTCCTTACAAAGTGCCTTGTCTAAGACAAATGAAGTCAGTTTGCCTCTGAATGTACTTTGGACTTTGCTTCTACCCATAGAGGTCTGCCTCCCTCTGATTTTCATCAGCAGTACATAGAGCATATCCTTCAATAGTGGAACTGCCACCAAGACAAGACCATGCAGCTCGTGAAAAAATATTCTGAGGGCAAGTAAGGAAAGAGAAATGCTCCTGCTAGCCCAGGATGTTTCAGGGAGTTCATGATATTGTGAAAGCTGAATAAATCTGTGGACAATCCTACAAAGGCAAAGACAATCCCACTCCAGCTCGGAGGAGCTGATACTAGCATGCGTTGTAGGACAAGCTCTCTTGCAAAGAGCAGTTGCGTAAATCACTCACACGCAGACAATACACTGCTTCATTACATCATAATTTTACAAGCAATATGTAATGGACTGGTAGCAAAACACTGGTCTGGTCTGGTCTGGTCTGCAGACCTCTTGAGCTTTGTCTTCAGTGCTTGAGATAGCATCATGTGGAATAAGCCTGACATTTGCAGTGCCAGACTGCAGGTGGAAATGTGCCAGCTAGTGGATACTTTCACAGTTTGGGACCCCATTAAGCGGTTTAACCTTTGACTGCAAAAAACACACTATGGCCTCATGCATCAAGTTATGGATCTGAAAGGCAGCTGCGGAATTGCATGAACATGGAGATTTGGCTCTGTTGAGTAAATGTGAGAAATGTTGCCTTAGCCACAGGAAAATCAAAGGCAGGAGACCGTCAAGTGCGTTAGGTGTCTGGAAGAGTCCGGATTTGCTATTGCCAGTCCATCAATTAAGAAACTGCACTGGTAGTGACCACAAATGGTCACACCAGCTGATGACAACTTGATAGTGGGTGCGAAATAACTGGCTGATCTCTGATTCCTAGGTGGGCAGTTCCTGCGTGACTGAAGCCAGCATCACCCCAGCTATCTGCTCAGCCTTGCGCTGATTCTGTAGCAAAAAAAGACAAGTCAGTACACAGGGATGTCAAGTAAGTCTGTACCACTGCTTACAAAAATAAACACCGGTGTCCATATCTGTGTATCACTTAGGCGGAGGCCGGACAAGGTACATAAAGGGGAGAAGAGATGTGTTTTGCTTGATGACTGACATAGAAAGGTACAAAATTGAAATTTATAGTGATAGAAAAAGATTTAAACTTCTATACTGCAGAGAAAAAAGTGATGGGGGAAAGAGAAGAAAAAACAGACATTTGTTATTTTGCATCTTCAAAATGCACTATTGCCTAACACTTCTGGCTCCCCACAACATTTAAAAATAGTAGCTCCAACTTCCTCATTCCTGCACCCAAGGCATTTCCCAGGATCAAGTTTTATATCATATCTAGTCAGCAGCTCACATCCTGTCTGCCAGATTTGTCTGCACATCTCAGGTTATCCGGGCAAGAGGTAATCTCATATTTATACTACCTTTATCCTGCGCAATATCAAAATGATTTACAAGTTATGCCACTGCTGTTATTTCAAAAAACCCAAAAAGTCATTTCCCAATTTCTAACATAAGGCTTTGTGGAAACTTCAACTTCAGCTACATATTTTAATAATTTAGTTACCTGATTAACTGTAAAGACAGATTTGTTCCATAGACAACACAGCTGATACATACTTATAAATTATAGAAGTCAACAGTGCTCCACTTTTGCCTGAAGCTTATGCTCATATTTTTCCCCCCCCTGCAACTTGTCATGCAAACATTTTCTGTTTAAAGTGTGAAGAAGATCATGTAACTATGTGAGGGCAGCCAGTCTGGCCAGTCCTTGACTCAAAGCATGTGGGAGCTCCAGGCTACAGTCAAGTTTTATGAATTAACAAGTGAGGTGCTCAATGCAAAGGCGAGAGCAGCTATAGCAAAGCCATGTGTAGGTAAAGTTGTTTTTTATTTTTTTTAATTCCTGGAGGGTTTTTTGACACACAACACAAAGGACTGAAGGAGACTAGCTGGAAATAGTATTAGAAAACAGAACGGACAGCCTGATCTACGTGTAATGCCTGACCCATGTAGATGATGCTGAGGATGCACCTGCCAAAGCAACACCCTCACCCTCAACAAATAATGATAATTACAGGTGCTTGAGAAGCAGCATGATGCTGCAGAAGGCCTAGGTGCTAACCTGAACTATGTGATTGTCTAAGTGACCTTCAGCTAGCAATTTATGCCCTCTGTTCCGCAAGTTTTCTCTCTGTAGCAATGCAAAAATACTGATGTAATGGAAAGTGTTAATGGCTGTTGTCAAGTGTGTTTGATGAATAGGCTATCCTAAGTCATGTGAAAGCTTGTGGGCTTTCATGGGACCATGCAGGATAAATGGAATAAGCAAGGGAGCTCCTGTAGGGAATAAAATAATTGGCGACAGTAGAAGCTGTGGCCTTTCGCTGAGCAAAACTTAACTCATACGTGCCAAGGAATTTCCTTGCGTACTGTCTACTTGCAAGTAGGTATATCTAGATGAGAACAAATAAAAAGGTGGAAGAGCTGCAGTGAAGAGCTAAGACTGGAGTACAGGACTGGCTGTGAACTGCAAGGAGAAACACTGAGAATTTGCTTCTTACTGTTTGTTCCTCCCATATGCTGAGAAACAGAGCACTGTCCACAAGCGGGAAGGATTCCACCAAAAATACTGGAGGCAAGCCAAAAAGGCCTCTAGTACCAGTCAGCAATACTCTCTCCTGAGATCTAAGTATGACAAATACGATTTTTTCTAAACAGAGAGTGCGTATGGCACGGCTCCCTCTGCCAAGACTGACCTGATATTAATTGGAGGAAAACCTGATGAGGGATAGAAAGAATATCTCTTACCAGTTCTCAGTGGAAACTATCATGTGAATTAATGATTTAAAACACAGTTATTTTTAACGCATCTGTCTTGCACAGTGTTGGAACACTAAAAATTATGTTCTGGCAGACATGTTATCATACCAAAACAAGATACAGAAAATATCCCTGGGACAAAGAAAGGCCCGAGACACCAAGATCGAGTGGTAAGATGGAGGCTGGAGAACATTTATAAAATGAAAAGAGATTTTGGAGTTTTGCCAGGAGTGTAAGGCAAGGATGGGGTTGGACCTCACGCTGTGACTGTAAGGGCATGAGGTCTACTTATACCCTTTCTGTTAAACTGTGCACCTGAAAGACCTGCAAATTTGCTCAGGTGGAAATTGGGATGACAAAAGTAGGAGCTACGGGGTTGCTCAGAGATCTCAAACAAGAAAAGCTTTGCATTGAGTGGAAACACTGAGAAAAACCCTGGAGTTTCCAAACAGTTATCGAGACCTTGGAAAGCAGACCCTTCTGCAATAGATACTGAAACATGCTTGTTACAGCCAGATAGGCACTTTATTATGGAAATAAACTAAAACTGTCTTTAAAATCACTATGATGCTCCTGCTAAAGCAGCTGCTGGGTTGAGCCAGGGTGCTGCACTGCTGCTTTGCACCCCTTGACGCCTTTAAAGATGTGGTTTGGAGACATGCTGAGCATAAGGAGACAGGGCACAGCAAGAAGAAATATTCCCAGTGGTGGTAACCTAACTTTAGCCTTGGTTACAGTGACACTGAAAGACTGTTTCCAGGTTTTGCCTGTCTAGGAAACTGTAATAATGTTAGAAGGGCTGTCTTGGAGAGTGTTTCTAACAGGATGGCTGTATCAGCAGAGTTCACCTGCCCTGCCAGTCTGACCAGCACAACCACACTAAAAGACAACTTCAGCCAACTTCAGCAACTAATGGAGCTGATCCAGCTCACACCTTTCACATGGAAATAGCAAAAGGACTCCCAAGGATAGCAGAAAACAGAAAACTTGTCAGCATGTTCATCTAACTATGTTTTAGTTAATTGCTCCTGCTGTAAGGCCCTCTGACCCAGCCTGAGAGTCTTGTTATCATCCCGTGGTGCTATCAGCACCTCATCTCCAACCTCAAGGCAGCTGCCGACCAGCCCGCGAGGCTGTTATAAGGGAATGGCTTACTTTACGACATGCTACTCTGATTGATGAGGTCGTTCTCCCTTTTCCACACTCATCTGTTCCAGGTCTGGGATTACCTTAGCGCAGCCTTTTCCTTCAGCCCAGGCTCCCACCATAAAAGCCCAGCTGTTGTGCCGCTATTCACAATTACAGGAAATCAACAGAACCAAATACTGGGCTGTTACCTTTTTTATGTCATTTTGAGTTGTGTTTTTCCTTTTCGTATCTATGTGTGGAGCCACCATGGTACACAGGATTATTCAGGGTCACTCCACAGAAGTAGCCAAACAGAAATGATTCAACAAGCCATTTCTTCCTCTTTCCCTTGGGCCATGCTGGTGTGATTAGAGCGAACAGAAAGACACAGATCTCACCATTAAATGTGAGAGTTTGACCAAAAGAGACCCATGTGTGAAGAATGGAAAGAAGTAACTCATAATTTTATCACAGCACTCTGTGGCGAGAAGTGAAGAGAAAACCCATGCTTCCTTCCTCTCTGCACAAATTCCCATCTTCCCATCTCTAGCAGGTATCTTCCCTCCAAGCTATGATCCTGCCTGGGGGCAAAAAAAAGGGTATACAGAGCACAAATTCCCTTATGCTAGTCCTGCGTAACTTCTCAGCCACGCTGATTTCTTTTCTTACCGTTAAGTTTTAGCTTCCCCCATCACCACCCAGTCTTAGCTGTGTGTCCTCTTTATTTCCCAAATGATGCTCCCCATTCTTTTGATGGGGGCACAGAGGGGGAGGAATTCAGCTAGTGGCTTTGCCAAGTCATCTCTTTTCCTTTGTAAGATAGAGACAAAGAGTAGAAAACATTGAAATAATCCTGTGAAGTAAAGAAGAGACCCCAAATGTCAGCCATCTCAGTTAGTCAGTCCCTTGCCATATGCGAGTATACATGCACATGACAGAGTAAGTTGCCAGCTTTAAAGGTGATGAACAAGGAATCCAGAAAATTTCTATCCTGGGGTAGCAGTTACTAGGAATTAGGCAGGGTACAGGAGCTGGATGGAATGGGGCTCTGACAGTGTCAGGGCAATCCCTGTAGGAAATACACCACAGAAAGCCAAGTGGAAATAAACTTCTGCATTCTTGAAATGTGGACAAGACCTAGCAGGTCTTCAGGGTACAGGCCAAGAACAGGGAAGAAAAAAAGAAAAAAAGACAGATATTGCAATAGGAAACCTTACTGGTTGTATCACCAAACTGTGTAGCTGGTTTGGTGGTGGCTGAGAGACAAGAGCTGAGCACTGAATGTGACCGATGTGAAGGAAAACAACAGGGGCCCCACAGCTGCTGTGCCCTGTAAACAAAGCGCGGCTTTCTGAAGGGCCATGTGAGATTTTGCAGAAGAGCCCTGAAAGAACCGAGGTCTGCCTGAAGGAAACAACAGGGATTAGAGAAACGAGGAAAATGGGATAATAAGATAATACAAGGACTTTATTGGGCTTGAAAAGAAAGGTACCCGGCTTATAAAATGAAAAAATAATTATTAATTTATTCCTATAAGCAGATCAAATGGACATTCAAGAAATGAATGGGCAACAAAGACTTAACATGTAATTAAAGTACCCTAAAGCAATATCTTATTATATAGTGGCACTGACTGTTGCAGGAGATTTGAGAGGAGCTGCCTAAGGAGAACAACACCGCTACGGACGAGAATGACTGCCTCAGTTCACTAGTGAGTGTTACATTCTAACATTTCAAGAAATAAACTGATCACTTCCTAGGAAAAGAGATTTTTTTCTTCATGAGATCATGCTGCAGAATTGTTTTGGTATGTTATGGAAATGGGGAGTGGGGTAAATTTTTTTTGCCCACTGGCTTTCTTGGGTATAGTGGAATAAGTACTTAGATAAAGTGTCAGAAAGAGATGTCAGAGGAAAATGTACCATCAGCTGACTTCTACTAGGTTAACAAGTCTAGAAGAAATATCTAATGGGGCTTAGGAACATGATCTAATCTGATCTTTTGTGCTGCATCTCTCCAGTTTGCAGGTTCGTACCACTCATCTAGGTCACAGCGAGGGCAAATGGTGGAAACAAAAAGGCCAGTCATGGGGAGAAGGACGTGCATCTTATGGAAAGCTTTGAATTTAACATCTCTTCTGAAATGGCATTTCTTGTAGGATTTGTTAAGGAACACGCATGTGAGGAGAATTCTGCCTTTGCTCGGGCTTAATGACAGTGTGTTTCTGCTTGTGATGAGGAAAGAGATTGTACTGGAAGGGAGTGTGTTTATCTGAACCAGAATTTTAATGCTCTAGAAATGCTGACAGCTTGGAAGATTAAATCCTGTATTTACTAACTCAGCAGTATCCTTCCCTCTAGATTTCCCCATCGTCGGTGCACCACAACATCAGGGGGCAACCTTAGAAAACAAGTTATCAACTTGACACGTGGCAAAATCTGTGCCTGAGCTCACCAAGCTGGATGCAAACAAAATTGTTTCTCGGGGTCAGCTCCGCTGGTCATTTTGGAGATGAAAATTGGTTCACCCACAAAGTCAACGGAAACCCAACTCTTTTATTATAGGATGTGAGCAGCTGTCAGATGGCAGCAGCCTGACTACGCTGGGGTAAAAACTGTGCCACACAGTCCTGCGGGCGAGCCGGCCTCCTCCTAAAGAGTTTCATGAAGCATCAGGAAGCAATTACCAAATCCCAGCAAAACCTAATTATGCCCCTCTCCTCTCGTCCTTCACGAACTATCATTTAGGAGAAGCCAGAATCATTTTTCTCCTCTCTCCCCTACAGCTAAAACATAAATTAAGGGATTTTTTTCCCCTCCCCTTTAAACTTTTAGCCCTGTTTAGTCCCTTCTTTGTGCCGGGCCTTTTGTCTTGGGGGCAGAGGCTGCCTTCGCTGGAAGCCGATGGCAAGACAAGTGCCCGGCGGACAATAAAGCTGTCTGCAAACCAGACGTGTCTGAATGGAGGCAGGGATGGCCGCGACAGCGACATTCCCACCCTGTTGCTGTGGCAGCGGGGTGAACTGGCTAGTGGCTGTGTCCCCTCCTCCCTGTGTCCCCCCCGGCCACCAGGGCTGCCCCACCAGCTATGGACAGGCATCAATGAATAGGGAGAGATATTAACCCCTGCTCACCCTCGGCCAGCAAGGGGAAGGAGGCAGGATTGCTATGCTGGGGGTAAATGGTGGGGGTAGCGGGAACAGCAGAATTGAGTTGCACAGCGGCTGCAGGGGAGCTCTCATGACCAGCGTTCCTCTGGGAGTATTTGCTTGTACAGACAAGCCTTGGTGCTCATCAGGGAATTTGCAATAGATCAAAATAACAAGCACCCAAACAGGTTAAAAAAACATACCATGCCTGGAACTGACATCCTTCTGGGTCCACCAGAAAGAATAACATGAATGGAGAAACTCACGATGTCCTCGGTCATAGTCATTTTCCAGGGAGCTCTGGTTGATCAGGGATGCTGAGTGGTGGTTTTGCAACTTCAACATACAGCAAGAACTAATCCTGCATATTTTATCTCTTCCTCCTGCACAGCATGCTACAGTGTGAACCATTAGCAAGTCATTTAATGGAAGTGGCAAACACTTCTCCAGCAGAAAGAATAAATACAGATAGCATTGGTAGCATTATCATTTGTAAATTCAGGGTAGAGTTTAATAGAAGGGCATTTACTGGAATCCTGCATGCTTTAACTCATTTTTGGCTCTCAGCATCAAGTGCACACAGCTCGAGTGCGTGTAGAGTTATGAACTGCGGAGCAAAAGACTCCCTGTCCAAACTGAAAACTTCTGGTGGCTTTTGTGATAGGCAGGAGATTTTTTGATGACATTTGATGAAAAGAAAAGAAAGGAAAAGAAAGAGAAAAGAAAGAGAAAAGAAAGAGAAAAGAAAGAGAAAAGAAAGAGAAAAGAAAGAGAAAAGAAAGAGAAAAGAAAGAGAAAAGAAAGAGAAAAGAAAGAGAAAAGAAAGAGAAAAGAAAAAGAAAAGAAAAAGAAAAGAAAAAGAAAAGAAAAAGAAAAGAAAAAGAAAAGAAAAAGAAAAGAAAAGAGGAGAAAAGATCAATTGTTATCCTCTTATTTACCTTTTTATTCACTGTAATGCCCGGATACAGAAATGGAGGGAACAACTCCCAGCAGAGACAAAGCAAATCTCTTTTCAGCCAAAAGGAGCCTTACTTTTGATTTGGTTGGAGGAACAAGGATCCTGCCTGCAGCAGCTGTCTACTCCAACAGCTTGCAAACTATGTTCATGTAAGTACACCGAAATTTGGGTGTCTCTTCATTGTCTTTTTGGCCTGCAAAGCAGACTGAAAATCTCTTGAGAACAGGAGCTCTCATGAGAGTATCTGAACTTCAGGTCAGGACAGAAAGTCTCCTGGATCAGCATTCCTGACAACATTTCAGTGATTCTCTGTTGGTCCCAGCTGGAACCTGTACATGCTGAGGCAGCTGCAAAGCAGAAAATAAGCTAAGCTCAACTGAACAGCTTCCAGCTTTGGGAACGCTCTGGAGTTCGGCTTAAATTTGGGAAGGAGAAAGTTCAGGCTGATTCTTTTCATCTACGTTACTTCATTCATTTGCTAGCAAGGTACCACCTGGAAAGGGGATCACCATGTCTGCCCGTGGATGGCCAGATGCCAAGCAAATTCCACTACTCGGTGAAGATGCTCCTCGGCTGGTTAGGCTGTCTGGACTCTGCACAATGCAGCAGATAAAAAGAGATCTAAAGCAGAACTTCTGTGAGCAGCAATTTTGCTGAAGAGGCAAAATCCTGCTACACTGAGCCAGTAGGACCCACTTTTAGATGGAAATAATTCTGTACATCTCATCATCATTCTGTCATCCGTAAATGTGCTTTACCGTGAATGGCGTGTTCAATAGTATGTACTTAGGGGTAATGTGCATGGATTTCAATCACGTAAGGAAGGTCAGAGGGAAGTTATGGGATGGAGGGCACCTTCAGAAGCAGTGATTCTGGAAAAGATTTGGACGATTTTCACCTCTGGTGCAATCCTGAGGCTAAAAGAACTGATGTAATGTTAGGATTTAGGAAGAGAGAAATAAGAAGCAGAAGGGAAATCATTTCACTTGTGTATGTAGCATGGCCTGGTTCCTGGCAGACCACTATAACCCAATCTTTTGTCCAGAATTCAGAGATGCAGAAAACCTTAGGAGGATTCAGAAAAGATCCACAACTATAAAGGAATAAAAACCCTACCACACAGCAAAAGACAAAAGCTCAATCTATTTAATCTGCTCCACAGGAGATTCAGGAACAATGAGTCTGTAAACACCTACACAGAAAATTATAAAAGAAAAATTGCTGTGATCTAATAAGTGATATATGATAGTTGGAAGGCAACATGGAGAAATTGAGATTAGAAATCATGCAGAGTTTTAATAGCAAGAGCAATTAACCATTGAACCAATTTACCAAAAACTCTGCGCAGTGAAGTCCCACGTCATGGGAGCGCTTTAGGCAGGTGAGATTATTCTAGTTCTCACAGGAAATAAGTCAGGGATGTGCTATGGTTTGTGATATGCAGAAGCTCCAGCTACATGATGGCTTTAAAGCTTTTTGACCTTTTAATCTGCATGGGAAAAAATATAGCAACGATTATTGAAGTAGCTCCATCTCTCTCCCCTGTTGCACGGTGAATTTAGAAATAGCTGAATGAATTTTAGTGCTGCTCCCTCACAGAAAAGCATTAATGTAACTAGATTAAGTATGGAGGGTTGATGTCAAATTGAGCATTTTGGAATTGGCTGTAAGGAATGGAAAGGAAAAGTTACAAAGAAAGCCAGGCCAGTATTCAGGAGGCCAAATATAATCATATCTGTGACAATGTCCTCACGCAACCTGACTCAAAATGCTCAGACATACATGTTCCTACACATCATGATACTGCAGTACAAACTGCTGTTTAAAAATAACAGAGGAAGAAAAAAAGGAGTTGCATCAAATTATCCTTTCTTATAGATCACAACGTACTTAGCTGAATTTTGCTTTTTGCACTTCAGAGCTCTGTTCCAAATGTACTTATTTGTAAATCCAGCTGCTCATTATTCCTGCGTATGCGAGGGCAATGCATTTCTTGTGTTTTCAACAAATAGTGAAACACTGACGTCCCCTAACAATGCAGCGCTTGACGAATCTGAATTGCTCACTCACCCACTGAAATTCTATACAGAGCAGCTCAGAACTGTTAATCCCACAGCAAAACCCGCTTCCAAACCTTCCCTTTCTTGAACACCTCAGTGGGCACAGACACAGATTTCCATTATCCCTTCAGCAATATTTGGAGAAAATTAATATAGCTCTTTTTCTGTGTTTCAGTTTATCTTCTTATACCACAGAAAAGCTTTTATCAACAAGGAAACAGCCTACTTTTCCTCCGTCTGATCAGAAAAGAAATAACCTCCCACAGAAGTTCATGAACCAAACTGCCCTCCTCCCCCACATCCTCCTCAACTCTAAAACACGGTGCATTTCTACCAGTGCAGCAGGCACTATGAATAAGGCACAGGAGGACATTACACGCTGATTTAGTCGTATATGTACAACTTACAACCCCCCCCTTTTAACCACTTGTTCCCGGAGGACCAAAAGCCAACCCTCTGCCTCGTCCTACCAGCGTTCACAGCATCAAACTCTTGCCGTAAATAAAACTTTCCCAAGCCAGTGGTATCGTGTTAGAGGTTCCCCTTGGACTTCATGGGCTGAGATGTTTCTTCCAGTCTTCTCTCTCTGCAGTTCATCCCTCAGCCATCCATCCGTCTACCCAGCCGCTTATCGGCCCCTGCTGCTACAGCACCTTTCTTCTAAGAAGTTTACACGCTCCTCCTCCCACCGATATAAAACCCTAAATCCCGATCGCTCAGCTTGAATGGATTCCCTCCTTGCTGCACTTACCCGGGGGGGCTGGGATAACTTTAGTTTGTGGGTGCCGGGGGCTGGCGTGTCAGTCCGGCTGCCGGCATTTGTCCATGGCCGCCTGCCCGTGGGAGTCGAGCGGGGAGGTATGCGCCCTGCCTGCCGGAGCAGGAGCCCTGGCTCCCCGCCTGCCAACCCGCCCCTCTCCGCAGGGTGGGCAGGGCGGGGAGGCGAAAAAATGTGCAGGTTACTGTTCAGATCTGGCACACCCAGAAAAGCCGGAGGTGGGAGAACGGGCAGAAAGGCCGGGAGCGGCAGGCTCGACGGCTGCGGAACTTCACGTTAAACCCTGCCAAACAAAAAATCCTAAATTCTGTTTTTTCCTCTTTTGTGTGAAAGCTCCCTTTTGGGGGGGGGGTGGCAAAACCAAACCAAACCGAACCCCAAAATATTTCAGCTGATCACCTTGCAAGAAACGCAGCAGGCTGCTCCCTGTGTCAGCAGTTGAATCTCCATGTCCAGTTAACTCTTCAGACACCAGTTGGTTTTAGGACTGGGATTTTCTTTTGTCCTCTCAGGTGAACTGTTTTGGATTTACTCCAGATTGGGTAAATACAGAGATAACTTTTAAATGCAAAGTACTTATTGCATTTTAAAGCAGTCAGTCAGTCATTTTTAATCTCTACTTTTGCACCTCCTTGGAAATACTTTCCTATGTCTGTCTCAAACTAAAGGACAGAAATTAGAGGGCGGTTTCTGATCATTGGAAATATGAGAGATTCTAGTGCAGGAAAATGAGGGGCATAAAAATCCTGTTTTTAAAGACCAAACAAGACAAATTTATGACAGTGATAACAGGATACATCTATTTGTGATAGCAGGGGATTAGATTTTACAATCCAGGAAGTTCTTGCCAGCTCTTCCCATAAAAGCCAAATGAATGAAGGAAACCTAACCTATCCACCAAGCAGCCAGGTCCACCAACGCAGAACGCTCCACCTGCCAAATACACATCTAGGTCTTCCCAAATGTCCCATTTTAGCCTATGTCATCTCTGTCCTTGCCCTCATCCCTGCCCCGAGCAGTTCGGATGTAAGACTGAAAGCCACAGGGACAATCTGTCAGTGCCTCTGAGCAACTGCCAGCATCCTTCCGCTCCACTGTGACATTTCTAGGGTTACTCAGGTTTTTCTCATTTCCCCTTAGCGGTTACTATGGAGAAACAAAATGTATTTGGGATTTTGACACACTAAGGAAAACAAACAGATTGTTTGAAGGCAAGGTTATCTGGATAATACGGAAATCATGCCAGAAAGTATCTGGCTTACAAATAAATCATTGATTTGACATTTAACCAGTAAAATAAATCAGCACAGAAATAATTTTAAGTACACTGAATTAACTGCAGAAGGTTTATGGTTTGAATGGCGAAGCACGACAGCGTGCAGAATCAACAAGGAAAGCCCAAGCTATGACTTTTGGGTTTTGGTCTAATGGTGAGTGAATTAAATGATGAAGGGGGGACTAGATGATGGAATGACTGCCTGCATGATCGGGTACTGTAGGGACAAGTGTGTTGTACAGGACTCTTTCAGGTGGGAAAGGTGCAGAATGGCATGCAGCAAAGCTGGTGCCTGCCAGCCCACAGAAAGGACGTGACCGCCTTACTAATGGGGTACATCTGGGTTGGCAGAGGAGGTGGCAGAATCAGTGGTTAGATGCTCCTCCTCAGGAAAAAAAAAAATACAAATTAAGAGTGGACACATACCGTCTCCCCTTGTGCCAGCCTCTCCACCTAGGCCTTTCCATGTTGGAGCCTACACTGCTTATCTGAACTTAGATAATTAATGGCAGAACTGGAACATGTGTTTTCTGATACCTTCAGGTCTGCCAACCATGAAGCCATCCCTTACACAACGCCTTCACTGCTCACTTCCCTCCTGCACCTTGTTGTTAACAGCTTTATACAGCAGATAGAGCTTGCTTTATCAGTGTAAGAAAAAGCACTTTTTGTTTCACACAGGCTAAAAATTCCCAGGCTTGTAGCAAGTTGAGGCTAAGGCAGAACGAGATGGAGAAATTAGCCCAAGGACAAACTGCTTGAACAAAAACTTTTGAAGGTGTGGGGCTTAAACAAACATGCTTGCTGGAAAAGATGAAAACTCAGACCTGCTCTTGTGACTTTCCAGATGAACAATGATCCTTTTCTCATGTTATCCTCCCTCTCCTCAGCCAAGGGAAGCCTTTATGTAGATAATTTTGTCTGCTGTTCTGTTTGTCTCCGCGATCTTTTTGTGTGAAACAGCAATGTAAGATGAGCAGGGAGATGAAGTCATCTTCCCCTAGACTCCCTCTTTTGTTTCTTGTTCCCAATTAAAGTCCATAATTAATCTGGCCACCACGACAGAGCACTGCATGGGGTGCTGGGATGTTGTGGATATACTGAAGCAAACTTGTTTCTCAGGAAAGAGAGTTTTTTTTCCTCACATGGTATTGACCCTTTGTCTGATAAAAAAAAAAAAAAAAACAACTTTAAAAATGTGCACAGCAATTAACTCAAATTAGGAGTAGAATCAGATTTGTGGAAAAAAAAAAAAAACAACCAAACCTGCTTTCCAAAAAATACATGCACTAAAGTGCTGCTGTTATCTCTAAACTGAACACCCCAAAGGCTCTCAACAGCCTTTATGAAAAATCAGAAGGATACACTCACTCCAAAATGCCTGCTGGGCTGGTGACTCAGGCTTTCTGCTTGGCTGTGGGAAACCCAGGTTCAGCTCCGTTCTTCTTTACACATGAACTCAACTTGAGCTTCATGTCCTTCATCCTAGAGAAGGACCCTACCAGCCCTGCTGTTTCCAGTTTGGGTCCAGTCTGTCAAAACCCCACCTGTCAAAAACCAGTCTGTCAAAACCAGTAAGGCCACAAAACTTTTCCAACAACCTCTGCAGAAAAACTAAAAACAGCTGACCAATATTGGGTGTCCAGTTCATCCTTTCCAAGATTGTCCTTTTGATATTTGACGCGTCTTTGGCAGATATCGTTGTAGATAACTAACCAGTGGAGCTTTTACTCTTACTCCTGGGGCCTGTTTGACAGTCTAGCAGATCTCATTGCGGAGCAAGCCACTGAAGAATCCCCTAAGCTCTCCCAGCTACCCATGACCAGGTCTATTTTTCATCACACCTCATCAGGCTTTATTCATATTCATCCTTACAAAATATGAAACCTGGATGAAAGTCTGTTTCAACTCTGTTTCCCGAGGCATTTGAAGTATAGATAACAGATAAGGACTTGCACTTAAGCAGTATCTTGTCACTGCTGGCCTGTGTTCATCCTGCAGCAGTTGAGAAAGAGAGAGGGAACCAAGCCCAGCCTATACAATTCAGCTGGACACCATCCCCCTGTCAGCCACATTTGGCTTGTGTTTATAATTTATCTTGCACCCAGTGATTTCTGAACAGCAGCCATCCCAAGATCCTTTTCCTTGGGAGGAAAAGATGGCAAAATTAAAGCTCAGTCACCCAGAATGGGTTTCTGGAGGACCATCCTGGCAGGACAAGATGGTTTAGGCCAGGATATATTCAAAGCAAAAAAACCACATAAGGAATGAAAGACATCAAGATACGTTGGGAGGAAAGATTAACTGAAAGCTAGATAATCCTCAGCTATATAACACATGGCTCAGTCCAGGCACTAGCCAGAGCTAAATATGGCTTCTCATGACTGAAAATATGAATAGCCAAACCCACTAATATCCAGGAGCTCTATGAGACATGGTCTCAGATAGGTTTCTGCTTGTTACATGTTTCCACATGGCTGAAGCAGTGTTTTGCTGGTAAGCGTTTAAGGTGTATGATAAGAAGAGTGTGTAGAGAAGTTCACAGGCCACAGACCACTGCCCAGCTGTCCCAGTTCTCATGTTGGGAACACTTAGAGATTTATTCTTCACTCCCAAGGGTGCCCTAACCATGCCTGCCATTCAACTCCACGGCAACCTTGCTGTGGTTAGAAATGGATTCCTTCAGATGCTTCTTGTATTCCATGTAAGCAAGCCCTTCTCTGGCCCTGAGTTGCAGGCAGGAGCTCTGTCCCCCTCAAAGGCAAGGCTGGTTCAGAAGAGTCTGAGAATGTTTTTTTTCTTCACACACTGGTTGGATGCCACCTGACAAAAAATGGTTCTCCTGGTGCTGCGAAGCAATCTGTGCTGCTGAGGAGACCTGGATCTGTGTGTGTAGAGAGGGACAGAGGTGGGCCAGAAAGCCAGGGGTGGGACAGGGGTATTTTTTGCAGCATCCTTAAGATCTGTCTGATTCCACAGTCACTTGGTTAGGTTTGTCCGATGCTCGCCCATCCCTTCCAACAAAATCTACGACTTACTTAGATTTTTGATGTCCTGCAAGAATCTACAAATACGATCATGTATATACGCACACACTCACGTATATAGAAATATATACAATTATATGCATAGACACATAGAAAGAGGGAGCAGCCTGGCTCACCTGCTGCATGCTTACACTGCCTTGTGACTTGAAGGCACAGAAAAGGGGAAGGTTCAAAGCTGCATAAGCCATTGCCTGGGGAAAGAAACCTGAAATCTAAACTCCTGACCGTAATGAATGGAAACCATACCACTCCCTCCAGTGCAATAACACCAAAGGGAAGAGAGACCTGATTTGAAGAAGCAGCAAAACCGGTGCCAAAGTAAATGCATCATCCTCAGGATTTATGATGAAGAAACACAATTTAAAACTCTGGCCTTTCATTCTTCTGGAGCAATGCAAACTCTGACATGCTCAAGGAATTACATATTTGTGAAACAGCCCGTAAGGCTTCAATGACTATTACAAAAAGCTGTCTGCTTTATTTGGTATTATTTGTAATAACTTTATCTTCAAGTGGAAGGTGATTTTTCATCAAAGATTTGTGTGTAGTCTGCCATGATACACAGAATTCACACCTATTGTAACTTACTCCTGGTTGAAAAAAGTGGTGGTGAACATCTGGACCACAGTGTTTCGAAGTGAAGAAAAGCCTCAGTCACCCTAATGGCAGACATATTGCTTAATCGAGTTTCTTTACACCAATTTGAAGGAAATTTTGGCCTATTACGTTTCCTAGCAGGTTGCCAGCACAGACAATGCTGAGTGACTATGACAACTGGGTGTAACCAGCTTTATCTTCATCTGTCATTCATTTCCACGGGATTGGGAGTTACATGGCTAAAATCACAGACCACCGAATCACTTGAGGGATGCTCCAACTGACTTACCTTGAGAACAGGAGCTACACCAAGGGACAGCGTGACCCCACCTTGTCCAAGGAGACGAGCTGCAGAGCTACTAATTGTGTTAAGAACACGAGAAGCCAAACAAAGGCTTTTCACATCTGAGGCATCATGGTTGATTTGTCCGGGTCATGGTCTGAATGGATGATGGGGCCAAATAAATTCTCCCAGTCCAGCAACATGAAGTTTAATGAAGACTTGTTCAGTCAGCCTTATTAGCAAAGAACTCCGCAGTGCCTGCGGAGGAGGGGCTGCTCTGCTTTCAGTAGGACACAAAGGGTGCTAATTTCTAATCTCTGCTCCATTTGATGCTCTTTAAAATTCATAGCCAAATTATAAAGTACGAGAAGCTGAGGAAAATAAACATGCAGTTGATAAAGGCAGCCTTTGTATTCAAACTTCTGCCAGAGAAACCACAGAGCAGAAAATTATGTTGGAGGATCTTCACTGTTCCCACAATCTCACCTCATCGCAAGAATTAAAAATGACTTTATCCTTATAGTGCCAGTAATAAAGAGAATTATCAACAGTCCTGCCATTCATCACAGAGGACAGTGAGATAGCAAGTAACATACTGTGGCCGTTCAAGTCCCGGTTCATTGCCTTAGTGATTCTAGGCGTTCTTTTTCAACAGTATTCATATTTTCACTATTTTCACCATTTGTTCACCATTTTTTTACAGGTGTTAACTTTCAATTTACTTTAATAAATTATACTGCAGATTGGGCACACACCTTGGAGACATTCTTAAACATTTCTGTATATTCACCATTGTGTTTTCCTCTTTTTAAACACATTCCCTTTTGGTTGCACATAGTCAAGGTGGAAACTGACTTTGTTAAACACAAAACAAAGCCAACTCCATTTATATGAAAAAATACAGAATATAGCATTTTCCAAACAGAGCTGTGATTTTCTGAGTTGATGACTTTTAAAACAAAAGGCTAAAGGAATATAGAGGGAGCGTTAGGTTCTTAAATTTTTGAGGAAAAACAGTGAGGAATATTTACCTCCCAACAATGATTATGCAATTAGAGTAAAAATGGCTCAAGAACTTATTTTACGCTTTCAGTTTGGTTATATGACAGGTTTGGTGTGACGCTAGCAAATTTGACTGTGGCTGTCTAGCATGTTGCATGGGATTACACTGTTAAGTGTAGTGATCAGTGGCCTCCAAAACTTCTTCACTGACTTGAGTGGCATTTTCCCAATTTATGCTAATTTAAGTGGGACTAAAGTCATGGTGTTAGAGTATAGGAAATAAAGATTTTTTTGGGTGGGGGAATGATTTAATGAATTCTGAAAAATGAAAATATCCATAAAACTTTCATCCAGAAAACTGAATTTTAAAGATTTGCTTATGCAACTTTTCTTATGTAAACTTTCTGATGCAAACTTTGTCTTACGCATTTTTCTTATGCAACAATAGCAATCCAGATACAGGAGTCTAAGTCCTAGAGCACAATACAGAAAGAGAACATAGCTAGAAAAACACTGCAGTTTCAGATTCCTGTAAGGTGCAAAAATTATCATCACTGATGAAATTTAAATGACACTGCAGGGTACTGCTCGAATTGGTATGTGTTTTCTCAAAGAGTACCATTACTTCATTACTTTGCAACAGTGTTACTGTAATTATCCAGTCAGTGAACAGCAATTTAAGTTCTTGAGCAGAATATGAAGAAATTCTTCTGCATGCAGAGGGGTCTTCTGCCAAGTAAAGGGAAATGACAGTCCCTTTACCCATTTTACCATCACTGCCACAAGGCAAGATGCAGCAGGTTCATCCACTGGGAATAAGTTGAAGCTGCTTGCATCACACTTCTTAAGCATTTATGTTATTTTAAATTGCAAAGGAATTGAAGTAACGCAGAACCCAGAAGAGGAAAAATGGACAAGAAGAGAGAAAATCCTGAGGTGGAGGAAGGGAAAGGATCTTATGGGTAAAAGAGCATCTCTTAGAGCTAGGTGATGGATTTTAGAGATTTCAGCACTTGAAGGCAACGTTTTATCTCTGCCCAGAATCCCTCTGCACCATAGTCGTATAAAAGTCATGTAACATAGCAAAAAAAATCCTGGACAACACTAGAAACTTGGATGAAGCCCACAAAGGTAGAAGTTTTACCTGACTTTGTTAAGATGATGTTTCAGTGCAGTTTGTACAACAGACAGGCTCTTGGGCTCTTCAGAAATTGTATTAAGAGTGCTTTATTAAAATCTAGTAAACGCATAAGGCTGGCAATTCTGGAGGAAAAGAATGACCTCACTTATGATCTTATCTACATAAAATACAGCAGTTTCCAAACAAAATGATCCCAGAGCACTGCATGGACTCCACTAACTGAAGTATAAAATTTGTATCGTGAAATAACAGTTACCTCTGAGAAAGAATACAAAGTCTTTCTAGAAGTGTATAAAGATCAGCTAGTGAAAAATAGGTTTTTCTCCTTAAAACTGCGAGAACATGTAAGGAGGCAGTATCATTTACAGTTATTGTACCTGAAACAGAGCTGCTTTTCACCAGGAAGCCTTTGCTGGCTCCCTTTCCTCTTCAGAAAGTACTGGCAGACAGGAGGCTCAAGAGCCACCTTGAAACTTTTCTGTAAAGCAGGGGATGGGCTGGAGCTCGTGGATTAAAGGTGTTCACTACTTAACATAGTAAGAAAGAATTAAAACGCAGAAGTAGTATAGCCTAGCCATCCATCCTCATATTTCCTTCCTCCTCACTTCTTCCCTGGAAAAAGAAATCAAAAGACACCTGAGCTGAGTTTCCAGGTCCAGGAGGAGAAGCCTGACGGGACTTGGTCCCATGCTGTTTGACTTGAGATTGCCTTGGAAGTGAGCCTCGGGAATTAATGGGTTAATCTCAAGTGCCTTTGCTCACTGAAAAGCAACTCCTCTCCCTGCCATTTGATGAGGGATGTGTTGATTCCTACTGACCTGCTTTTCCTTTTATCCAGCAGACAAGGAGCTACTGGCTCAGACAAAACCCATCCCTTCCCTTTACACCTGTTTGCTCCATTAGTTCAGCTTTGGGTTGTTCAGACACGCGAGACAAACTGGTTTTGTTCTGTGGAGGCAGCTGAAGTGTCAGTCTCAGCAGAAGGCTGGGAGCAGCTTGGTAGGGGGATGGAGGGCAGAGCTGAAGCCTCAGCTGCAGGCAGCAGCCAGCTCCGCACAGGTCCCGGGCAGCCTGGCAGGGCAGGGGACGCGGCCGTGAGCATGCCCACAGCTCTGCATTACAGCCTCTAGAAACCAGCTGCGCCTGCCCGTCCATCACCGCCAAACTCCCACAAAACGCACACAGCCTTAATGCCAGCACAGGGAAGAAACTGTGCGGCTCTCCCGCATTGAAGTCTCTTGCTAACTGAACTGCCTGGTGAAAGCGGATCACGCTCAAGACATCTTTTCTGCATTTCCTTAACCCCCTCACCCTCCCAGTATCCCCCCATTGCCACCAGCATCACTCTCAGGGGAACACTTGTGTGCCTTGCCCCCGACTCTGCTTCGTTACTGAGATGCCATCTGGTGTTGATGCCTTAACTACTGGCGCTCTGACCTCTCTGAGCTAACCTGCCTTGACCTTTATGGGAGATCAGCTCATCTGACACCGTCCATCTCTGGACACATATGTGACTAATTGGGAAACTGAGTGCTTTCCACAATATTTTAACTATGCTGTGACAAATAGCTGGTCCCTGCGAGTCCAGGACACAAAACAGTCAAAGAAGCTGAAGCAGATTTCTGAGGAAAAACATTGAGTCCTGTAATTTCAAACTGAGCAGAAATGGAAAGCGTACCTACAGGGTTTGACCACATCATGGGGAGGCTCTCATAAACCTTGTTTATATCTAAAGAATTTGCAGTGGCACAGGTTTTAGCAGAGACATGTGATCTTAGCAGAGCCCCAGGCACATACCCATGTTGTTACTCTATGTCACTGTGTCTTTGCAGCTTTTGTAGCCATGCTAAATCAAGCAGAAAGCTGCTCACGAATGACGCAATCTGTATTTACCTTAAGGCCAGACATACCCAGAAAGCCTGAAGTCAACCATCAGCAAGGACTGACCCGAGACAAGAAGTGCACAGCCCTGCTGAAACCTTTTCAACTAGGCATAGTAGAATGCTTGGTCTCAAATACAGCCTTTAAAGCAGTGCAGCTTGGTGGCTTTATCAAGAAAAGTATATGCTACTGACTGAGACGAAGGAGCAAGATGAAGACTGTGGAGTCCACTTACAGCATTTGCTGAAGAGACACACCAGCATTCAAAGGGGAACAATGTACATGCAACTGCGTCAACAGAGTGAAATGCTTTTGTCTCTCTCCCTCCTTGGAGACGAAGAACTCAAAAGGTTTGCAGGGAATCCTGCAGGTCTCCCAGGATACACCATAGCTCATGCTAATAATGTGTTGCTGGAGGCAACCAAGCCTGAACAAACACATCAATCTCGGGGAGGAGGCGTGATGGGTTCATGAAAGCAAAGCCTCCAGTAAAGCCCCCCTACTTCTTTTGTGTAAGCTTTCCCACCCAGATCCCAACTCTGGCTGGCTGGCGAAGGGCCTGCAGCAGCGGAGGCACAGCCAAACACCCTGGGCCAACCTCGTGTCCTACTTCCAGAGCCAGCTGGCTGTGCCAGAGACGGGGCTCTGCTGCCCTGCAGCGCAGCGAAGCAGTGGAGCTGGGGTGCCAAATGCACCAGCAGCCTCCAGTTGCCTGCTCTGCTGGATGGACCATGTGCCTCTCCATTCCCTGCGCACTGGCACGTGCTCCCTTTCCATCCCCATCCCTCCCGAAGACTCGTGCCTACCACGCAGCATACAAATGCACAATTAGGTGGAGGCAAAACATGAAGAGCCCAAATGTAGAAATCCTTCTGCTTTTTGCTCTGAACAAACATTTCCACTGGGCGCCTCAGGAGGAGGACCAGGCTGTACATTTTGATGAACAAAATCATGAATACTCTTGGTGCTTATGCAAGAACATGAATTTATTTCACTTCATTCAAAACTGACACTCTTCTTACCACACATGTCTTGTAAGAACATGTATATCTCAGCACCACACTCACCGTTACGAAACTGCCTAAAATTTTTTCAGGAAGAGAGGATTAATTCCTAATTGTGGACATACTTAAAAAAAGCACATGGAAAATGGCATAAAGCTTAGCATCTGCCTGTGCTAGGAACCTATTCTTTGTGTAGAGACAGAGTTGTACAGATAGTTGTACAGGTTATTTTAACTACTATCAGATGTTCGCAGTTAATGACAACGTGGCATATACCCCACCTTTTCCAAAGACACACAGATCTATCAGATCAGTCTCAATCCAGACTGAGAGTGACCCTGCTCCCTCCGGCCATGTCAGTGGTGCTGTGGAGAGCCATCCTCTTCATGTCACCAGAAAATGAAGACTTTTAAAGGTCCGTTTTAACATAACCTGAAACGTGGGAAAGTGGCAAGTCTAAGCTTACACGTTATCTGCGTTGCAGATAATAATCAAAATAGGTACTTGCTGAAACACCTACTTCAACATGCCCATTTTATATTATGTGTTACCTTTTGTTAGCAACCACTGATCTTCTCTTGTTCTACACTTCTCACTTTTGGTATGGATCACTGAAGACACCCAAGTGTTAATTTATCTGTGTTTATGCTGCTCATACATTAACTTATTCCACTGCTCCAAAATCCGCCTTAGGATGTTTCAGGAAACAGCGCACTTTGTAATTACCGTGTTTGTGAAAACAATCAACAAACCCTAGGGCTGGAGCCAAAAGGTGTCTATTACAGGCACCTACCTTCTCAAATGCTACCCACACCGAGATTTCAACCAGCGAGGAGATTCCTGCAGGCAGCTGCACCCAGAGAGGTCACAATCTCACAGTCTAAGCTCAGCGAGTTTATTCCTCTTCTGAGTGCCAGCGTGCATCTGTGTGTCTGCGTATGCAAAGACAGCTAAAAGCAAATGGCAGCCAACGGTATGGGTCTGCCAGGCACGGCAGATTGCTGTCTGCCCCGTGCCAGAGATGGAGATTCCTTGCTCTGCCTCCAACAGCTGATTCCTGCCAAGGGTATGGGAGGTTCTCCTGCAAGCAGCAGCTCCCACACCCTTAACAGGGGATGGACCAGAAAGCCTCCATCTCCTGCTCTTCTCCTTGTCTTTCTTGGCTTTGTTTCTCCCCTTTCTGCGCTGGAAACAGAGCCTGACCCCAACTCCCTTCATGCTCCCACCCTCCACTATAAGGGGCCAAGCATGGCATGCTGTGTGGAGACAGGTCCCGTATCCTCTGCCATGGCGAAGCAGAAGGTAGTACGGAGGGGAAGAGAAGCGGAGGAAGAGTGAAGAGGATCTCCTGACCACATCCACAGCTCCCTGACACGTCAGGTCTCATGTGTGTGCAGCCCCTCTCCCCATCAGTAGCCACCTCTGCCCACATCACCCACCTCCAGCTCTTCTCCCTGTGTTCCTCACCTGACCAGAGTGCACAATGTGCAGTAATACAGCTGTGCCACTGCACTAAGTAATGAGGATGCCTTTCTTTCCTTCGCTCCTAAATGTCAGTTTAGTTATGTATGCTCTAATCAGCATGTAAACCTGACCTACTGTCTTGATTTTCAAAGCAGGTTTAGCTTCATCCCTCGTCTAATGTTTAAGCCACCAAATTGAGGGATGTTTCTTGCAGAGATGACTTATTTTTGTCAGTCTCAGCGTTTAATTCTCCCATACAACTACAACTCTTCTTGAAGATAAAAGCTCAATAAAGCCAACACCGGACTAGTCGACATGGAAAGCTGGGTCTCAATGGGCCCTACCTTTCTCAGAAATAATCTTTGGTGGTAATGTTACATACTGAAGCTAAAGCAAACCACATATATGCATATATATAACGAGCAAGGAAGTGGGGCTGTGGTGATAATTAAACATTAACGCATCTAGACATTGTGCCAAAGCTAATGAACACTTTGCCACTGCTCTTTAATAAGAATGATGATGAAGAACATAGTGATAAGTGCACAGGAGGCAGGCTAGATAACCAAAAGGAGGGAGTGGAAATGGAAATTAACATTAATAAGGTAAGAACACATTTTGGAGAAGTTACCTAGATCAGGAGGCCTGATAAACTCCATTCCTAAACTCTGAAAGAACTGACAAGTACAACTTTCATCATGTGGATTTTTAAAGAATTGGTTCAGATGGGGATGTTACCATAAAACTGGAGCATCACATATAGAGTAATTATATTTATAAGGGGTAAAAATTACTTTGGAAAATACAAGCTGAAATTCTGACTGCAATAGTACGCAAGGTTTGAAGGAATAAGTGAAAAGCGGAAGATAAAAAAGGGGATGGAAGCTAGCTTTAAAAGAGGTATCTTGTTCCAATCAAACCTAACAGATTTCCTTGACAACTGATTTTCTAAAGAAAAAAATAATTCTGTCTGTATTAGAAAAAAACATTTAATGTGGTGCCACCTGGGAAGGAGTTAAAATAGAGACTGATACCAGCATTAAGACAGAAGTGAAAACCAAGCTAAAATGAAGACAGCCATTGAGTTTTAAGATAAATATTAGGTTAGAGCAGCTACAAGTAGAATTTCTTGCTTAAGACTATGTTTATCCATATTTTAAAATAACAATCATGGTGCAGAAATGAACATGCTAATGGCATTTGCTGAATACACACAATTAGGAGGGACTGAGTATATAAAGGAAGCTCTGAACATCATATTGAAAGGAGTGGTTCATCTTGAGGACTGAGGTTAACAGAAATGAGATTAAATGTAATAAACAATATAAAGTTCACAATAAGGCATTTGAGGACAGATACATTTGTGATAATGAAGGAACTCATCAATTATGTATGAGAGAAAGTGCTCTAGGATATAGACAGTCAATCTGAATATAGTGAAAGAGTACTTGCCTGATGCACTAGTACAAAAGGAAGTAAGGTCCTGGAATGTACGAAGGAGAGAATTCCAGAAGATGTGGAAACAGTGATATTTTGATATCAGGCCATGGTGAGGCCTCAGTCTGTGCAGTTTTAGGTCATCACATCCAAGAAGGATTAATTCAAACAGGAATACGAGCGTGATAGGATGAGGAGAACGAAGAACCAGAATACTAAAGACCTTGTCTCATTCAGTTTAGCAAATGAAAACAGAGGGGGATATAATTACACTGTATAAATATATTAAAGGGCTTACACTGGAGAGGGCAAAAAACTATTTGAAAGACAGTGTCGGCACAGGAACACATGTATAGGAAATGGTCATGAATACATTTACACCAGTATCCTGGGAAATAGCTTCCATTCCTATGATCTTAAGTGAATCACGTATAAAGCTCTCTGAAATGTCTACACGTTAAAATACACCAGCCTCAATAAATTGGTGAATGAAATCTGCACTTAAATGGCATAATTTCTATGAAGGCTGTAACGTGGATGAGGACACAGAGCTACAGGACATATGCTGAAAGGATCTCTATTCTCCCAGGCACTAAACTAAATGGCTAGATTTGGAAGGAGCACACAGACCTGCAGCTGTGAAAATTCTGCCTCACCGTAACAGGAATAGCTGGGAACCTGAGTATTTTGTAAGCAGTTTTAGGTGCCAAACACAGATCTGGGCTCCTTCATGATAAAGTGCTGAGCACTTGGAAGAGTTTTAAAAAATCAAATCGTGACCAGTTCAAATCAGTTTCCACGAGATTTAGTGCAATATCATCAGCAATGATGTGCGTTACATCTTTTCCCTAACTTTGGGGCCAAATAAAAGAATAAAGGAAGCAGAAGTTCTGATAAAAATGGACACAAAAAATAATGACAAAAAATTTAAAGGCGCACACAAAAGAATAAATTGTCACCATAGAAGGTTTTGCTTAAATGATTCCTACGTTATTCTTGTTTTTAACAAACCTGCTTCCCATTTTATCCCATGCTGCTCTTTGAAAAAATGACTCTATAACTGATCCCCTAAAGGCGTTCATCAGCACTTTTCCAATTCATGTTCTGCACAGCCCAGTGATCGCCTGAGCCTTTCTTAGGTTTCAGATGATATCACAGTGAGGGAGAAAACAAGCAAATCCATGCATTTGGGCATCATGAAGTTTCTCACTCTTACCTGTTGTTTACTCCTGCCAGCCTTTTCACCTGCTGTTTTACACTGCCAGTTCTATTCAGCCCCTTCGTAGTCAGACAGGAAACAACACAGAACTGGGATCTCTAATTAAGGGCACATGAAACTATTTACAGCTCCTGTTAATTAGTACTACTGCTGAAACTTTGCTTACTTCTCTGCCACGTAGAATTAACAGTGGAAAGTGCGAGTTCTCGGGTGGGCAATTTCTCCATGCAGCAAACCCCACTGCTGTTCAAGAGCTGCGGAATTGGGTTCCCTGGGGTGCAGCCAGCTCTGCAGGCCACCGGCAACGTCACCATGCAGCACGAAGCTGGGACAGTGCGGCACCACTGCTATATCGCTATGGTAGTGCCATTGTCACCTCCTGTCAGTGGTACGGCAGCAGGCTGCCAGGAACTGAACGCAAAAGGGGAGATAACGCTGCTGAAGATTGCCACTGATGTTTCCCACTTCCAAAGAGCTGGATGTGGGGAGATGCCTTGATGCTTTTCCCTCCCAGGGGCTTTAAGCTATTCAGCATCCTGCAGAATTGCTCCAAACAAACCAAAGTCTTTCAACACAGCAATCACAGATAGCCACTGCACTTAAGTATTCCATCTCCAATTAAGCCGCAAACTGAAATGTCCTGCCCAGCTGCAAAATCTCCTACTGAACCCCTCTGGCTTATCACATTGGCATGTGGCTTTCTGCCCTGCATTAGAAAGCAACTGGAGCCAATGTAAACACCGTGGCTGAGGAATCACAGCCTTACAAACACAAACAGAGGGCTTCGTACCACCTAGTCTGCCTCACTGGCATGAGATAAACTACAAAGCATCTACCTCACATCTATTCTCTAGGGATATTGCCTACATAAAGGGAGATCAGCAGGTTAGTCCCATCACTGGGGCTGGAATTCCGTCTGCTTTCCTTTTGGCTGATCTGTCTATGTAAAACCATCAGTGAATAGGTGTGGGAAGAGTGAAATTCATCAAGAACACCATGTAGACTCAGCACTCAGCTCTTTTATAATAAAGTATAACCCTGCTACAAATCCAGTAACTGTAGCCTGCATTTCAGAATAGCCACCAGGAGAAAACTCAGTACCTCAACTAAGAGATGCTCCTTTAGCTGTTTGCAGCACAGGGCCAGTGACGTGGATGAGATCAGAACTGATTCTACACCGGCACGCAAGAAAAGACTCCATTAAACAGCAAAATTACAATATCTTAAATATTTTCTTAAAAATAAAATTGCTTTAATTACAACATTTCTAAGCAATAATGAAAATCAGACCCAGTTCTTTCATGTTACCACTTTCTCCTTTCACACTTTGCCTCTTTCCTGTCTTAGACCTGGTGTTCTCAGAATGCAGAGGAACAAGAGAGGCGCGATTAATTCACAGGAGTAGGCAGGACAAGACTCAGCCTTGTAGAAATTAGCAGGAGCAGACCTTTTGAACTTTCTTCTAACTCCTTTCTTGCTATGAGAGCAATGTTATATTCCCTCCTCCTGCATCCTGAAATTCCTCATCATTCCTGAAGAAAAAAAACAAGAATCTGATAGTCCTACAGCAGCTTCAACCACTCTTCTTTGGGAGGCAGAGTAATAGAGAAGATAACTAATCAGTGCTATTTTCTGGGGCATAGATGAGGCAGACATTGATCCTTTTGAGGTTAAGAGACTACATTTAGCCCCAGCTGAGGACACAAGAGCTGGCAGAACTGAGATCAGTGACAGCTCAATTCTGCTTTCAGTCCTTTTTAAAGCACAGTCCTTTTTAAAACTGAAGTTTTTGAAGGGTTGGAGATGGCTGAAGAGGGGCAGTTGATGTTAATGAGAAAAATATTACACAGATATTTGCTCAGGATATGCTATATTCTCAATCTGAAGTTATGGGTTTGGTGCAGAAATGACTGGGCGAGGTTCTTCGGCCTGAGACATGCAGGAGGCCAGATTAGATGATAATAATGATATCATAGTCCTCCCTCCTGACTTTAAAGTCTATGAATCAGAAGACTGCAGACCAAGCTTATTTTGTAATTCTGTCTTACTGAATAGATAGAAATAAACTTTTGTTTACTGTTGTACCTGTTCTTTCCTCAATCTAACACTTTCCACTTCCTCCTAACAGATTTTCTGGGCCTTTCCTTCCTGCCATAAGGAGGGACTGAGACAGTGCCTCTGGTCCACCTGCAATTTTCAGTTGTTTCAGAGAGCACGACTGCCAGACCATACAGCAAAGACCATTTCTACTTCACCTAGGTCCAGCCTGCACAACTGAGCTGCAGGCTCCCGCACTGCAACACTGCATTCAACATGAGCATTCAACACTGCTGCAGAGGTCACTGGGATACTGTGAAGTCCTTAAAGCGGCCACAAAGTATTGAAGAGGAGCTGATTTCCAGTACACAGGTCCGATTTGGGATCAACTTTTCTACCGCTAGGAGTTAGCTAGACCTAGCTTCCCAGTTCTGCCCTACCAATGCCCTACTCTTCAAGAAGTTCGAAATGCTTTGAGAAAAATTCAGAATGACAACCAGGATATAAAACTGCTGAATTGCTAGCTGGTGGCTGGTATCGGACATGAGGAAAGAAAAAAATCCCTTCCTCTGGGGCTGAATTTAGCCCTTACAGGTTGGAGTTGGGCAAGAACACATTTTAGGTGCTATTTGCTCATCGTATTCTGGAGTCCCCTCCTCTTTGAAGCAAGGGTTCGATGTTCCTCTCTGCAGCCTCTGCAGCTGGCTTTGGCAAGCTCTCTATTACAAATTTGTTCATGTGTCTGGGACTAGGCCACCAGAACAAGTTGGTTAATAGTTACACAGCATAACTGAAGTGCAGTTATGGGTGGAAGGTGGTAACTATCAGCATAGGCTATTTTCTCCCTTGCTCTGGTAATTAACATGGAATGTCTTCAGAGCTTATAGCCTGTTTCTGGCATTCAGTGCAAACACATTACGCAGCCGTATCATCTGTTCAAAGTTGCATGTTTGAAACCTGCAGAACACCATTCTTGCAATCATCAGATCCAGACTCAGTATCTAGCCAGCTACAGTTACAGAAAACATTTGTAAGAGAACTACTGCAGACAAGCATCAGGGAAAGGTTTGAAAAGTTAGTACTCGCCCTCCGTTACCTTCAAGAAATAGCTGGAACTGAGCTTGCCAGAACTGTCATCTCCAAGTTTTAGAATAGAAGCAGCAGAACCCCCTTAAACCATGCCATTTACTTTGAAAATAACAACATTTTCAGAATTAATCCCTTGTGCTATTCATTAACTTTCTGGATTTTGAGCAGTTAGGGGTCACACATGCAACCTTCTATTTCCAAACATGCAGATGTTCTCAGAACATAACAACATAGTGGTTTCCTCAGTATCCCAATAATCCCAGAGCTTCAGGAGAATGCCAAAGAGAACAACTGGCCAGCAAATTCAAACATTAACCTCAAACATGGCGTGGCTGCAGCTCTCCTAAGATACAAATCAGAACAGAAACAATAACAGAACTAGCAACAACGCACCTAAAATAGCTACCAGAGAACTTATGTCTGCAAGGCTAATCAGCTTTTTATCTATTACACACAGAAAGCATTATTATATAATATAGATAGATTTTACTATATATTCTTTTAAATTTATAATAGAATATATAGTTTACGATATATGCAAATATGTATCTTATCTATTTTATTATATATGTTTTGGTCATATATAATTATTTTTATTTTGTGTACAAGTCAATACTAATTTTCATTTATATAAATAAAAATTATTTTAGAGATGAATAGTGAAATGCAGAAATCCACATCAAGCAGTGAGGTATTTGTGCACACCCTCAGAACAGATCCCACTGCTTCCAGATCTGTGACCATCGCTACAAGAAGGCCTCTCCCTTGCTCCTCTGACATGTAGATATTTGGCCTTTTTTGAAAGCTGAGACAGGCATCTGCTTCAGAATGAATAAATACTTGGATTGTATCAGTAACAGAGATGTCCTGTGTTACTTATCTCGCAGAGTACAGCACAAATGCCAAAAGTTCCCACTTCTTTCCATGCTCATTGATCCAAGCTGAGTGACACAGTGATGCATGGCAGGAAGCTCTGAGGCAACGGGCCACTTCACCAGCACCAAAATACAGCTTCACACACACACCGTGAAACCCCAGCTGCTGTGAAGTGCTTGTTGTTATAACCACGTCAACATGCCCACTTGAAATCAGCAGTCTGCTATCACTTGACCCAAATTTATTAGCTAGCCGCTGCAGGCTAAAATAGCCCCCTGTGCTGACAAAGATGAAGATAATACAAAAGGCTTCTTGGTGCCAAAGTTCAAACTAGCACAAGCAACAAAGTGCGGCATCTTCTAGTTGCACTGTGACTAAAAAGCAAATCATCTTTTTCAGCTCTGCTCATGCATTATTTACCTTCAACGCTGGTTGAAGCATTGAACTCCACTGCCTTTACAGGATGTCACTGAGCTTATCCCAGCTCCATCAGTCAGGAAGCTTTCTGCAGTCCCCCCCATAGCGAGGGTAAACTCTCTGCTTGGGATCATGCAGCTCTCTACCATCTCTTTCAGGTATCTTCCTAAGTCATATCTTACATAAACACATGTGCTAGATAAAGCTCAAGCCCATGGAATTGTTTTACACTCAAATCTTGTGTGAGAAAGTTGATTCCTGGCCAACTTCACCTGCTTGGAGCCTACCAGTCCTGGACACCAAGTTGTGCTCTCTTGCTGCTGGGACTTGCCTGCGTGTATGCCTGCAGTCACACCTACCTCAGGCTTGTGTCTGCTCCCACGCTAAACCCCGTGCCTTGATCTTTCACGGGCAGTTGATACTTAAGCGTTTTGCATGCAGGATAAATTCAAGACAAGTGGTGAAATTATGGAACAGAGTAACCTGGTTTCTCCTCTGTGGTGTTCAGGCAATAAAAATTGACCACAGCTAAAATAGTTATTTTATTCAGTTTCTGACCACTGAGTAGAATTTTTCATGCTTTTCTCACCAATAGTTTCTTCTTGTTTGAAATAATATTAAACCTGAGCTACTCTTATAGACCCAATTCTTTACCATCACTCAGAAGACCAAAAATTTATTTCTCATTTTCATTAGTTTTTTTAGCAGGGAAATGAATCTGATTTCCCCAACCCCTCCATCAAGCTTGACCTTGGGGTCAACATACTGGCTAACAGTCAACATGACTTCGCTAACGCATAGAGCATGAGGATTCCTCTCTTTGCCTTCATGGAAAAAAATAAACGTTATTTCATTGCCTTGATGAAGCCTTCTAACTCCACTACAGACTGAGGCAGCCAGTCTTTTGAGAAGAGAAATGCAAATCAAATGCTTGAATCAAGGCAGGTTTGAATAACTGAATTTCTGGAGAGTGGCAGAGAGGAAGGAGAGAAGAAAGTGATCATGCATTTTTGTCTGCTTATGCGCTGTGAGGGTGGGATGAAGGCGGAGCGAACAACAGAAAAGCAGCCAGAACTGTACAACAGTTCCATGGCCACCAGGGCCTCAGCTCCTGCACCTCCACAAACCTTGCCTGATGCCAGCAGGCGCCTCAGGGGTAGGTGTGCTGTGAACCATTCCATGAATGGGAACAAACAGATCCACTTTGTTAAGCTGCTTTGCAAACTCCATACCTGGTGGCAGGAAGACTCAATATATTTCTTACTTCAACTTCCAGTATCACTAAGGTAGCGTACCTTATGTTTTAGCTAATGACACAGCCTTGCCTATATTATCTACATTTTTACTTTTAAAAATCTATAGGTGATTGGCATGATTTTTTGTACCTGTTTTGATAATAAATATGTCAGTTTGCTAATTTACTGCTAGTTCATAAGTCTGACTGGGAAAGACAGACGTGTAAGAAGGTTGCATACAAAGCTTTTACTGAAGTATCAACTTCTCTTTTGGACATACATAGCAAGTAATTCCATATGTGTGGCAGTGACATGCAGCAGCACTTTTGCCTTTCATTTCTCTATACCTTGCAAAGTTATATATGAACTGGGCAACCCTCATTTCCCTTGCTCATGTGGAGACAGCCCCAGTGACAACAGCCACCCTTTGGCAACCTATACTAAACCAACAAAAAAGCAATATCCAGCACATACTCCAGACGAAAATGCCTGCACTTTCCCCTAACAGACATGAGCTCATCAGAACAGAACTGATGCCCACACTGGCATCCAAACAGCTGGCACACGATACCAGCTAGACTATTCTACCTTTGTAACAGTGGTTTCTAAACTCAGAGGTACAGACAAGCAGAGTATTCTAAAATAAAAGCAGTCAGACAGATTTATGGTAACTGTATTATTTGGGGAAAGAAAGGTCTCTACTTATCCAAAGTATTTTTCCACAAATCCTTTGTCTTAAGCACCCAGCCAGTACCTACCATGCTGCTGTTTATGAACCTGCCTAAGTGTCCAACCCAGTTTCACTGAACCACCAAATTATACTCTTTTCAAGTTGTGCATGTGTATGTTTCTTATGGAAGGGATATATGACCTCAGTAGGGCTGAGGAATTCCATTCTCCCAAAACAGACCTTATTTCACACATATTTGTTACATTCACCACCTGAGAGAAAACAGATTAAATACCTCACACGTCTCAGCTATCATGACACCAGTGAATCCATTTTCATCCCCAACCTGGGTATCTACTGACCTTCCTCAGCTTGGGGTGAACAGCTTCCAACATAGTGCAGGTGCTTCCCCCTGGAGCTGTGTATTTTTTTTCCTTTTTGTGTCCTGATACACCAGCTCTTTTAATGCTCTGTGAAAGTCTGCTTTGTCATTCAGGAGCTCTTGTCATCCCAACTCTGCATGACCCAGGTGGCACCACTCTGCTTTATTTCTCCTGCTTCAGGGATTATCTAGAGAACAACTGAGGAGCAACGAGCTACAATGCCACGCAGCACGTTTTTCCACAGTCAGGATGCCATCTGAACAGATCCCTACAAGGTCAGATAAGGATCCTTAAATGATCAAAACCTGCTACTGAATCACCCTCGGTCACCTCCTACACTCTCTCTGCATTACTTTACAGTAACAGTGCAAAGCACAGTGCAAAGAACGCATCCATCAGCCTGGATCTGTGCCTTGGCACTCACTGAAACAGAGAGGGGCATGCTGAGCTGGACCTGCCTCCGCTGAACACACCAGTAGGTTAAGAAAATTTCTGCATGGAAGTTCAGGAAGGGCATCCAGCTTCTCCCACAATATACTGAGAACTAGCTCCTAGATCAGCTTAAGCTGATGTGGTATGCAAAAACCAGAAACGTTCCAATATTTCACTCAGACAAGTGCACCAACATAGTTGCGTTTGGTTCTTACCTTGTAAGCCTGCACATTTCAGGGGTGTGTCAAATCCAGGTGTGATTTTTTGGGAATTGGACTAGAACAAAGTGTTAGTCTGCCTAATCCTTGAGTTTTTCTGCTTTGGATCTCTTCCCTGTAGCCCACTTCTGAGCAGTGAGTTTAAGTAGCATCAAAAAGATCAAGATGGAAGCTTGAAGACTTCTCTCTTACCAGCTGAATCTGCTGCAGATGTTCCACCGCTGGTCAAGTCCTCAGTATTAACTGACTGCAGATCTGTGTAGGAGGGAGCAATGCTTGGGCTGCTGGTGTCCTCCGAGTTGGTTGTCCAGCTGCTCTCCGAGGCATGGGCTCGCCTCTCAGAAGAGTTTGAGGAGGGGGAAGTCCAGCTGGGTGCTTTTGATGGAGACACTGTATGCAGAAAACAAACAGGTATCAGTTAGAAACTTACAGGGCAATCTTCCAGGAGCTTCACAGCTATCCAAAAGTTGCGCTCTATCAGTGTTCTGAGACTCTGTAAATATAAATTACAACATCTACAGCAACACAGTTATTTTATAACAAACACACATCAACTTAACTAGCACCTGGCACTACTCAGCTGTCTGCCTTAGATCCCATACTGCTGGCAGCTTTATGTTTTGCTGCTGTTAAAGTTTTGTCGAAACTGTGACTTTTCAGAGCAGGAAGATTTCACGTTTCTGCCACTGCTGACAAGATCTGAGTATCTGTGTTGTGCAACACAGAGGAGTTTTTATAGTACTACAGATTTTTATAAAGTGGTTTTATTATATTTAATCAAGCATTCGCTATCTGTGACACCCACTCAAATGTAGTCGTCATCTTAGGAATGCTCCACATGGGAGGAGTACAAAAATAAACTGAAATTGACCTATTGATGTGCACTAGAAATGGCTTTTGATTCTGAACATGCAGGATGGAGTGCCCCAATCTGAATAAACTGCATAACATTTCTGTTCAGTTTAGGCCAAAAATTCTGTTCTACTCACTTGCCAGACTTGCACGTCAAACATAACTCCTGCCTAACCATCATCCAGAGTTCAGAACACAATCTTATACATCCACTGCTATGGATGTGTATTGTACACTCCGTGTATTGTACACTCTTTGCCCACAGTATTACTCAAATGTTAGGAACAATGGGTGAATCTAGTGAGGAAATTAAAAGAAAAAAAAAAGGATGCAGTAAAAAAAGTCTTCCTGAACTAAGGAAAGGTGTATTGGTAGAGACTAATTCTAATTTAACATCAGCATAATAACTGTTTTCTAAGTTAGTATATCTATGTTGATCTTTTAAAGCAACAAAGATCTCAACGAACCCCAAAGCTTGCAGTTACAGAACAACCAGTGATACAGAAGTTCTCTTCTCCATGTGTAATACATAAACAACCTTTATGAGGTTGACAGATATTTTTGAAGAAAACGGCAAATTAATGCTAAAGAGCATTTATCTCTCTCTGCTCCATGGAAATGGTGTGATGGGACACCATTTCGTTATGGAAACCTTGCTGTGTGTACAGGGGGACCATCCAAACAGTGCTCCCTGCCTTGCCAGTTCAGAAGTGCGAATTTATTTTATATAGCGGCACTGTTACCCTCAGGTGAGCAGGCACTACTGTATTTATATTTGTACAGCTGTGAGCCTATGGACTGAGTTGCTTCTGAGCAGAGTCATCCCTAAGGATGAGGAGCTGAAAGTCAGGAGATCTGTCTCCTTATTGCACACGTTGACAATTGTTGTGTTAGAGTGACACGACCACAAAACCCCACTTCTCTCTGCAGGAATTGTGCACTGTGCTGTGCTCAACACCTGCAGAGAAAGGATGACAAGTGTATGATTATAATCTGTCAGTCCCTCTCTCAGCCCTTTTGTTAAACATGGCATGAGGCATCTGAAAAACCACCCTTAAAACTTCACCTGAAATTGCTTTGACAGACAGAGTGCTTTATTTGGACACAGAGGACAAGCTGAAAAGCTGAGCTCCATACGTGAACCAGAAGCAAGAGAAAAGGGTTTTTTTAAAGCGTGTTGTATATCTGCAATTCTAGAAATTGTGGAATTATTTTATAAAAAAACCCCGTAGCTTTGAAGTGTTTCTTTTTTTGTTTAAAGTCAGTCACAGCAATATGAAAAACATAAGCTAATTCAGAAACACGTCAGATTTAATAACTTATATACTGTCAACTTGTTTTGTGCCTTCCAAAAACAATGTTTGTCTAAGAGGGAGAGTGACTGGAATAGTGTTGCAGAATACGTCTATATAAGGGCAAATTAATTTTATTCCAGGTAAGTTGTACCACTTCAGAAGAATATAATAATTTGTTTTTTTTCTAAAGAAAGAGAGTTGTACTTTGGGAAACTGTAACCACACAGAGCTTTCTCTGCAACAGATGTTCTTTAAAGTCTTACTTCAGTCAGCCTCCACCTACAACCGTTCCAGGTTCCCCAACACTAACCCTTGGAACGAGTAAAAGTCAAACAACCATCTATCAATCTCAAAAAGCAAGACAAGCAAAAGTAAACATCTACACGTGTTTAGGTCCCTCTTCAAATGCTCCTGCTGCTCTCCAGATTCCTGGAAGTGCTGAAACCAAATTTCTAAATGAGGTATGCTTTTTTCCCTAGAAATTTGGAATTTGGTCCCTAATGTTAATAGATTCAGAGTCACGGCCTTTCAGCTGCGGGAATTTCTCAGAAAACTGTTTATTTTGAAAGGGCAGTGCCAGAACTATCCCTAACATGCAAATCCTGTAGCATGCGTAGGAGACTGAAAATCAACTCGTTTCCCAAACTGAAAAACGTTTCCTTCTACATGCATTTTACTTTTCTTGACGTGTTTGTTCCTGATACAATGGATTGGGTTTCAATATGCAGATTTACCTTTAAGCATTCATTCCTTTCTTACGTTTGGAGGACCTGCTCCTTGATGCCTACACAGTATAACAATCAACACTGTTAGCGTCATTTCCCTTCCTATCACACAGGACCTCAGATTTTTTCTCATTTTTCTGACAGCATCACAGTTGGTCTAGTTTTAAGCTGCTGATCTCATGTTGCATGTACTTCCTATTTGCAGACAGAACAGCACAAAACGGTTAAATTAAGATTTGCCTTACTATGTGATAGTCTCTCAAGGGACACGGTAGGAGTCCAAGTTACTTGAGCCATTTAAAACCAGACAAAGCTCTCGGGAAGAAGCGAGGGGGGCTGGGGGTATGTGTGTGTAGAACACATGATGTAACAGATCTTGCCTTGCTCTAATTTTGGCGCTTTGCTGAATACCTCATTGAATTCAAGAGTGCAGCTAACACCGATAGAATACGCGATTGGAAGCTGGAGGCCCATTGTGTAACAAATGCAAATGTTGTGTCACTGGCTGGCTGTGATCATTTACAGATTATGTAACATTTGTGACAGGAACATTTGGGTGAGCCTAAAAATCTCATTTTTCACTTCTGCAGTTTATCAGTCTGACTAGCCTGACAGTAACTATGAGAAAAATCAAATTTCTTCTTTTCCCAGCAAAAGGGAAACGAAGAAGAGGGGACCACAATGCACCACTTCTGTGACTAAATATTTCTGTGGCCTCGCTCGAAAGTTACTGCTTCCCAGGGAGCAATCCACATCATTTGGCAGCTGTCAGTTATCTATGCATAAACCTTAAAAGCAGAAATATTTTGAAAGAAAGATCGTGCCTAGCATTTACACTGTCTGAACCAGGTAGATTGATGGTTTTACAAGAATGTCCTAAATAAAGATAATTTCCACTATGAGGCTCACAGTGGGTGCTTTTCATTTCTGCACCTCAGGTTTTGACCTTTCTTCTCACCTTCCGAATTCTTTGCCTGTGTTTTCAGCCCTGTTTCTTGCTATCAGTCCTAACTGCTGTTCCCCCAATAACATCTTCACTTTTCCCAGGACAACAAGGGTCCAGTATTAACCATGGTTTTCTTTTAAATGTATTTCCCATAAGATAACCACTACATGGCAGTTGTCTTTAAATTACTAGTTTTTTAAACCGTGAGCACTTTGGGACAAAGATTTGCATTTGGGAGAACCCGTGCAAAAACACTGTAGCCCTGAGGTCAGAGTAAGACAGCATCTCTCTCTCCTAGGGCCCATCCTCTCTGCTCTCATGGCACTCCGGAAACGCCACTTCATGAGCCCTTTTCAAAATGTGTTTCCAGGCAGCCTGGCCACCAGCCTGGGTAATTATGTAGTCAGCTGTGCAGCTGCTTCAGCATGGATGGACAGACAGACAGACGATTTCCTAACAGCGCTGGAGCCCGGACAGGAACGCGTTCCGGGGGTGCTGAGCCTTCAGGACATTGTTCTTCACAGCTGCCTGCACAGGAAAAAGATTTCAAACGCCTCTGTCCTCCTCACACCGATCCGCCTGTCCATACTTGGCCTTTATGCTCTTCCCCCCGCATCTGGCTATTCACTATTATTCTTATGCAGGCTGTTTGCTACTGGAAATGAATAATTGCCGTCACCACGGGCTTTCCACTGAGCATGTCAGCATGTCGTGGTTATAACACAAAGTCTCCCAGCTTTTCTGCCACCCACAGAAAAAAAGACGTGACCTGCAGACTAACTGAGAACAACACTGAAGTTTACCCCACCTCTTGCTGTCAAACGCGCCTCAGAGTAGAGGGCTGGAGACAAAGAGCTGTCATCTCTTCTGTCCCACAACCTTACCTTTAGAGGCTGTCAGCTGCACTGGTCTGGCCATTTATAATACAGGGTCCAGGAGTGGGACTAGCTCATAAATAAGCATTTTTAAATATTCAAATCACCTCCTTAGGGTTCCTATATAGTTGAAGAATAACAGCCTCCCACGCAAGGATTACATGGAGCACATCCTGATCTGACTGCCAGGGGAACCATCCTCCTCCATGAATCTCAGTCAGATGCTCTAAGTTAGCGTGTAAATACCCCCCCAGTGGCATAGATCACTTAGGACAAGCCTTTACAAGGGCGCAAACGGGTGCCTTCTTCAAAATCGCAATGCTTTTGGAAGGTCTTCTCTGATCATCTCTTTTGGATGTCCTAGACCTCTGCCCACAACATAGTGTCCCCCGTGATTGAAAACACAAACCGAGAGGCAGCGCTTTTGCTAAGCACATACCTTAAGACTGGGACACATCCCTTTAAGGATGGGAAATTAAGTAATACACCATAAAATTAGTTTTATGGCAGCCTCTTTGTTATGGCTAGCTTTATTTAGGCTGAGCAAGGATTTTTTGCTTTGTTTTGTTTAACAAGAAAGCGCACTTAAGAGTTTTCCACTCAACAAGGACATTACAACATTAGGAAGGAAATACGGTGTGAAAGCAACTAACAGCTCCAAATGAAGTACGTGGCTGTATGAGTAAGGATCACCTAACCATGACATTAAATAATAGACAGTTAGAGAACCTCAGTTTTACAGATGTACAATTACGGGTGCTCTTCCTTCTCTCATCACCAGGATGAGCAAGTATTTACAACCAAGAAGAATAACCAACAAATAAATATAAAGATAAGAAGGTCTTAAGCAGAGCTTAAGAGAAGCTTCTTTTTGCCAGAAGATTCACCCACTTCTGCTCCTCCAGAAAAGTCTAACTACTGTCTCAAACAGACTAGTCTGCAGCACCCACAAAAAGAGCAGATGGAAAACTGTTGGGTTTTACCCAAAACTCAACCCAAAGTTGCAAATACAAGTTTTCTGACAGAAGTAGTATTCATGTTACAGGGAGTATTTGATGGACCCAGTGAACAGAGTAAAGCTATAACTCTTTAAACTGCTTTAGTAACTAGCAGTAACGAAGTGGAATGAGTAAGAGAGAATCTCAATTTAAACATGAAAAAGTAAACTAATGTTTTCTTGGGCAATTACTCCACAGCCTCCCATGGGGAGGGACAGAAGTCTGTACAGAAAAGCTGGAAGCTCGTATGGGCATATCAGTTGCCTTAAGCTGAGGAGGCAAGACAGAAGCTTTGCATGTGTCAGAAAGAACTTTTACATTTGAAGAAAAGTGCACGCAGTCCTGGAATTGGGATCAACTTTGGTTGTCTTTGTAATTCTCCAGCTGCTAAATCATAGCATCAAAAGACAGCAGAAAGTATTGATGGGCACTGGCACAGGAGTTGTTGGTCTCACCAAGCTTCTGGCACAAACCATATGGGGACTATAAGCAGATAAAGACTACGACCACAGAGGACAGTGATCACCATTCTTTCAGTTCCAGATTACACAGGCAAACACGGCTAAGACTTTATTGATGGCTGTTCATACCTGTACATAAGAAACGTCACTACTGTAAACACCACTATGCTCTTTCCCCATGAATGCATTTTGGCAGTCTCCAGGTCAAGACATAGGTGGAATGAATCACAGAAGCCTTTCATTTTCTCTACAAAAAAAAAATTACTGCTAGTTCAACCCAGAACAAAACGATGAGCCCTTTTTGAAACTCTGATAACATTAATTGTGTCAAAATACAGTACAAACTAGTCAAAGTTCAAACTTTGAGAAATCAAAGAGCAAGGAAAACATTGTATAGGCTCTCACTGTACTCTGTTATGTTACCGGAATGGACCTTTTGACGCATTTGCCTCACCTGCTTGTGGGTGGGTCGATGGAGCACTGGTCCATGGTGCATCATCAAACTGAACCCAAGCACTGATGGATGACGACAGATCAGCGCTGGGACACACATGGTTCCCAAGCACAGCAGAATTCGCTTTGGGTTGGTCAGCTGCATCTTCCAGCTCTGTGTGGGACAGGTCTTGAAATTCTCCATCCGCATTGTGGTTCTCTTCTGAGGAGGTGTCTGAGGAAGAAAAGCATTTCTCCAGAGGCTCCTCAGTTCTACCTAAAATAGAGACAAAATAGAAAGATTGGTAGGACTCACCATTACTTCACTGTTTTCTATTGAAATATCTAAAATTTGCCATTAAATGTAGGTAGAAAATCTTCCTTTACCTAGTGTAGTTTTTAGACTAACACTGGGCATTGTTTTGCACTTGGAGTATAATAGGTGAGACTTCCTCCATGGTCAGTTGGATACCGCCTTGAATCTCAAAGGACAGATCCAAACCCTATAATAGATCTATGCTAAGGAAGTCTCACGTTAGGAGAGCATTTTACATTTTTGGCCCAAATTCTCCCATTACATTGAGGTAGCAGGAGATAATTCAACCTCTGCACATACTGCTTCCACTTAGAAGGCAAACTCTGTGATGCTAGATGTATGACAGTAGTTGGTCTAATTCAAACAAAGTTCACAAGGGTCAAAGAAAAATCAGAGATAGCCTACCTCGTGGGTTAACAGGGAGGAGCACCTCATCAGTGAAGGACACCCACTCAGACTGGTGGGAGGCAATAACACTCGTCAGAGACGTCATATTCGCAGCAGGCTACTCATCTTCACTTGGGGATTATAAGGAGGAAGCAGAATGGGCGAGAGGTACGGCAAAGATGAGCCAATAGAGGGTAACACCACCTTTGCACTTTCTTTTCTTTTCAAGTGCTGTTAAGATAAAAAAAGGAGTAAATTATGTCTTTTAGAACATTAAATAGGAGAAATGAGTGCCACCATTTTAATAATACAGGACATTAAACCAATTTATGTAGCACAGGCACAGTACTGTCAAAGTGCTGCCACCTTTGAGACAGGAATGTCACCTGTGTCTAGAAGAGGGCTACACTTTAGCAACTCCTTGATTAAAGCACCTGGGGGGTCTTCAAACATCCTCATGTTAAAACAGTCAATCACTGAGGACCATGTTTTGTTCCTTACTCAGGGAACCACGCCACTCAACCCCAGCAGGAGAGGTGATGAGGGGATTCTTCCAGGTTTAGCGAATTTCGATTATGATGTAACTTAATCCCAGTTCCAAGATGTCAACACATCCCTGCACATCTTGCTTGTCTGATGCCTCTCAAGGGCAAGCAATAAACTGCATGTCTCATTACCAATAACATTTATGTAGCCGGTTCTAGGATCGGGATGGGTTGCCCATGATTCTCATCATAGTCAGGGTATGAAGAGATGACCTCTCAGCTAGCTGCACTTTCAACTCTGCTGCTTGACTGGAACTTCACATTTTAATTTTAAAAACCAACATCACAAATCTTGACTGGAGATACGCATGATTTTGCTGTAAACCCAACAGATGTTTTCACAGACACAGCAACTTTAATTAGGACGCACTCCAACAGAACATACCCCATGCAGATCTGGGAATCTGCTAGAGTGAATGGGGCACCGTCGGCGAGGAACTGGGAAGGTCGGGTCTGGGCAGAGAAATTATCTTTGATGAGCACACGTGACCGCCTCAGACTGCAGACCACTTTAAAATGTCCAGAGAACTACTGCCTACTCCTAGGGAAGCATGTGAATTTTGTCCCTAATTATCTCAAGCATTGAAGGTCCCGTTGCCATGGTATTCAAGTACTGGAAAATACTAAAACTCAGACTTGGCTATTTTAAAGAGCTTTAAGTAGCAACCCTGTCTCTCACCTAACTAAAGGGGTTTTTGGGGTGAAACTTCATGTTGGTGTACAGGAACGGATATTTTACTGACACTTCTCTTTAGCCTACATCAACGACATTTAGGTCCAAAGAGCAGACTAATATTTAAATGCATTCACCCTTTAAGCATTCATTAAATGGCTTCCAATATGATTATTCTCTGCAGGGCCACAAAGTTATCAGTCTGCTGAAGGCAGGTCAGCAAATAAGAGCTGCATGAAAGAGCTGAAAACTTCAAAAGTTCGGAAGTCACAAACCAGCCTGACACCCAACAGAAGGAATTCATGGGTCCATGCTCATTGAAGACAAACCTCTTCAAGATTGAACACAAAACGTACAGTTTCCTGTAAACACAAAAAAGGACGCCCGAAGACAATCCTGATGGTTAAGTGCAGTTTGCCAGAAGGTTGATCTCCAGAGCCCACAGCCACCCACAGCCAGTCACCCCGCATTTCTTTCCCTTGTCACATACCCAATTCCCTGATGCTGGGGCAACAGCTGGTCTTGAGCCCCAACCCCTTCTCCTCACTCCCATGGCAGGACGTTTGCCTTCCCGCAGTGTGGGCAGATACCTTTGCCTGCCTCGCACAGCATCCATTCTGGGTGCTATTAATAGAAATTACAAAGCTAAACATAGAAGCAAACTAAGAGAAAAAGAATAATCACATGTTTAGGGTCACTTGGATGCCATATGAGAGAAGGAGAGGAAGACCTTGGTATTTTGCTTTCCTCATGTGACCAATTAAACTGTTTGTTTTGGGCTTGTTTAAATATCTGTAACCAAGTCTTCTTTTCCCAAACAACTGAATACTGACCTCCCCTTTCTCCTGGAAAAGTCCTGATGAAAGCATGAAATGGCAGGAAATGAAAAAAGAAAACAGTTTATCTTGCCCTTAATGCAGAGAGACTCTAGTAGAGCTCTTTTTTAAAATGTCAAGGGAAAAAAGCCATGAAAGAAGGCAAGAAAATGGACTGTTTCAGCTGTGCAGATATGTGGGAGAATTATATCATTATTTTAGGGTGGATTTGCTCTTTTACCCTACTGCCCCGTGACAAGGATACTTTTCTAAATTCACCCAGTACCAAACAGCAAAACTTAAACACCTTAAAATGGACAGTGAGTGCTCTGAGCCCAGAAAAGCATCAGAGTACCGTGCAGTGCAGCATGAAGCGCATACTCCGGCTATACAACGTCCCCATGGCTGGAATTTTCTATGGATTACCCAGTTTGGTAAATTAAGGAGATTGTGTTGACTTATCAGGGTTATCACAACTTTTAGATAAGCTGCCTGAAAGAGAGGAAAGTCAGCCTGAGTAGATCATAATGTCAAAGATCTCAGAGTAGAGGCACTCTGAGGATGCGTATGTTAGAATGAAAAAAAAAAAAAAGTATTAAAAAGGCAGAATTTTGCATTCTCTCACCTTTCACAAGAAAACATCAATCCCACCCCCCGACCTAACAGCCTGTACAGAATTATGAATCGTGCACAGCTAACTCCTGTGCGAACTATGTGGAAAAGATACAATTTCATCCCCAAATTATTTTTCACCTCTCTTCACTTTCCAAAATCCTACTTAGAAGAAAACTTAAGCCCAACCCCACTGTGAACCAAGGGGCTTTAGCCAGCACATTACCAATGCCATTGTACATTCAGTTAACACCACGATGCTGCCATTTGCAGAACTACTACAGAGGTACATGGCTCCAAAGGAACCATTTGACACTCTGGATAAACTGAATCCTCCCACAGTAAAGCAATCAGCACCCACTATTTAAACACTGCAGCCAACAGTCTGCAAGCGAATTTTGGATTTTTTTTTTTTTCCCCCTGTCCTTCAGACTTCTCTAACATCCATGGTTATTCCTAGAGAAATGGATTTCAGAGCCTACAAGGAATAAGGGAACAAACGAATCCTCTGTACTCCAAGTGAGCTGCAGTTAAAGCAAAAGCTTATGCTGGACAGCCCAAGCAAAAGAAGATGGAAACATTTCTTGAAACATGATATTCTCAGGCCAGGCCAGCATTACATCTCTCTACATCAACAGGATTTGTTACTTCTGGATTTGTGTTATTATGTGCATTAAGCTTTTCGGTGCTGAATTGGTTAAAAAACAAAAAGTGAACTAATTTATCAGATTTGTGGTAAAAAAACTGTGAATCAAAAGTTCGTTGCTATTACACAGTAAATATAAAGTAAAGCAGGTATTACACATGCTGACCCCAATGACCCTTACCATCAATTCCAGTGCAGAGATTTGACCATGAGGCAACAAAACTCTAAGAGGCTGAAATTTCTGCTTTAGGTGTCCCTTTTTTACACTACAGTTTCATAGTGGGACATGTAAATCATGAGTGGCAAGTGGGTGACAGTTATTTCCAGTTCTCCAAAGGGCAGAGATCATACAGCTGCAACAAAACTCCTTCCCTGTTTAGTCTTCCTAATGTTTTGATCAACCACATTACATAATTCCTTTTTGAAATTGATGAATCTTCATTCTAAAATGACAAAAGTGCTTTGATAACTAGGAACCTTCTCTCCTTTCAAATCTATGTAAATTCAGAGTTTATAGTCATTTCTTCTTGTGACATGTTTACCTATCTGCCCTTCCTCTCTAGCAACAGATGAAAAAAAAATCATCATCCTTCTCTATTTTACTAAGCCAAAAACCATGTATTTGAGCAAGTGACGTAATTATCTTGTGCCAGAAGTCTCACACCCAGCACCTTGTACAATAAGCCCTCACTTTAGGCGCGACTTTTACACACTATGTGAGTACAAACACCAACAGTAGTAACGCTTCATAGCACTAGTGAGACATTGTATAAGTATCTGCAATGGAATGGTGTTCTTGTAAACATAGCATTCAAAGTATTTAATTACTCATGTGTTTGGACAGTGAACTCGAACATTGTTTCTCAGTGCATTTCAACTCCGCTCAGAAGAAACAGCTCAGCACAGTTAATCATCTTAAGCACTAAAGATCATTTCTTCAGTTTCTTCAGGTTATGTACGTACGATGAATGCTGCAGTAGGCTTTATCGCCGCTACCCAGAGTCACTGTATTACAGTTACATGGAAGAACAGAAGGAGAAAAAAATTAGAATAAAAACTGAGAGGATTAAATTCAGGGGTTTTTTTTCCACCACTGAAAAAATTCCCATAATCCATACAGTGATACTGTTTTTCTTGCTTATACATTCCTTTACAATCCCAGGGACCTAAACATTAATTGGTTATTGTGCTTTGCATTTGGTTATTGCAGGAGACCATGGAAGGGAAAACAACTAGACAAGCTGTTAAGTTCCACCTAGCAGAAAAAGAAACTAAGCCAAAGGGACAGTAAAAAAAGGAAACACTCTGACCACGGCTTTTGTTGTAACAATCAAGTTTCACTAACATCAGGAAAGCCTCAAGGAAAAATATATATAATTTTATCTTGACCCTGTGTTTGGCAAACCTGTACAGACAAAACAATTCTAGTAGCATGAACTGCGGAATGATTGCTGCCTTGGGCAAATTTCCAAGTGAGAGAGAGCTCATGGCTCTTCCTCTCAACTTGGCCTGCAACAAGCACTGACCATCATCAGCACATCGTGACCTGAATAATAAACAAACTCCAAATTGGAAATCTGTTCTCAAGCATCAAAAGAAAGTCCCAAGTACTTCACGGTGTCACAGCAAAAACAAAACCCAGTGATAAATGACAAGAAAAAAACCCAAAACTTGAGAAACCCAATGAAATAAAGGAACTGGATTTGGATTTTATTATTATTACTGAAAAAATCATTGCACTGGCCCCTGCCTAAATGCCTGAGCCAAGATTACCTTATGAACGACCTAGATGATGACACGAATAAAGTCATATTTGGTTATTCGATTATTGCATTTTTAATATTGACAATCCCATCTTTTCCACGTATACAGCTCCCCCACCTTATAAATTGCCCTGAGAAAATCTCTGGTAACACCAGGTTTTAGAACCTACACCAGTTTGACTTACTCCGATTCATACGTGCTATTACATGAGCTCCATGACTTCAGATGTAGCTTAAGAAGCTCAGTCACCACCTGGTGCATGCAAGGCTCGCTTATGTGAAAGCTCTCAATATGTAAGGAAGAATTAGGCCTCAACGGGAGCCAAATGGACATCCCTTGTGAAACTTCTGCAGCCTCTCTGGAAGCAAGGATGGCTTTGTCCATTACAGATCACACCTAAGAGAATGGTAACAAGACCATTGGCAGTGCTCTGTCCTCAGAGCCTGGTCAAATCCACTTTTTGCCATGACAATGTTGGTCATTACTACTGTCCCCTGGCAATTTTAGACAGAGACGAAGTGAGACAGTGTGTGGTACTGAAGATGACTAGAGCCATCTGGCACGTTGGATGACAGAAAAGCGGTGGGGGTCTCCCTGAGCACAGGACCCAGTGCAGCCAAACTAATTAATGGACATATCCAATTATTCCAATGGATATGAAGTGATCTCTCTAAATCCACAGTACAGTCAGTGGCAGAAGCAGTGTTAAAGCTGAGGTGACCTGGAACGCTCTCATGACCTCTAGGCCACAAGAACCCAACCACCACACATAAAACCATGTCCTACAAATACACATCTCAGCTTTGCTGGAAGCTCACATTTTCTAACAGTAAGAGAAGAGAGCCTGCAGGGGATGCATTGGTAAGAAAGTCATAAGCATTTCCCTCAGAAATACTTGTGCCAAGGCTACTATCTGAAAGGTCAACAGCTGCTGTTTTCTCTACACCATAATTTATCTGCCGCAGAAGCTCCTCAGTTTTCCAGACAGAGAGAAAACACCTAAGATGCTCTCCTGCAGGGAATACCAGGATATTTAGGCAGTTCAGAAGGCAATGGTCTTGCTCCTTCTGCCAAGACCATGCTTTAGAAATACTTCATGGGTTCTGGATGCCTCATAATGACAGCCAGTCAGACAGCAAACATACTGTTTAGAGGGATTCAAAACCTGACACTGGAGGAAAATTGTAATACCTTTTCTTCTATTCCTTACACACCCAAGAACTTGAGAAATGTAGGAAGGCATTGCAGAAGGAAGCACTACAGGAAAAGAATGGGAATCTAATTTTTTTTTTTTTTTTACAATTATAAATAATGCATTACAGGCAGAAAGCAAGGGAGCACACCAGACAAAATGTTTGGCAGTGATAGTTCACATCCCCAGTCACATTGGGAAAGTAGAAACTCTGCATTTCAGGACTTTAAATATAGCTTGCTGTGAGTCCATGATGCATTCAAAGTGTAACTGAAGCCTCCAGTCATGTAATTGCATTAAAACTTGAAGCATAATTTCCCAAACTTCCAGCCTTTCAACTCCAACTAGAATCTGAGGCAAAGATCAGTCAAATGCTTCTCATATCGTACAGAGCAACAGTGCTTTAAAACTAGACTGGGAAAAGATCACAGAAAAGAGGCACCATGTCAGTTTGTTTAGCAGAATTTCTGCACCTCTAAAATCTGGGATTTTTTTTTTCCATCAGTACTGTACTAATAGGAGAAAAAAATAAGCAAAACACTAATGTAAGGGTTCGAGTTCCCAAGGCCTAGACTAATTCAGAATCACTTTTACAGATCAGGTTTTTCTTTGTCCAACAAAATTCTCTTGGTAATAACAGTAGGCAACAAGCAATCTAAGCGCAGTAAGGGGGGAGAGGTTGGTAGCATCCCCTGAGGAGAGAGCAGGTGCACAGCCTTTACCACTCTTCCTTGTCTTTTCAAGGCCTCCACAAGGCAGAACTCCAAAGCAGCACCCTGATCCCAGACCTACACACCTGACCGTTACTTGTGTCACAGACTTTCCCTGATGAAATTTGCAACAGTCACAACTATTGCACAACATGATGCTACAGTAAGTGATGTTCCAATCCATAGTATGGGGAGGAAACCGGGTTTAACAACTGATTTCTTCTTTCAAACCTGAAAAAGTGAATCATACAAGGAACGTGTTTTTCAGAAGAATGCTCCCACCGAGCACCCTGATTTGCACATCAGATATTGATGTTTTCATATGTTCTTGTCTAAATTGTGCGCAGACAAGCTAGTCAGATGTATTCCATTTACCAAGCCCTCCAAAAGCTATTGTACTTTACTTGCGGTTGTGATGATTATCAAGGTGTGGCTTTTAAGTTATCTCACTGACATAAAAAGCATAATGTTCTACAATTAATCACCCTTGAACCAATTATGTCATTGCAGCCTGACATCACTGAAGATGGCCGTCAAGAGCTGAACACACATCACAAAGCCCTGTCTGTACTCATCCTTCTTCTAAACTGGGACTAATGAAAAAAGAAACAGGGAAGCGACTAAGCGATCATAAATTTCCTGGAATATTGTGCTGGATGATAAACACTCTTCTAGTAAACACACATCCTGGCTTGTATGAAATGCCATCCTCTTCTGCCAGGTACTAATATTCCAGCGCTGCCTATATGACTTGCAACAAATTAGTGCTTTATCAGTACTCACTGTACAACTCAAAAACTGATCCTGCCTCCATTAGTAAAAGGAGAGCCAGCATAATTTTTCCTGTGCCTCAGGACTGGTTACAATTGCACAAATGAAACCAGGGCTTTATCTATTTTAATTACAACTAAGTTCATGCTAGAAGTTAGGTGAAAAATATCCACTGAAAATGCTGAGTATAATTAGTTGCCATCAATCAGTACCAGTTAAACTAATTTTGGACTAAGAAAAGTTGAGAGAAGAAAAAAAAAACAACCAAAAAAAAAAACCCACGAAAGAAAGAAGTCAAGCCCTCAAACACTAGCCACATTCAAGACAATGGAAAAATTGGATTCTGCAGACAGAGGTGCTTCACTGGAGGCTGTATGCCTACAGAGAGGATGGGGATTCATCTAGCTGAGCTGTGAGTACGCACAGAACAGGGGAACAGATTCAGAGAGAGGGAAAAACACAGAATCCAACTGTGAAAGCATCGGGAAGACAAGGACCCTTGAGGAAGTGATGCAGCCCTGAAAGAAAACAGAGAAGTTTTCCTGTGCTGAATGTTGGCTGGAAAGGGAGATTAGGAACACTGAGCAAGAAAGCCATCTTCTGTTCAAGCCTTCTCTGTATTTCCATATAACTAACAAATATATATATATATATATAAAAAAAAAATAACTTCTATATAATTGTACTTCTATGTAACATCTTTTATAACTTCTAAGCTGTATCAGCAGTACCTTTCCAAGGAAAAAAGTTTAAAAAGGGATTTTCACTATAAGGGAGATCCTGTTTGATGGTTATATCTAAAGGCAGCCTTAAAATGTGAGGCTGTCTCCCAGTTTAAGGAAGTCCTGTTTGATTATTTAAAGCCAGACAAAAAACCAAAACTCTGGAAGAGGTATCACAGGGAACAAGCCTGCCCTGGCAGGAAAATTCCTTGGATGATCCAACTGGTCTTTCCTCATTTCCAGTGTCTGGAGAGTCAACTGAGATTATGCAACTTTGTGTGATGCCAGGACACTGCAGCCCTTCAGGGCAACCCACAAATATCACATTTGTTGTCACTCTCTATTTTAGACACTCTAAATATAGGCCTATGGGACTTGATGGTGCTGTTTGTTTAGCATGACTACTCCTGTTTCAAGAGAATGAAAAGCAACTCTAGAAAAAAAAACCACAACATGCTTGAGCAAAGATTGAATTTAAAGGGACCCAGTATTTTACACACTGTTACAAAAAACGATATATGAAGTAGAAACAACAATCTTGACAAGTCAAATTCACACACAGTACAAAATAGTATGTTTGCAACTCTATTGTCTAATACATTTGTGTCTAATTATATTTGTCTAATTGTCAAAACATGAAATAAGAATGCACGGTATACTAGCATGATGCAGAACAGAGGGTATGAGAAAATCCTTCATTTTCTGTTGTTTGTTGGTTTATTTTTTGTTTGTTTTGTTTTTACTATCACACACTAATAAGTAAGTGGTGTTAGTAAAAATAAAACATGTTTCAAGGGAGAAAAAAAATATCTATTTTGTAGTATCTCTGTCAGCAGGTCCACACCTAGAGAGTAGGTTTAGTAAGATGACAGTAGAGGTAATACTCGTTCCCGAGTGTTGCTTCCTCATCCCTGGAAGTTCACAGGGAACAGAACACAAGAGGCGGCTTTACCCTGGTCCAAAGGGGTAGAGCCCTTTGCTGAAAACGAAGTTCAGAATCCTCTGCTTTCTAACTACCAGTGCTTTGGAATCTTCTGGTTTGGCGAGCAGCAGCTGCTCGTCTTTATGGTACTACCCCTTTGATAGCCGTGCCTGTGAGACAGCGGGCAACCTTGTGCATTCCGGAAGAGAAATCCAAGATACATTGCCATCTATCTACATGAGACCATGTTAGTGCTGCAGGGGCACGCAGCGAGAGGCAGACCCCTGTGGCATATGGAGGCAGCAAATCACTCATATTTTATTACACTCAGTATTTCGCTGACGAAGGTACAAGAGGAGCCATTGCAAGTCTGAGTATCAACAGCATGAAGAAGGACCAGCTGCACCTCATGCTCAATAGCATCACATAGTTAATACCAACATTATTGTACGGCTTCCATGAGATGCTCACCTTTTAATCTGACACAAATGCCCAGTTACGAAGCATTCAGGGTGTTGACAAATATGTAATGTTATACATTGAAATTCATATGAATCAGCTCCCACAGAATGTGGCATGGTCCCTGGTTTCACAGTGCTTGGAATGGCTCAAACAGTCATTGCACCAATGCAATTGCGAGACTATCACAAAACAGAGTGATTAAGAATAGAAAAAGACATGGACAATGGCTAATCACTCAATGGTTGGGGCATTACTGTCAAAGTGAACTGTCAAAACTGGAATAGCAGGGAGCACTGCACATCGCGTACACTGACAAAGCTGTGCAGACACCCCGGGGAGAGGGTTCCCCATAGACCAAACTGTTTGCTGGGGAAACTTCTGCGATGGCAGCTCCTCATATGCTTGCCTTGAGCCTTGTACAGTGGTACACAAGCACTGTAGGTATATGCACTTGCACATAGTTCACGGAATCTAAAACTAAACAGACTGCTACTTATAGGTGCATGAAAAATCTCCAGTTTTCACACAGAAACAGGAATGTGATTTGATCTTTCAAAATTCCATATTTTGAGGATACAGAATAATTTAGCTGGCTACACCAAATCAATACTCTAAAACAAAACAAACCCAAAACCTACAGTGACACATTTCACTATTCTTTCCTACTTAGACAACTAACTCTTCAGTTTCAAATAGCAGACATTTGTTTTATCACTAAATCGTGTAAAGTCTAACTGCATTAGGTGACCAGCCATTCCAAATACCTAGAGGTATGCTCTACTTACCTATACTTTCAAATTATGCATGCAGAAACTAAAAGAGTAAGATGAAAGTCACACGGTAAGACAAATGAAGCACAAACGTACTCAGCTCTCAACTGGACTTGGATAATGCAATATCTCACCTCCCAGATTTTTAGACAAGAGCTTCATTCATGTTACATTTCTGGGTACTGTCAGATATTGCGTAACCCAACGTAATTCTCTTTAAAGGCAGGCATCAGGTCTGGTTTATGTATGACCTGTTTTGCGTTACCCATGTGCTTTAGTAGAGCAACAGTGTAAAAAAAATCCCAACAAAACACAACACCTAAAACCACCAAGAAAACCCCAACACTCCCTTCCCACCCAAGCCCCCAGAAGTTTAAGACAGGTTACTGTTGCCTTGAAGACTCTGGAGTCCAGTCAGGAAAACAAAGCAGAAAGAACTTTGTGAAGACTTCATTCACTTCATTGAAAAATCAATATAAAGCACTGCAGACACGGAGATGGATGCTGGGCACTCAGACAGTACCGGCAAGGCCTTTTTTCATTAAAAGGTTTGGAATCAGAATATCTTCCTCTATGCAACCTACAGCACCCTCTCGGGTTAACACTACCAGCGGTGCTGCATGTTCAGCAGCACGGCTGCTTTCTGAGCCTGCCCTGGAAATGGAAATAACGCAGCCAGGTCACCCCGCCTCCCCACCCAACCTCACGTAGCCGTAAGCGACCATGGTTATTCTGCTCCTCAGCCCACAATACGTCTCAGCGGCACAGCACTACGATATGTGGAAATACCAGTTCACGGCAACGTTAATGCAGCGTTACAGCTCTCTTGCCAGCCCTGGGGAAGCTGAGTCCAGCTCACCTTTGGCAAAGACTGCCTTACCCAGTGGACAAGTTTTGGAAACGGGATGTAGACAAGTAGTTTTTAAGATATTTGAGACATTTACCTCCCTCCTTTATAAAAGCACAGACCCACAAAGGGACTGGGACTCTTGTTTCTGTTACCGAGACTGGCAGTGATTCACTGCGGCAGAGTTGTAAATTTGACACCAGCATAATTCACACAGACTCAAACAAAAGCATGTTGCAAACTACTGAAAATAAGCAGAATTAGAAGAATTTCAGTTTTATTCCAGGCAAATTCCCTGAAAAGAAGGGAGCATTCCCTTGAAAGTTAGTGCCCGTTTCAGTGCCACTGAAGAGCTTATTGCAGCTGTTAGGAGTTGCATCTCCCAAAGGTCTGTGGCCACCCTCAATCAGTCTTAGCTCCAAGCATATTCGTATCAATAGCCCGGATTTGCAGTCTTTTCTGGAAAAAAAAGTGAATGTTGGTGCCAAACTCTGAGCACACATGTAGTGTGCTAAACTAATACAGCTGCCTCCATTCAGAGAGACTTGGATAATTAAATTGCAGAGGTCAGAGATGAGTTATTTAGAAGGGGAAAGCCCAGATCTCCCCAATCTATTCTCCTCAGTTTTATCCCCTTTGGTGACATCTGAGATTCTGGCAGTGAATACCCCAAAAAAATCCATGCACCTATCAGCTGAGATCTTATTCCTCATGCTGAACTCATGTACCTTATAATTTGGAATGAGATTTAAGAACACGCACCTGATGTTTCCACCATATGTAATTTTTATATATTAGATATAATTTTTAGCCTGGTAAATATTTGAACTCCGGTGAGCCGGAAACAACATAGCAAGGATCAGAGAGAAAGGAGCGTTTCTGTCCTCAGGAGCAGCTAGCAATTAAACAGCAACTAATCATTAAACTTCATAGGCCAAATTCTTCCCTACAGCTGTTCCATTGAAACTACTTCATTAGAAAATAAACTGGCCTTGTGCTGTGGAGCTTGACCAGTTCAAGTTTCGGTTATGCAGCTAGTAATACTTTTTCTCTTAAAAAATGCTTAGTAGTGCTTTTTCCACGCGTTTCCATCACCCATACAACCACAAAACCACCATGCAGTTCTGCAAAATGCTACCTTCTGTTCACAAGAGGCCCCTGGTTCAGATAGCAAGAGAACAAAATTACTATATCGTATGACCACTCCCATTTTCAAAAGTAAATTAAAGATAATTCTTTCATTTCACAGCTGGCAAACCTAAGAGCCCACAGAGAGAAATAGTTTCTATAAATATTCATGTCTATAAACGCCAAGTAAAACTTGGCCTAAAAGAGTGCCACGAAAGAAGAAAGACAGCTCAGAAAAAAGACATCCTTTCCCTCCAGCTCACCAGGCAGGTCTCCTGCCCTTGGATCAGGAGCTCCGCTTTGAATCTCAGCTCCAGAGCAGACCCCACCTGCTCTTTGAATCTCAGGATAGTTTTGTACTACGAGAGCACTTTCACAGGATCCTGAAGCACACCGGCCAGTTCTGTCCTCTGTTTCCAGCCGAAGGAATTGTGCCGAGACATCTAGTTCGGTCACCTTAATAAAGCAAAATGAATTACCGCTCATTTAACTCCGGACACCCGGTTAGACATTTGAGATAGTCATCTGATGCTCTCTTTATAGTCAATAGAAGGAACACAACACCTCCAGAGGATCCTGCGTCTGATCTATTTTCAAACGAGGTGAATCCCCCCTCCAGAAAGACTACAGCAACTAACTTAGGCTTGTGTGTCTTTTTCACACCTAAATTAAGGCAACTGAATCACAGCCAAAGATACAGTGGTACCGTTACTCTATTTCCACTTTCACTGATACCCTGTGTTAGTGTAGATCCTCCCCTCTCCCAAGGACTCTAATTCCCCAAACTCTACAGCACACACTCCCGATCTCACTGGGCTTCTAGGCAAGTATTTGTTGTTATTACTAAATAACCTACACACACACACACCCTTTCAGGTTATTTTCCCAGGCTGCTTTTTGGCTCCCTCCTGCATTACTGCTGCTATTTGTTTCTTTCAGGACTCTTTCCTAGGAGTCTCGCTTAGTTCTGTTTTCCCAGAGGGAAATCTCTGCAACAAAGCTTAAAAAACACATTTAATATTCAAGATAAATGACTTCATACAATAAAATATACCAGCAGGATGGCAATCTGTCTATCCCACCTTCCCTGCCAGTATCAAACACAGAACGACTGCCTCACTCTGCAAAGAATGAACAAGGGGCACTTCAGTAGTGGTTTGTTACTCAGAGATTTATTTCTCATTTCATATGAATGCCCCTGAGCGATAGGAGATGAAATCACCAAGTGCTGATTTGAAGTAATGGCACAACTAATCAAGACGTTCCTATAGTATGACCTCTTTCAATAAATAAGAAGTTAAGCTTCAAGAGGGTCTTACACATATTTCTAGATGTATCACTGGGGTGGACTGATGAATCTTAATATATAACTGCTGAGAAAATATTTTTAACGTTTTAGGAAATTTTTACTGTCAGAAAAGTACCTATTGAAGGATTTTTGGATGAGGGCAAAAGCTCTTTACTTTTATGGCTCCCTTTCACCAACTGAATCTTTAATAGAACTGACATTTAAGAAACATATACATTTCAGTAATCTGCTTTCTTTAAGAGTATTTTCTATTAATAAAGCACTATTTGTTTCTACAGTTACCTAAGGCACACATGCATTGATGTCTTCTCTTAACTTTTTTTAACATTATACTATGACGTTTATATTTTCCCTTGTATTTTTTTCTGTAAATATATACTGAGAATTATGTTACACTTCAAAAATTGGTAAGAAGTTGGTCAAGTTGCTATATCCTAAGTTCACACTAGCGAGCAGTGTAAAAACCTTACCAATAGGAGCAGAGCTGTAGGGTGAAATACTCGGCATTAAGGACATAGCTTTCACACTCCTTTTTTTTGCTTTTACTTCTAGTTATCTCCAATCTCATCCTGTAGACTGAATTTGCATTAGCACTTGGAGTACATTACATGAGCTCCCGGAGTTCTTCTGACTCAGTTTTATCCCCCAAAAAAATCAGTTTATGTGCTCTGAGATACAAACTGAAGTGCACTAAGTGCACATGACCAGGACATTCATTTCAAAAGTGCATTCCTGCTCTAATGAACACACTAATGTATTTGCATCCATACTTTTTCAGAAAATAAGAGAATCCTGGAACCCCGATGTTTGTACCCTGGCATCTCCAAAGGACTGCATTTTCTCAGTTTTTTTAATCTCTGAAATTTTACATCCTTAAGTTTTGAAAGAAATTGGACCTTCCACACCATTCATCTTATTTGCATATTTAAAAGACAGTGAAAATTGATCGCAGAAGTCAATAGGGGATTCATAGTCCCTACCTGAGAAGCAATCTTACCCATATAGACACCTTCAGATGGATTTCTGGCCCTGTTTAAGGTCCTGGCAAAACTTTCACCACCTACAAGGAGCAAAGATTTAACCCCGAATGTTTCGAGACATGAGCTGAGCTGTAAGGCTTCTAGTTGTGTTTCCTAGAACTCAAATTCATCTGGTCACAATTACAGCCACAGTCCTGAAGACAACACATGCTCATACCCAACACATACCAAGACAGGCATTCCTTCCTTGAGGTTAACCACTTGTGAAGTTATTACATCCATTAGCAGAATTTGCAATCCTTTAAGAAACCATCCAGCACGGTTAGACTCCAAAGAAAATGTATTAAGAAATCAGAGGACAAAAAAAAAAAATATCTGGTCCTGACATCGAGTACTTTATGGATTATTTTTTTTGTAATGCAACTAACAATTCAGACAAATTGCCCAAGAACGACCTTCTGAAGGCACTCCTTTCCTAGCTGCCCACAGAGTGAGCTTAACTGATTAGCTTAGATACACCCAACTTTTAGACAGCCAAGATTACGTTAGAAGATTGCCACCACCACATGAGTACTTACAATTCTATAGCTTATTTCCTGATGATTTGTTTTCAGCTTTCCAACTTTCAAAGAGAAAGCTAACATTGTTGCAAATCTCCTGAGGCTAAAACCTTTACTTTCAGTCTGCCTTTAAGAATATGGTTTTTCAACAATTCAAAATTCACTTATTCTTTTAGTTTATTGGCAAAGATCATGACAGGTGATTTGCACAAAGCCTTGGCACAATACTTGGGTTAAAAGCTGCATGAAGAAAGGGTACTATCAGGACAAAAGCGTTAGAGCAGGAGAATCTACACGCCATGATCTTGTAGCTGATGCCACCTTGGCAACTGCCTCCCTGACTGGAAAAGTCACCACTTCTACAACAGGGGCAACAGAAGTCTTGCGGAGCAGAACATCTTGAGAGATTTGTAACACCCATAGATACCATTTCTCATCTTCCTTTGCCGATGCCAGACTTGAGATCGCTGAAAATTAAGGACTTGATAAACATGATGTATTTAGCCCACTCACAATATGGTTTTAACCCCCACACAGTCTGGGTTTCTCAATCAGAGAACTGTACCAGCTGCCAGTTCTTAACAAGATAGCTGGCAAGGTAGCACAAACAAGGACTTGAGATGGAGAGTTGGCCACAACTGAGATGTAGCTGTTGCTTTTTTACCTTGTGTCCCTTACCTTGTTACCCCGTAACCCTTGTTACCTAAACCAACCACACGGCAGGGTATTAATTACGCCACTGAAGTAACAAGGGATCCAAGGAACTCATGTAAAGCAGAGATCTGCAGTTAAAGACCTAGGTATGATGTGAAGTCCTTAATAATAATTAAGGACATGAATCATAAGAGAGTACAGCTAGTCAGAACCGAGACACAGTACAACATGTGAGAGAAGGAAACCTGACCTTTTCTCTTACTGAAAATTTTAATGGTCATGTTCTTGATTCATATTTTAAGAATAATTTAAAAGCTAGAACTATAAAAGAGCAGCAACCACTAAAGTTGCCAGCTGTATTCCTATATCTAAGGAAAACAGTACGTCAGACTTGCTTGGGAGTTACTGCTACTTGCTTTGTATCCAAGATCTCCACCGGAATATAATGAAAAACCTTTATCATGTTACACTCTTAAACAGAAAAAGTCAAAGTTTTACCAGACAAAAGCATGATATAACAGATTATATGTAATTCATAGCAAATACCGCTTTATTTTATAATCAATCAAATCTGAAAATTCTTGGAGGAGAACCTAGCCATTTGGAAACTATGTATTTAAGAAAATCATATGCATTGCATAATCCTATGTAATGCATCTCACTGGAGATGGGAGAAACTGCTCTTCAATATTTTTGTGATAACACAAACTTTGTTTACTAACATAAACCTGTTTATCTGGAAAATATTACGGCAAAGTCCAGAGCTCACTTGTCTGTGCAATACAAGGTATCACCAGTCATCTCAGGAGAGAAAAGGAAAAAAACCAAACCAGTCATGTGCCACAATGAGTGAACACAAGCATTTTGCAATCAACCTGTAGTTTGAAATTTACTTGCCCAAACTGGTAAGTTTACCAAATGCACATTTCACAGAAGACAAGAATGATTCATAGCTGATTCACAAGTAAAGAAATGCCAATGTTTGCTAAATTTTTACCTTGACAACACTAAAAATGCCCTCAAAGCAATACTGTGAAGTTATTCTAAGGATAATTCCCAGCGAAAGGTACAACTAAGTATGAGAAGACGTGAGCTGTAAAGCATCGCCTGATCGCGTCAAGCAGCTGAGCATTTTTTTAACTCGTTTCTCTCCAAAAAACGCAAGTCGCAAAAAGAATTTAACCATGGGGGAAAAAAAAAAAA
>VYZM01001695.1:96064-111484 GCA_013398915.1 Dromas ardeola
GGGGGACGGGGGGACACGACACGACGACACAGCCTCCTTTTACACAAACGGGGAAATAAACGTAAACGTGTAGATAAAAAACATAATACAAAAAAAAAAAATCATTTAACCGGCATTCTTAAATATGACAAATAAATAAATTTATTTGTAACCGATCTTTTTGCGTACTCACTTCTAATGCAAATTAATAGGCGTCCCCATTCTGTCATTAGATCCCAATGAATTTCACAGATCGAAAATATTAATCTTATTTCTGCTTTTATTTTTAAAGATTTGAGATGGCCATCCCACCTGGTCTAGTGGGAGGTGTCCCTGCCCAGGGCAGGGGCTTGGAACTAGATGATCTTTAAGGTCCCTTCCAACCCAAACCACTCTAGGTTTCTATGAATTTGCATATGCAAATATATTTATGGAGGCTTTAATTTATAACCCTGCTACACTTTCAAGGCTGATGCTGAAAGGCAAGTTATGGAAATCGAACACGCACATCACACCTACAAACGTGAGCACCGTAACATTTACACCCATTAGCAGATTCGGATAATGACTCCGGAGAGCTGAGGAAGCATCAAGTCACCACAGAGCTTCCTAGAAAATTGAACCTTGCAAGCTGAGAAATGTTAATAACCTTGACATTTGTGTTAAACATTATCATAACAGCCTTAATTAGTAGTGGGGACTGAGTGTAAAAAAAAAAAAAAAGTTACACAAGTTTAACTCTTCTCCAGGTGAACTAAACACTGGGAAAATCTCAAACGATAAGTGCAAGAAAACCACATAATTATGCTAACTGGTGTTACGCTTGGCAGTTTAGCATATCTGGTTCACCTGAGGTCTTGAAGGAGCTTTCAAAGAGGTTTGAAGGTTTACTATCGGTATAAACTAACCTGGGGACATGCATCAAAAAGTACGCCGCCACTCGAACAGAAAAACTAAAGCCCCCGTGGTGCAAGCGGGGGACGTCCTCCAGCACAGAACAGTGACACGAGTGGCAGCTAGAGGTGGTTGGGAGAAAATAACACACAACCCAAACGTTTCCAAACCGTACTTGCAGATCATGCATAGTTTTATCCAGCAGTATAGAATGCTAATTTCCCAAACAAAACTAGTCATTAAAAAAATATGTTTAGTTGCACGTGCTGCCCATGGGCCAAGATGGATTTAGGCTGGTAGCCATACTCATTTACATGTGCAAAGGTGAACTGCAACAAGGACGCAGGACAGATCTGCTCAGGTACAACTGGTGTCTTTGTTTCTTCTCGTAATTATGAGCGAAAAGAACTACAGATTAGTTTTCCAGTTGTTTCCCGCTATCTTCCCCATCTTTGATAAATCCAAGATCTAGAATAACGTCATTGACCTCTGAGGTACTGGCCTCGGAGAGATCCTGGCTAGAAAAAGACTCCAAGGCCATCAATCCTTTCCTGGTTTTGGTCAAGTCCTGAACCACATTTCTCCTTTTTTCCCTCCTTTGTTTTCTGAATAACAGCATCAGGATCAGCCATTACAGAGCAACTTTTCCACTACAGTCCTATGGGCCTGTAGTCACAACGGCAGCCACAAATGCTGTTACCAACAGTGGCAGTGGCTGCCGTACCTGCATTGCTAAAGCACACAGCATGAAATCTCATCAATCAGGTTGCAATTAAGGCTCAGCACCAGAAAAGTAAGTTATGTTTTCCATCTTTGCTGTCCTTTTTACCCCCAAGTGCATTTACTGGTAGCCACTAGATGGTTTAAAGATTGAGGAAAGGGATGTTTCTTCATTTAAAAAATCATTAAAGAAAAAAGGCTTCCATATAATGTATTGCTTTTTTAGCACTTTTCTCTCATTTATGTAGATTGATTAATAGGCTTAAGCTGGCTCTAGCACTGATTACTTTTTCTGATATTAAGTAAATTGAAGTTCCTGTATTCAACATCCTTTTAGAATATGGGGGGTGAGGGAGAGAAGATGATGATTTAGAACATTTGATTCCCTTAAACTATTTATTCCACCAAAGTTATTACACCATTACCACAGTATCAGACAGCTCTGTTTAATACCATTACTCTATTTGGACTTGTGTAAGAAGTTTTTACTTTTTTGTTTCTGAAATACTTTTACTAGTAAGATCTAAAATGGAAGGACTAGCAGGTAACATACCTGTTACTGGTTCTTATGTTTTCCTCAGTCTTCTTGGAATTAAAAACACAGAGAACACTTTTTGTCAGCCTTGGAGTGGCCAGGCAGTTGGACTAGATGGTCATTGTACGTCCCTTCCACTGAAATATTCTATTATATCAGAGAATCAGAAATGAAATTACTCCATGTGAATAATAATACATTAAATTTCTGGTTGAAAACTGCTATTCACACAACAGAAAGAGAAGTTAGAAGAGAAGTTAGAATATACTTGAACTTTTTTCCCCCTCAAAGTAAGGAGGAAAAAAAAAAAGAAAAAAAAAATCAAACACACTCCAGATAGTCTGATTTGCCTACTTCAAACAGTTTAGGTTTGAAGAACAAAGACTATGTCCTTCCATTTTCTAGAATATGACATAATGTTGCATATTAACTGTAAAAACACAGCACAAAATACTAGCATATTGCTCGTATTCTGACCTATGTTGAAAACGTATTTATGATGAGACTCTACAGGATTAGAGCATGTGAGATCGTAACTATAAACACATGTACCGAATAACTAAAGGCTAGAACAATCCCGATTCTAATTTATTTTGAATATACACATCACCTGACTTTTTGTTCTTTCAAATTGACAGATAACGAGGGTTTTTAATGTTAAGATTTCATTGTAAAGACGATATAAATAATTCATTACATCTTGGGAAGCTCTTAATTATGCTATTTTATTCCAATATGAAACAACAATGATTCTCATGCAAGCTTTGCTGCAGATTTAACTGTATTAATCAGTTAACAGAATTAAATACATTTCATTGCATTAAATGAAGTGAGGAAGTGTGATTTAAGCCTTAGTGGTATCCCAACAGAGACCCAATTCAGAAGGGCACAGAAGCACTTCCAGATTTTTTTTTTACCCCTCTGGACGTGCTGCCGCCATTAAGTCAGTGTGTACTTCACATACTTCTTTATACTGTATCACAAAGTGCAGCCTCACAGGAGTGTTTGCTCGTGCATGCTCCTCAGTCCATGGGTTGCCACTGACATGACCCAAAGAGCAGTAAGAGGAAATAAACGCGTTGTGCCAAAAGATTGTTTGCTCAGCTTCCTCACCTTGCACACATGTGGAGGCACGTGAACCGTCTTTGCATCAGCCGACACAGGCAAGCCTGAAACATCACACTTCAGGAGAGGTTTGTGGAATTCTACGTCTCTAGTTATGGCAAGATTAATTTAAAACCAATAGCTCAGGGACAAAGGCGATCTTTCCAGCATGGTAGGCCATCGCCTTCATTTCCCATTCACACACTGTGCATTTTCCTGAAGGAAAGAATTTGCTCACATGTCCAGGCATCTTTGTTTTGCCATGTAACAGCAAACCAAAGTAATCAGTAGCTGCAGAGCATGTTCAGCCCAGGAAGGACATGGATGTGTTGGAGAGGGTTCAGCGGAGGGCCACAAAGATGATCAGAGGGCTGGAGCACCTCTCCTATGAGGACAGGATGAAAGAGTTGGGGTGGTTCAGCCTTGAGAAGAGAAGGCTCCGGGAAGACCTTAATAGCAGCCTTCCAGTACCCTTAAAGGGGCTACAGGAGAGATGGGGAGGGACTCTTTATCAGGGAGTGGAGCGATAGCATGAGGGGTAACGGTTTTAAACTGAAAGAGGGGAGATTTAGATTAGATATTAGGAAGAAATTCCTTACTGTGAGGGTGGTGAAACACTTGAACAGGTTGCCCAGAGAAGTTGTGGATGCCCCATCCCTGGAGATGTTCAAGGCCAGGTTAGATGGGGCTTTGAGCAACCTGGTCTAGTGGGAGGTGTTCCACTAGAGGAGGTGTCATAGATGATCTTTAAGGTCCCTTCCAACCCAAACCATTCTGTGATTCTATGATTCAATGTTCTGCCTGCGATTCAAGAAAGCAAAGAGTTTGCAGAATAGCAGTGCTAGGAGTGTTATGGCTAGTGGAAGAATTTGGAAGCATCAAATAAGCACAGAGAGTTAAAGACTGATCAAACATGTTGATTTATGTAATTTGAAAACTTCCTTTTCTATAGCTGCAAGGAAGTCTTTATAATTTGGCATCTAGAAATCCTGAGGAGACAGCAGAAATGAGTATTTTATTTGTGTTTGGATAAGGAATAGTATTTTAAGTTGACACAGTCTATCTTTTGTTCTAGCATCTTTCTCAGTTCCAAAGAGAAGACTAATGAGACACTAGATTTGAAATGTTAAAAAAGAGGATTTTAGTTGACTTTTCTGTTCATTTTCAGTATTTACCATACAGTTTTTCATTTTTCAGCCAAAGGATTATTTGCATACTGTTTACTCTAAATACAAGAGCTGTGTTTTATGATGCTGAACTAGTATCACCAGAAACATTTAAAAGTATTTCCTATCCATTTATCTTTTGGAGCTGAAGTAAGAATGACAAATGTGAGAAGAGCAAACTTTCGGGGGCTTGTAAACTCAAACGTAATAATTAGGCCCCAAACCAAAACACTAACAGAAAGAAATTTTATATAGGCAAAAAAATTTAAATATTTTTTGTATTTCTATGGAGCTTTTAACTGAGTATGCAAGATTACCAGAGTAGGCAAACATAGTTAATATACAGCATTTGATAAATTGTTTGTTAGTTGAGAGAGAATACATCAATGAAGAAACCCTTCTTGCTCTCTTTTGAGAAGTTCCTACCTACTTGCACCCTTTGCCGTCCATGGAGTAAAAGATCAGACTCCTTGCAGGAAACTCAGCAAGGCTGTTGATGTTGCAAAGGGGCAGAAAAAGCCAACACAGCTGTGCGCAGTGAGATCACCACATTTATCTCACTGGGTCTGAATTCCCTTACTATAGTCACCTCCCTTCTGTGCAATGTTTCCCAGCTTTCAACAATCAAGTCAGACTCCAAATTATTTGTAAAAGATGTGAAATCCTTTAGTTATCCAACTACAGATGAACATTTAACATTACACTCTGGATTCCACAATAAAATGTATACATATTTTGGTGTAGCTATTCTTCCCAATGGACTGTCCAGTCCTACGATCAATTTGATGACAACCAGAGATGAAACTACATACAACCTGAAAAGAGTTAACTCAAGTCCTCTTCATCTCACAGCATCACTAACAAAGGTAATCAGCTACTGGAAAACTCACCAAACATGTCGGTTTTCAGGCCTTTAGCCTTTGAATTCAAAGCTGGATGATACTCCAAGAAGTATCCTTTTTATAATGCAAAGTTACCAGCCTTAAACTGGAACATGCCACATACTACTTTGGTTGTTATAACATCAACTGTAATAATGACTTTAAAGTCTACGAAGTGCATTTGATTTATTTTTTTTTCTTTTCACATATCCATTTTTAAGACTAGTAAATACAAACAAGCTTTTCCTTTACAATTGTTGTTGAATAGATCTCGGGAAGCTTTCCAAATTAAAAAAAAAAATAAATCTTAGTTATTTAGAAGCACCTAAAATGCCATTAATTAACGTAATTTCAGTATATAGCTAAGTCCAGCGCCTACCAACTTTAAAGTAAGATTGGACAGAAACAAATACTGTAAAATACTGTAAAATACAGATTTCAAGTTATTTGGATGGCTTAAATATCTCACCAGATGGTCTCAGTGAGAAAGTGATTTTTAAAAGAAATCTTCATCTCCTGTTGCTAAGCATTTTCACTTGTTTTAGTGCGAAAGAATTTGTACTCTAAGAAAATCTGGATTTAACTTTGCAAAAATAGCCACTGTCCTGGAAGCTGTGTCCAACTAGTCCACATTTTATCTGTACATATTCCAAATGAGGTTGCAAGACAGATTAGTACGTCAGCAAGTTGATGAATATACATATTAAAAAAAACCAAAACCTTTAACAGTCCAGGGAAGTTAATTCTTGACCTGGTCTTTCCAGAAGCTACAGTGATTTTTAATTTTGGCCTTTTGCTGGACAAGTATGAGAGAAATAAGAGCACTAAATTATTTCATTTTGGTAAGTAAGTTTCTGAAGTTCCTGCAACCAAACACTCTTTTCTCTCTCAATATATATGTGTGTGTATACACACACACACACACACACACATATGTGTAGATATACATACACATCCTCCTATGATGTGACAATGACTGGAAGTGTAGAAGTTACTTCTTTCCTAACCTTTGAGTCCTAAAATATTTAACAGGTCCGAGTCACCATTCAATATCTGCTGCCCCCTTGTGGCTGCAGACATCGCCCCCCCAGGTACAATATTTTTTTTGCAGCAAAAGCAATTAGTTATAAGCAATACAAAGAGAAAAATTTTAGTATGACTCTTGTAGAAAAAAGGAGCGACTTTCATAAATAACAGATGGGAACGGGAACATCCTGTTTTACAGTACAGTTCATGCCTGTGTTTAGAAGGAAGGATGAGCATGAAGAAAAACAAGCATAGAAAAAAAACAACACTAAGGAAGGAAATACGGAAAATGCCTGACAGCAGAATTGGAGAAATATAATTTAACTGTTTCACAACATAAAAAATAATATTCTTCCATGTTATTTTCAAGAATCTGGAATTGCAACCTGTGTTCTGTGGAAAGCCCAAAAAGCTGGGTAGCAAAGAAATACGAATTTGAGCTACCTGACCCTTAAGTGGAGGTCTGCCTGAAATGCTCCTGCACTCAGAAGAGCTTACTAGAATAAGCAGCAGTGGCACCAATAACTTTTGGGGTAAAACCATTCTGTCTGAGACTCACTATAGAATTCATTACTGTGCTGTGGATGTTAAACCACATTTACCTCTTGCTACCTGAAATGCAACTACAGTGGTGCTCCACCTCCACTTACTTTTCTTTCTGAATATGAAAATTAAGACTAGATGTTAAAGTATTCATTACCTGGATAGACAGTACACTGGATGTACTCATCTCATCTTTGGAAGACGTCATTTACCATCTTCTGAATTTTTTTCTGCAACAAGTAAACTAGGGTGACTTTTTTCTTCAATAATACTTCATAAAAATAGGAATTAAAGTCAGGTTTCAGAAACGCCATTAAGATCATAATCATTTAGAGATGAGGAAGAACATTTTGGCATTATACCAAATAACACATTCTAATGAAACAGGTGTTGCAGGTTTACAAACTATACTTTCTATCAATATTTTGATTTTAAATGAAGTATTTTAGTCTTAGACTGAGGCAAATAAAGCAATATAAACCAAACAAAACCAACCAAGCCAAGAAATCAAAACAAATGCACTTGTTTTCGATGAACGTTATTCAGTGGCTCTTTCTTTTTAAAAACACCCAAAACAAACCAACAACAAACCCAAAACTAACAACCCCACAATCATTTATATACCTGGTACTCCAGTCCCACCACAGAAAACAACTCCCTGTTGACAACAGGCTACAAGTCAAATAAGGTATCTACACTTCTTCTGATCCCATCTCACTTGAGCACATCAGCAATTGCCTCTCAAGGCACGGGCTGTTTTGGAAGGTGAGGGATGACCTCACTAAGCTTGAGCTACATCAGTCAGGCTCAAGCTGGTTTTAGTACCAGAAGGTCTGCTTCCTACCTGCAAGAAGTCCCATTGGCAGCGGCAGCAGACAACATGGGAAGCCTCCAAATACTTCAGAAAACTAAGTAACTTGGGCTGAGGCCGAAGACAGTTCACCTATTGGTGCCATCCATAGCCGTCATCATTGCTCCCTCATTCTCCTTACTTCTCCCTAATTGTTTTCTTCCAAATTAATAGGCACATTGGAAAGCAAAGCAGTGTAATACATTTATGAGGGAGGACTCGAGAGTCTCAACAAGTGGAGCCTGAAAGGATGAGTGGGTCAAAAAAGCCCTGAAAAGCAAGCAAACTTGTCAGCTTGGAGTAGTCCCTCCCCCAGTATCTGTTTCTAGTCACTGTATTGTCACTGTATTATCCCTGTATTACTACTGAAAATGCAGTTGCAATCCTAAAGTTACTGGTCACTATTCTCAAATCACACAGCAGTTCTGTGTCTGTCACACATGGTACAGATGCTGTACGCACCGAAGAGAGGGTCACACACATACACACACACACACACACACAGAGGGCAAGTTGCTAGCACAGATGAAGATACGATGCATAATTTTCTATTCCCCTTACTATGCCCCTCCTAAATTAAAAGATTTATTTTTTTGAAGAGGAATAGATGTGAAAGAAGTGTGAGAATCTTTATAGGAAGGGATGTATTTAGCAGTAGCATTTATCAGTGCATACGACTAACAACTGACATCCTCTGTTATCAGAACCACTGTGAACACTGAGGGTAACCACACAGGTGGTATCTTTATTTCACAAGATTAGAGATACAGTACAAAATGAATCTGTACATCTTTCTATTAACATAATTTGTTTATACAATTATATTACATTTGACCAGCCTTTATACTGATTTTAAATACAAAATAAATTTACAAAACTCCTACAAGACCCTTTAAAGAACTGCAGCTGATAAAAACCACGGTTTCCCCCTCAATAGTCCCTATTTGCCATATGCATTTGCAGTAGTTCAAATCAAACTAAATCTTTTTAGTTTAATATTCTCTGAAACAAAAATAGAATTTCAGTTCATTGTTGCCTATCTAAAAAGGAAGCAACTTGCAAAGGTGAGTGTGACCCCCTTTTATAGGCCAAAACTAGCATATAATAGGTGGAAACTAGATAATGCATAGTCTTAAAAGTCCTTTCACAATCCATGTTTTAATGTTCCTCTCCAAAAAGAATAACATGATAGGTGGGTTTTTTTTAACTTTAATAAGAGCAGCTGACTTATGGGAGATGACCAAAATGTGAGTAAAACTATCTCATAAGAGTCTCATTGGGATGTTTGGATCAAAGGCCTTATCTTCTATTACATTGTCCCACGATGGACAATATAAAGCAAGCAAAATTATTTCAAGACAGCTCTGGGACAAGTTTCAGAGTGATGAACTAAGAATCCTGTTCTCTCAACAATTCAGCATTTCTTTCAATCAGCAAGAACAGCTAGTGTGTTTGATTAATAATTTGAGATACAGAACAATGTTTCCCCCCATATCTTTCCATGGTTTTCCTATACATAAAACTCCCACTGACAACAGTTACTGCTCCGTAGTTCCATTCTCTCTGCAGGGAGAGAAGAGCATGTGTCTGGAAAGGTCACATAGGCAGGCGCTGGCCTACATTACTACAGACAAAAAAAAAAATACTATTTTTCCATTCAAAGCATGCTGAACTTAGCCAGAAATGCTTCTCTTACATCAAGTTTCCCTTCTAAAATACTCCTGTATATAAACTGTAAGACAATCTGTGCGCCAGCAGAAGGGAATAGTACTTCACTGCAGTAAAATGAGTAACCCAGCTCCTTCAGGAAAAAAGCTGCTTGATAAACTGAGTGCAAGCCAAGAAATATATTGCTAGTAAGAGTTAAATATACTTCCCTCAAAATGCAAGTTTCAGCACAGAGTAGCAAGGGATTGTCACAAAAACTTAAAGTCAAGTTGTTGACAACTGATTTAGAAAACATATTCATTTCTTTAATCCCTGAGTTAACTTGCCATTACTTATGGTAAGTACCCTTTTACTACTACCACTTCATTCAAATGAATGTCATCCAAAAGAAGTTAGTGGTAGTAATTTGGTGGAAGGGAAAAAAGCAGGAGAAAGACTTCCTTATTGCTTCTTCAAAAAGCAGTTCTTTAAAGTGAAATAACTTGCTGATCTTCAATCGTTTTCTTCTGCTGATTTCTTGGATGTAAAAATGCATCAGGTTCGGTGAAAGTCAGCTATAAGAGTGTCACATAGCAGCAATGATGAGAGATTCTCATGCAAATAGGACAGAGCTTTTAGAATTTAGTTCTAACAGATCAAACAACCAAAACATTTTAATAATGCAGTAACAAAATTGTTAAACATCCTAAGAGACCAATACCAATGAACCAATGGTATTTAACTGAAAAACATTTTCCATATAATCTTTAATTTATTCACGCCAAGCTAAGAAGTGTTATTAAGTGACAGAGGCAAAAATACTTCAGAGGGAGTGTTCAGAAGTCACAGATATCTTAAGAAATGCTGCTGGGGAGTGCTGTACATTTTAGACACTACATTTAAGTTCAATACTGTTCCATCTGCTAATGATGATTAAGACTGAACAAGACATTCCTCTATCACATGCTTCAACCCTCCAAACTAAAATGAAAGATTTGTCTTCACATAACCAGCATAAGCATTTTGAAGTACCGAGAAGTTCTACCTATATTTTAATACTAGTCATCCATGACATTTCAGTTTACAAAAGAGTGGATTGCTTATCTTCTTTCCCAAACTACAGATCTATTGTGCAACAGTAACCTTACAAAGGTACGAAGTATGAAACCATACCAAAATCTCAATTCTAAATAAAGCGCATTGATATGTTGCTGCCAATCCACTGGAAAAATATTTGCATGAAAAGAAGCCCTTAACCCTTTAAACACAACAGCTTTTGTCAGAAAGCAACTAAAGCTTCCTCATTTGTATTTCATTCAGCTTTAAGACAGTATATTCAGAGGGTTTAATGCTAGTACAGAAACAAATATTTAACAGCCATTGGTAAGTAAGAACAGAAACTTCTGCATTTCTTCCCTCTAAGCTACTGCCCCGCTGCTTCCCACCCCTAGCCCCTGAAATTATAGTTCAATGAAAATCGTTACTAAGTGAAGATTCCTCTTGCAGTCTAAAAACACCAGTCCACAGGTCGTATTCTTTACGCCCATTAAAAAGCCTTAGCACTGACCTGGTGGTATCAAGAAGCCATAAACCACTTGTCGTCTTTCTCTTTGGATTTTCTTGTTACAAGGGATCCTCAAGATGGCACAGCCAGAGACGTTATTTTGACTTTCTCACGTATGCCAGGTACAAGAGAGGCTGGTGGCAGCCAGAGCACTGCTGTAATCTACCATACAATTTTTATCAGTCAGCCAAACTTTACAGTAGCATCACTGGCATAATCCCATGCCCTTCTGTAGAGAGCACACAACTTCGGGGCCCTTTTTGCAGATGCATTAAACAGATGCATGCATGAGATACCATATACGTTTCCTTCTTGCAGTGCAGATCACTTAAAGGATTGTTGAAAATAAAATACAGAACTTCTACCTCTAGAAACAGGAAAAAAAAAAAAAGTAAGCTAACTCACTGAGATTTCTGGCTTCGTCCTTTCTTCAGCGTCCACAATAATACTGGTGCTTTCTGCAACCTTGACTCAGCCTCTTTGTAAGAGCAAAGTTTAAATAATTTAGGAACACTACCAATTTGTTTTTATGTCACGAAGTATTGCAAAGTATATAGGCTCCAAAAAAGTTTTAGAAGGATGCAAAATCTGGGCACTGTGTGGATAGTTTTCAACTGATGAGCTTTAAAGACCCAATCTGTCCCAATCCGCCTCCTGGGCTACATCCTATCTGCTGAGAACTGTGTAGTCTAAGGGGAATGGAGGAAAATATTCAAAACAAAAAATAACAAATAGAGAGTGGCATGTTTGCTGGCTTAGTTTTACAGAGTTTATAAATAATCCATGTTAAATCATCCAAGACAGCATAGAAGACCAAAGTGTAAGAAATACTAAGAAATAATGAAATAAGGGTTGTAGAAATACTTGGGATGCAGATCAGAATATAAGTTCATACAGCTCTAGTCTTCTTAGTTTGAGTACAGTCCAGCTTCTTGGACTTAAATTGCCATAAAATTATTCTTCTTATTATTTTTATATAGGGCAACTGCTATCAGGCAGGCAAAAGCCTTCCAATGCTAGCCTTCTGCTCTCTCTAGGAGATGAAAAGGACTCTGAATAAAGAGGAACTAGATACAGCAGGCAACATTTTTGTAGTAGCACTCGTGTGTTTCCATGAAAAAAGCCATAGTGTTATTCCATTGGCACTGAAATAACATTCAAATCAGTTTCAAAAGAATTTTCTTATCCCTGAAAAAAGGCATCATTCTAAGCAGCTTTCAGACTTTTTTTTGTTTTATTAAACTTCTTTGCACCTCTTTTGGGGGAGGGACCGCTGATCCAAAGTCCTAAATCACAATGAAAACTGTTCCTTTTGGAAAAATCCAGTTCTTTCACTGAGGCTCTTGTTGCTATTGCGGTGGTTGATGCTCTGGTGGTGGTTCTTGTTGAGGCACAGCTGGCCGCAGTCCTGCTGGTCTGGGAATTGCCTGATGTTGCCTTTGTCTGTAAGCTATAATTGTTCCCAGAAGCAAGGCGATGATGGTCATAAGGTAAAGGTCCCACTCAGGCCCCAGCAGCTGGTCCATATCAATATGTGAGAATACCTCCCTTATCTAAGAAACAAGAAGTCCACATCATCATGTCAAAGAGCAAGAATAGGAAGTTACTTTGATTTTAAATTTGACTCGTAACGTTTTCATGTACAAGAACAAGTTTTAAAACTTCAGTAGCTCTTTTCCTCTCTAAAAAAAATAGTATCACATCAGTGACATCCTTGATTTCCAGGAACTAAATGCCAGTAAGACTAAGAGCCATGCTACACGGGATGAGCTGTTCTATTTTCTGTTCTAGGGATGAAGGTTCTTGATAGGTAGCTTTGACTTTCACATACAGAGCACAAGAATACACAATTTAAATCATAATGAGGCATGTAACCACACTAGTTGTCTTAAAGAAACAGACGCAAGTACCACATACACAGAGGCAGTGAACTGATCAGCCCAGCCAAATTGGAAGTCATCAGCAGACTACCATGAACGAAAGCCCCAGGATGTGGGGCTTCTGTGGTACAATGCTGAGGTTTGTGCAGATAAGGTACAGGGAAGTTAAAGTGACTCACTCTTAGCTTTGATTGAACTGCCTTTTTATCAGACTTCCATCCGCATAAGCATTAGCCAACACACACTTTATGCTTCACTACTGTATCTGATGGTACTACAGAGTCATTGTCAATTGAAGTCTGCATCAGCAGACTTAAAACTTGGAATATCCGTGTTCTGCATACTAGCTTCTGTGAGGGCTACGTGGGTATCTGTTTAACTGATTTAGAGTATTTTCACTGCCCGCTCCTGAAAGTCACCAGTCTCAAGACTATTAAATTTTGTCAAATTTAGCTGGATTGCCTGAACTTGCATTTGCTCTAAGTAGCAGTAACTTCTGTACCGTTTGAATGTATTAAGGAATCCAAAAGGCAGGAAGATGTCAGAATACTGGAAATACTTCAGACACTGTATGGAAAGAATTCACCTAAATTCCAGGAAAATATTTTTTTCAGTGGTATCACTCAGCAGAAACTCTGCACAATAGCTAAACTATCTGATATAAATATTTTTTTCCCCACAGAAATCAAACACAACTCAAGTGTGATGGTTACCGCTGAATACAAAATAGCATAAGAATTAGGGCTAAAAAAAAAAGTATTTTTTCTGAACAGCGATTATGTCACTGTAATCACCTGCTTAACTTTTATAGCAGACAGTCATGGATAAGAACAGTCAAACAGGTTAGGGAAATTCTCTTCAGGGGAAGAACGGCACAGAAGAGCACTGGCTGTGCACATTTCAGTTTCACACGATCGCACAAATAAGAAATAGGAATCACAGCTTCAGTAACTTTCTTAATATGCAACAACACAAAACAGACCTATTGAGTTTTCAGAAGGCTCAAGTAAGACTTCTACTTAAGTAAGATTACAACTCAAGATTCTTCTAAAAATGGACAACACATTTGTTGTTTTTCCTTTTAATTCTGCCTTACTTACATTGATTTCTCGTACGTACTGCAAGGAATAAATCACTCCAAGCTTGCAAAGTGCTAGGAAGACTGGAACTTGAGCATCTGGGCTTGCTTCAGCTGCCATGTCATAGAATCGTTTTGCAAGATGAATATCCTAAAATTAGGAAAATACAAAGCTCAATTTTGAAGAACTTGAAAAAAACTACCCATAAAACGTAGAGCTTTTTCTACAAGCTATTTTATAGTGTCATTTGAATACAAGGTTTTTGGAAAAGTTAAACGCAAACCATTCAGTAAAACTTGCCCCTTTTTTTCTGAGGGATGCTCACCGTTGCATAGACAAGTAAAGGGAAGCTTCAATCCGAGGATGAACCTATCGTAACTGATGCTAGAATTGAAGCTCACAAAGAGATTCATATTAACGTATTCAACGCATGCACTGCAAGCTAAGGCTCATATAGTACACTCTAACATCTCCAACACCACATCAAACATGAAAGACTAAGAAAACACAAGCCATGGAGGAATACACAGCAGCAACTCCTCCCTGCTATACTACAGTACGCCTGCTGCACAGTGCAGCTTCTAACCATTTCTGCACATACTCCCAAATTAGATTCTATGCCTTATCCACAACAGACACAACTTGCATTAGTGAGGGCAGCCTCGCAAAAGTATGAGCACAAACAGCTGGCAACTTTAGGAAGAGCTTAAATTAGTGTTCTCTTCTGTGGCAGCTGGAACAAGGAGGCAACTGTAGCAAGACGAACAGACGATACCTGTGCCTGAATAGTGTAACTTTCCTTGCTTGTTTGGGGCTTTTTTTGGTTCCATTTCAGATACATACTGTGCAATGTTAGGATACTTGGATACAAACTGCCTATGTTCACTCAGTGAGGTGAAGGACAGGCTTGTGTAAGACTTACCTCTGGAAGTGTTCCAAGTTGGACACTTAAAATAAGAGAAACCTCCAGGACTTCATGCCACATGTTCATTTTATAATTTTATCCTGACTGTGAAATACCATAAAGATTTTCTGCTCACTGAAACAGCAAAGCTTAGTTCCATAACACATGTGGAAATAACAGTATGAAAATCAACACATTATGTGAATGAGATGTACTAGCTCACATTTTAGTATTTTAATTCAATAGAACAATTCTGAATACTCCTTGAGCCTGGAAAGTCTGCCTTTTATACAACTATTTAAAAGAGTTTCCTTACCTCCTTTATACTGTGCTAGTGTCAGTGTAGAAGCAGATCCTAAATCATGGCTTATTTTAATTTCTAATTAGCAAGCACTTCATTCTGCTTATACATTCTTCACTCTCACTTGACATACAAGTGAGACCTGTAGGACTCTGAGCTTTAACACACAAATAGCACTGAAACAGCATGCCAAATCTTAAGAGAAGATTTCTGAAGGGGCTTAATATTTGTCATTGACCTGTTATGAGTCTGAAAACTACTTATGTACAGGAAATATAGCATAGAATCCTATATGTAAGAAAGACTATTTATTCAGTAAGTAAAGAGAGAATAAGGCAAAAACTGTT
>VYZM01001696.1:8206-22378 GCA_013398915.1 Dromas ardeola
GAAATAATGACATGCTCATAGGATCTTACTGAGGTAAGTCTACATTCATCCTACAGAAATTCAAGCCTATCTTAAAAGGTTTCTATTCCCTCCTACATGTCATTCAATTTAAATTACCATTTGGAATTGCTTAACTTTTCATTGGCTTTAAACATAAATGCCTTAGCTCAGCAATAGGAGAATGGTCGTCTGGAAAATGCACCCAATTTCAGAAGAGAAAGAAACTACTAACTTATAAGTTGCAAACTTATAGTCCAAGATGCTAGCAGCTATTTACAGACACTAGCAGAAAGTTTTAGGGTTTTTTTTGCTGCCTTGCACAAGCTTTCTTGCATTAGGCAATGAAACACAATATATTTTAAATCCTACATACATTGCATAAAAGCAAGAAAAAGAAGTGAAGCTTAATGTAGCTACCTGTCCACTTGCTTGCATTCTAGTTTTGTTATATCAGGCAGAATACACTGTTTTTCTGAACTCAGCAGTTGTCTGAAGATTGCACAAGCATTAATTTATTGTATTGGTCTGTTACGTTTTAAGTATGAACACTGAAACCGTTCTCCGGAGTTTTCAGGCCACTTCTTGATCCTCTAACCACGCGGACAGCCCTAATTCTGCTCTATTTATTTCACTGGCCACAGAAAAAAAAGTGTAATAATCTTTTCTCTCAATATAAAGAAGCCGCAAAAATAAAAGCTGTCTTTGTTATTTGAGATTTAACATATGCAACTATTCTATTTGTTGGAATCAAATGAAGTGGCTTGCCTGGAACAATTAAGCAAGAACTGTGTGCAAATAGATGATGATTTCAATTTCGCTCTCTAAAACATTGATTTAGTCTGGAAAACAGTCCAGTAACCTAAAATGCTTTTAATTCCTCCTGGGAGTTACCAGTATGGCTAACATACTTTTACCAGGTTACACCTAAAAATTAGGGAAAATAGCAAACATCTTCATACCCATAGAAAACACTTAGACTGCGATGAGCTTGGCAGTAAAAATGCATATAACCCAAAGAATGCTGACTGGAAAGCCTGAAAACCAGTGCTGAGAATTAGTATTCCTTAACTTTACTTTCAATTAAGGAAAGATACTTCCAGTATTTCCTCTATGGGACTAGAGAACTGTATTGGTCACATGATCCACAGGAGTGTCCCTGCACTGAGGGGACAACCTACTGTCAGAAGGTAAATAAAACCATTAAAGGATACAACAAGGTCTGGTTACTGACCTGATATACAGTAGTTTTCAACACCTGTAACACTAAAAGGCAAATTTTTTCTACAAATAATTCTGTTGTTAATGGATAGGCTATGTAACCACTTAATCACTTTCAGTTACTGACATGAAAAAACAGGAGAGGTGCAAAGTAGCCTTACCAAGCTCTGCAAAATAACTTTTGAAAAGACTTTATACCTACAGCAGACTAATACATAACTTGGACAGTTACTGATATAGAAATACTTTACACACATAAGTAAACAATGACAAGACTGATTTAATTAGAGGAATTCATAAAAGCGTTTGGAAGGCACTGCAGCCTATGATTTACCCAGACAATGTGTTATAAACAGTTTTAAAAGTTACCTATATAAAGGGAAGACTTGTGTTTTGGGACACTATCATCAATAAAAGCTGTCCCCAAAGTATACAGTGGAGTTCCTCCAACTCCCAGCAGCAGCTGTCCCAGGATAAAGACATACAGATAGCTGGGAAGTGAAGACTTTGTGCTGGCATTGCAAGTGAAGTTAGCAGAGCTTGCTCCTGGAACTTGACAAGTGTCTGAAAGAGAGATAGCAAGATTTTAAAATTCCATTATCCAGCTCACAGTCTGAAGAAAAACTTGTACTGAAAGTTAAATTACATATGAACTGTTGTTAGTGCCAGGCTCCCATTTTAATTTCCAGGTCTACTAATATATCCTATGTGACTGTGCCATAACCTTCTATGACATGATAGCCCCCAAGAGAAATACTATCATGGCTTGGTTTTTGTTTCCTTACCAAGAAGGAAAGATGGATGCAATTGCCTTATTAAAACATTTGCCTTGTTGAAAGCATTATTGACCAGATGTACGCAGAAAAAACAAACCAAAAACCACACCAAACTGTCAATCGGTCATTCAACAGGTTAGTGAGTACTCCTAGGTAACAGGCACTTCATTTTGTTCTTGTACCTTATAATGATTCTGAGGAGCACTAACAACAACTTCCATTCTTAAGTGACAGAGCAATTGAGCAACCTGAGGAAAGCTGGACTGCTGGAGAGGAAAGCGCAGTCATCAGAGTCACAAGCAAAGATAATCCTCCCTTCTCATACACTGTTTTGAGAAGTGTTTCCCTAAAAAAAGAAAGAGACACCTTAAAAACCCACACCGCTATCTCTTGTAGAGCACTCACTGCCATATGTCCACAATTAGAAGTCAGCGTAAAGCCTCTGTAGTTGTCCAAACACACACACACAAAGAGGAAAGCAGAGGTAGAACAGCCTAAGGTTGCATCTGCTCCTGTAATGTTTGGCACTATGAGGAGGGAAGAGAAAAGAGGAACTGAAGACAGGGTGTATGTTTTCTCTTCTTCTTTTGCTATCATTGAATTTTTAGCACCAGACAGTCCCAAGTAACGAGATCAGAGGGCTGTGGTTGTTTCCAGGCTTTTCCACAGAAGAGGGTACAACCCTAAAGACGATAAGCCGCTTGGTGGAAACAAGCCATTCGGAGCAAATATATGAAAACACCTTTCAGGACATATGAGTAAACTGATTGATTCTCAATACTTTGCTACAAAATTATTACATTGTTTTTCCAGGTCCTTTTCCATTTAAGAACACTTTTTACTTAAGCAAACAAAGGTCAAGCTCATCCACACTTTGGGCTCACAGGACATAAAACACAAGGAAGTGCTTGCCACACAGCAGATATTTAAAGAGAACTGACTACACTGATGTTATAAATATATCCATGGGCTTTATCCTGCCTTCCTCCAGAAGGACCAGCTCTATAATGGTATTGTAATCATGTAGCACACAACAGGTAATTCAGTGGTGTTGCACAGAAACCGTCCAACATAGTTATGGGAAAACTTCACTTCAAGAGGAGGAGTCATTAAAATTTCCATTCCTTTACACTTAGAAATAATCCTCATTTTAATGTTATACCAAGGCCACATGGGGAACATTTTCTTATGAATTACTACTCTGAAAATTAAAATTTTTAGAGTATATTTTCCACTTATTGTCAATCTGCTATCTCTAGCAAGATTCTTCTTTTCTGCAGCAAATTAAGTCTTAAATCAGGATAACTTTGTACTATTTACATGCACAATTTCTAAAACTGACTGCAGAAGGACATCATGTCCTACAGTATCTTGCTAATATACACTTACTCATATATAGCACATATATAGAATATACCTGCTGTTATAAGTTAGATTCTAATACTTATTGGGCAAGTCCAAAACAGCATTTAGCTAGTTATTTTATTGTAGTACACAAATAATAGTATCTTGTTAAAATATACATATCAGAAAACAACTAATGCAGTGCAAGAAAATGACACGAATCATGTTAAATGACAAAACTGTAGCCTATTTTGAGATCTAGAAATAGCTTCATGAAATAAGCAGGTTACATGTGCTTGGTACTGGCAGTCTAACTCTGGCAGACTGTGGTTCTTCATGAATCCCCATCCTCACCCTCAATGTCTCAGTTCATGTCAATCTAAAAGCCTGTGCCATTGTGTAACTAATTGATTAAAGCCTCTCTCCTTCAGTTTTCTAGCTCTTCAATTTATATGCCCTAGGAAATTTAGCCTGATGTTGAGAGAAGAGAAGCCTAACACACTAGTTTGTATTCAGAACCACATAATCAGGTCTAACTACAAAATTAAGAGAACACTCAATATGCACTTTAATACAATTAGAATCCTTTTACTTGCATCAGCTATCAGGCCTCTCATTTTTAAGATCAGCAAGTACACTTGCTCAGTGGAGTTTGACCATATTTCATGTTTCCAAGAAACACTTTAAAAGCAAAGATGATTTACCACAAAACTATGAGATTATTTTAAACCAGCATAAATCAGAACTGCCAAACAACAGTTTACTCAGTTTAGCCATTCATGTCATCCCCTTCTTGTACCAGTCCAAGGTTTAAGCAGATTGGTAAAGTGACACAGGTTAAATCTAACCTGAAGTAGATCCAGAAGCCTGTTTGCTGCTGTCATAAGAATGGTGGACAGAGGAGGCAGTGGCTTTTACATGATCAAGAAAGTCTAATCTGAGATAAGCCAAGTTCTGGGAGAAGTTTAACGTGTGGCTGGCCATTTTTAACTACTTTTTCCTCATTAAACTTGTTTTCCCTTCTAAAAGTCAGCAAATTAGACTTGCATTTTAAAGAGCGCAACTGCATTAAAGGCAGCACCATCCAACAGATTTAGTCATTATAAACCTTCTTGCATGCTTTAATCTAACACATCTACCTGAATCCAAGTTATGTAAAGACCAAAATATTACCAAATATCTAATGCAACATTCTACCCAAGAAGGCGGAACCAATTGTGAGATACTTTAGCAATTACATTAATTAGAAGTAAGACAAGTCAAGACTAACTTTACTCACATCTTAAACTGCAGCCAGCAGGTGTGGGGGGGTTGCCTTTTGGGGACGGGGAATAGTTTAAAGAGAGCTGCAAGAAATAATGAACAGCTTGTTTTCTAGTTCTTTTTAAACTTAAAAATTTGTGCACCCTTTAAGTCTTGAATAGGAAAGTCACTCAAAGCCTCAATGAACATGTTGAATGAAGACTAAGTTCTTGGTTTCTAAAGACAGATGTTACAATATTACACAACATCTAAGTAGTACAGAGAAACAGACCAAACAGTGTAGAGAACAGCAGCACTATCCATTATTCAACTAATGAGATAGTCTCTTCAGAGAGCAAAACCAACAGAAAAACCACAGACATACTAATGGTACATGACAACTAAATGCCATAGTCTTTTTCACCCTTTAGTTGTCCTTGACATGTTCTGGGAAGGAAGATCAATTAATGCCCTTCTGAGAAAATTCACTAACTCTCAGACCCTAAATGACTTATCCACCATCTGAGTTTCCAGTAGAACAGAGCGCTGAAGAAAGACATTCAAGTCATTCTCCCTCTTCTCAAATCAAGCACAAACATTTCAATTCAAATGGCTAAGACTTATTATTAACAGAGATACTTCTTTTTTCCAAAGACATCATTAACATCCTGCAACTGAAGAGACTCATGGAATAATTCAGGTTGGTAGAGGCAACAGGGAGTCATGTAGTCCAACCTCCTAATCCAAACAGTGTCAAAACTGAATGCAGACCAAATTGCTCAGACCTTTATCCAGCAGGGTCTTGAAACCCCCAGTGATACAGACTGCACTGTCTTTCTGTGTAATCTGTTGCAATGCTTGACTGTCTTCACAATAAAGTTATATTCCTTGTGTCAAGTGAAGAGCTACATTTCAAATTTTCTCTGACAGATGTCTTTTACAAACTTAAGCATATTTCAATAAGATCCGAGATGGAAGTTTAAAAGTACATTGTTTATAGTATCTGCAGTTTTCACTGTCCTTTATACTGCCTACCAGTAATAAAATACAGAACTGTTTCATTACAGACAAACCACTAGATGGAGCTTCCGACTACAAATATCAGAGCCAGCTGAGACACTGACGACCCTATGTAACCTAAAAAAAAAAAAGGTTTATCAGAACAAATAGCTGGTTACGTCTAGATTACAAATTTGAGTCTGAAGCCTTTCTGCAGATTAGACAAGACATGTCTGCTGTGGCTACAAATTTGGTAAATAGGTAGGCCATTGGTTAACTGCTCTTTCAATATGAAAATGGATTAAACTATTTCTAAAGAGTGTTTATTATGATAAATAATTCAAATTGAATAGTTTTGTAGAGTCAATATGTGTACACTCAGAATAAAAGTAAATTAATACCTGGAGGTAAAACATTAAGTTCCAGGAAGTCTGTAAGCCTTGTAGTGGAGGCTAGATATATTTTGTATTCCAGACTAGATCTCTCAAATATTAAAGCAGCCATATTAAATATTGCACTGAACTATACTTTGAAGTTGTCCTGCAAGTAAAACTCACAGTATTTACATATGACGATGAACATAAGTAATCAAGTAACCAACTAGGAACTGTTCAAAAATAAATTAGGTGGTAGATTTTAGTACAAAGCATCAAATAAAAGAACCTACTCCCAATTCATTGAAGTCTCTATAAAATACCCATCCAAAAAAATAAGCAAAGAAGGTCTTTGGGGGGTGTTGCTATTAATTCTGCAACCAAATGTATAGTTAAGGTGCTTCATCAACATCAGAACTAGCTAAACCAAACATTCTATAAAATCACGTACTGTGGTTTACTTAACTGTTAAAGGATGCCATTGCACAGCACGTGCAGATTTACATTGAGTCTGTCATGGTGCTGACACTTTCTGTACTCTTTAGTCATTTATCTTTGATAGTGTTTTGTTTAAGTCATCTTAACTGCTTAAATTTGCTCACCACAGTCACAGCATAGGTACCTGCATTACAGCAGTCAAAACTGCATGAGTTCAGTCAGATTATAGTGCCATGGAGAAGGCACATGTTCCATTTAAAACTTTCGTTACAGCTTTAAGATTTCAAAAGTCCATGTAGAACATGATCCCTAATAAAGTATCCAGATCCCTACAGCATCTCTAATGGTGGATGAAGTGGCAGATGTTTGATGAAACAGTAACAGCTTCTTTGAGATTTCAACACAAATTGGTAGGAGGGGAAGAGAACAGTTGTTACAGTTGGCCATTTCCCTTCACACTCCCACCCTGTCAGTACCTTGTTTCAATAAAAAAAAAATACAATCAGGTTGGAACTTTTTTTGTATTAAATTCAGCTTCCCTTCCATACTAGAAAAGCAGGGAGGATAACACTGAAACTGAAACTGTAGAGAAATGGGACTGTAATACAGCCAGGAGCAAGTAAGTTATTGTCCCTCTACTAAGGAGTAACAATCATCTGCTTATAGCCTCCCAACACTGAAGAGTTTTTTCTTTTGGCCTTGTTCAGTTGAAAGTTCAATTGACTCCTGCCTCAGATCCTCATTTATTAGATGGTAAACAATTGCTTACTAAAGTTATTTAACTAATGGTTGATTTCTGGACAGCTCATGGAAGCCTGTGATGTGATTAACACTTAAACTAATTTGAGAATCAACAACCGGAAGACTGAGAACCTTCCATCAGATTGCCTAATAGCTACTGATTTTTTTAGTGACCACCCTAATGTGCTTAGTCATTGAAGATATAAATCTGATTAAACACTACAATAACAATTAAGACAATCCTAAAAGATTAAGTCATCCTGCTTTAAAGATATCTAGATGTTTCTCTATTAGTTACAGGTGTGCCACTAAGTTGAGATGCAAATAGTTGGCATTAAGCATACTGCACTTAAAGCTTTGTTTTATGAGAAAAGATATGCAAGATCCGAGAGCTGGCTACTCCCACAATTTCAGTCCTACGTTGTTCGGTATTGTTCAGTACTGTTTGCTTCCTCTTTATTTCAGAGACCCACAAGTTTCAATCAACATTTTAGAAGAACTTAGTGAAACTTGTTAATGAATTACTCAAGACGCATTTAATAGTTCAAAGCCCAAAACAACTGCAACACATAGATACCTTTCAACAGGAAGGCTGTAAATCCAACAGCCTTCCTGTAATATTTATTTTACACCACTGACCTAGCTTGCATGCCTATTCACAAAGAAATGCCAGATTTTTATTTTTTTTTTAAACACAAAGTGAACTCTAATTGCATTAATCAGTGCAAGCCAAAAAAGCACTTTATTCAAACGTTGCTTATGAGCAAGAACTGACATTAACACTCAGGTATCTTCTGAAAAAGAAAGTTCACTGTGCAGAGAGACAGATCTTGAACTTACGGATTCTACAGAATCTTTTCATTTTCATTGTTAGAGATAATCTTTGCCAAAGTCCTAAAAATAGGGTATTAACTATGTTGTACCAAATTAAGAGTTGCACCAAGTTGCTATAGAGATTTATTTTTTTTAATCATTTTCAAAACATAAGGATAAACTTACCTTCAAGTTTAGCTCCATACTGGTATTTTCCACTACTGAAGTGTGGTAAGGAAAATATAAGTGAGCCCAATCCTAGCATAAACGCTGAGAAAGCAAGCCATCGTGGTTTGTGTCCTCTTTCTCCAAAGAAAGATACAAACAGTGATAATATACAAAAAGCAATGTCATAGCTTGCAGAGATTAAGCCAGTGAGGGAACTGTTCAACTCATAACGCTTCTCAATTGTTGAAATACTAATGTTAATCAGGCCATTTACCACAATACCTACAAAAAAAAAAGAAGAGACAATTAGTCAAAGATACTTTAATTTGATAGAGTTGCAAGGGTAAACTCACCACCATGTGATGGAAGGGTTAAAATGAACGTATTTACAGAGCTACACTTTAAGGTCTTTATTAGCTTTAAAATGCAGGTATATAGTGGATTAATAGAGTGCCAACTAAAGCCAGCCAAACTGCACAGGACCTATTTAATTTTGTTCTCTCCTGTGGGCATTAAAGATTCAACACTCAAGTATTAAGCCAGCAAAATACCACGCCTCAAATTCTGTTCATGTATTAAGGTTCCAGATTTCAAAGAGGATGCATTACAGTGTCATAAAATACTGTACAAGTTAAAAGGAAATTAGTCAAGGTTCTGACTTGCATTAGAATACAAACTACAACTGAAGCAAGTTCAGGACATAGCTTTCAAATAACGAATGTCAAACGAACATCATTTCTTCCCTGCCATCATAAAGAGCAGATACAAGAAGGCTTTTGAACACCCTTCCCTATAAAATAAAGAATTGTAAAGCTTTTTAAAAATACTTTGTAACTGTTTCAGTGCAACTGAGGTGATTTACTTTAACTGAGAAAAAGGTTTGCCCTCTGAATCTTGAAGTTCCCTGAAGCAGAAGCATCAGACAACCTGGAGAAAAGGTCATGCACAAGCTGCCCTACTTAGGCACAGGCAAACTCCAAAAAACTGATCCAAAAGTAGAAGTAAGCAAGCTGCAATTGCCAGTGCATGCTTATAGACACCGTCCATTTTTACAGAAGTGCTGTCTCTAGACACTAACTTGAATCTCCCATCCTGCCTCACATTCTGTTTGTATGTGAAACACCAAGTAGTTAAACTCACAGGAGTTTACTTTTAACAGTCCCAAAACAGAATTCCTTTAAAAGTGAGGTGAATAGCTGTACTTCATAATAGTGCACAATAACTTCATGGTAGCCTAATTACACTGTGCCTGTGATAAAATATTTATCCTGCAAAAAAGTTAGAAGTCTTGAAGTCACAGTTGCAAACAAGATATAAGAGTTCTGTAAACTCAGAGGCGACTGACTGAGCATCTCTCATGACACAGGCCCTACGGTTATCCTTCCTTTTTCTAATATTCAAACACAATTCTCTACTGTCATTCCAAAAACAGACCAGAGGGACAGATGACTGTGGACACCAATGGATTTAAGTTAGCTTTCAAAAACAATTGCACCATCCAGAAGTGCAACTACACAGGCTGAACTTCAACAGATCTGCCTAAAGTGCTCTACATAGTAAAAAAAAATATTACTCCAAAACTGTGGTCAACCAGCTGTTTTCTTATCAGTACAATTCCTACCATAACTAAACACTACAGCTTTCTATAAGGAGGCAGTTCTTGGCACATTCTTAATTTTCTAATACCGTACTACGGACACTTTATTAAGGATGCCAATTTCACCTGTCAGTCTGACCACCACATTTAAATTCATATGGGATTCACAGAAGTATTCAGGCATTCCTCCACTGTCATTATTTATACATTTGGCAGCTTGCTTCTTTTCTTCTTAAGGAAGCATTGACCAAAGAACAATACTAGCATGAAGGAATGAACAAACAAGCGTTTCCCATTTGCTAACACTTGAAACATTTACTAAGGCCTTAAAACATTCACATGAAGTAGGTGTGCTACGTACCAAGTTGACTACAGAACTAGAAGACACTCTCTTTTACCTGTGGTTTAAGTTGCCACCTTTAATTTACATACTAAAAGCCATAAAACCTTGCAGTTAATTTTATCAAACTTAGATGTGATGAATGGTAGCATAACTTCTCCAATGCCATCATCTAGTGATTAATCAGTCTCTTCAGGATGAGATGGAACCTGGCTGATACTAACTTGATCCGAAACACAAATCCTACAAGGCCATCTCAATACGTAAATAGTAGTATAGAAATTATTTTTTAACTATTCTCACCTAAAACCTTTTTGTCCTGCCACATCTGTTAGAAGTTTAGGTACAGTGTTTACTGACCCACAAAATCCAGATTAATCATAAGCCAACTTCATTTGCTCTAATGAAAAACAAGAGTATTTTTCCCTTCATCAAATTAACAAAAAAAGTTGCTTTACAGTTGTTATAAGTATGATGGCTTTAAAGCAGTGGTTTGCAGACACACTATTAAAAAAAGAAAAAAAAACAAAAATAATTAAAAAGTCCTTCCAGCAACAAATCTAATCAGAGTATAAAATACTAGTGCTATCCAAAGTTTTCAGACAGATTAGACTGAACCAGTCTCAAGCAGTGGTTCTGTTGTTTTGTTTAACAAAATTATTACTGACATGAGGAATAAACAGTCCTTCTTGTACTCAAAATAGTGAGATATCTTCTATCTTGTTTGCTACTACAGCTATGAACAGCAGTATATCCGCTTTCTATATTACAAGATGCAATCATAATTTTATGCAACTCCAAGTGCCATACAGAAAGCAGGTATCAGTCATGTAACCATGTTCTATGCAAAAAAAAGTGTTTTCAATTCCCGAAATACAGGTTTCACACATACTTGAAACAGAAACAGCCAGAAATGAAGAATTACGTTTCACCTGGAGTCTTTTGAGAAGCTGAAATACAGCAAATCAGGTGCTAATGATAACAATAACCTCTTTCCTAGGGCAGCCAGAAAATAGCTTAATAAATACATGCCTTCAGTTAGACACACACATACAAAAATATACACACATTACCAGGTCACTGAAGGTAACTACCCACCGTGTTCACTCATTGTTTCTAGTGTAACAACTTGTATACATCAAAAGCGTATTAAGGATTACTCTTCAGTGCATTAGGAAATAAACTTTCCTAGAGATTCATTACCATTAGCAGGTTTTATAGATATATTTTATCTTCCTCAGTGATGGTTTCTGTAATTTGGAGGGTAAATTAAATAATTAGATCCAAAGCTAAAGTACAGTAGCTCACATAACTTCAAAATTACAGTTGTGGTTTGTGTGCTTTTATCTAAACTCTGAAGCTGCAAGACCTGAATATTTTGTGTCTCACATGCAGCACTGAATTTCTTGTCTGAAAGTGATTCTAGTTTTTTCTGCTTCTCAGAGAGTTGCAACTTGAGTCTTCAGTGCCCCATTTCCTTTCTATGATCTAGCCAAAGAAAAGGTACTTGTTCAGAAAATCCAGATAACACATCATTAAGAGTGCCACAAGGTCTACATCAGCTTTCAAAACAGGTATCAGAAGTTTCCTTACATTAAGGCCCTAAATCTGAACTAGATTAGATAGGTACCTCTCTTGAGGTCTGGCACACATCTCCAGTTAGATAACAGGACCAAGACCTGGATAAGTGGCATAACCAACACCCATAGCATCCTACGGGGTCACAGACTCTTATGATACAAGAGCTTTTTGACTGTGAACCTATCTACACTACTACTATAAGATAAAATTTAAATGATACTGAATTCATTATTCAGCTGAGCAGATGATCAGATCAGCACAGAAAACTGGATTTTAGGAAATATTACTATAGCAAATTTAGAAGTGTTGGAAATATTCAAGATTCTTTGACTAGTGTAATATAATCTGAGACCTTTCAGTGTCACTTTCAGGGCATTTTTGATTGCCTATCCGTATTCTTAAGCTACAAAAATACACATGCATGACCTAAAACTCTTCTATGACTCAGCTGCCATTGAAATCTGCTAGGTAAAAAGTTCTTCCACTCCTCCCTTTCTTTTAAGTATGTTAGAGAAAATAAATTTGAGCTAACAGCAGGACAACTGCAACAGTAACAACCTCCTAGTCCTACCAGCTATAGCACGGCCTTTCAAATACAATCAAGAAACAACAGGCTCTGCCCAGAACTCTCTAGATGCTTCTTTTCTAACACAACACGCGTATGCTAAGAAAAGATCAGATTCTAAACATGTTGAAATCAGTAAGAGTTCACAGAAACACATACTGAGAGACACCAGTTCTTCTAAGGATTTTCCAAGCAACACAAGTAGGAGTCAGATCCTTCTAGATTTTAAGCAGAAACTCCTGCTCAGTTCTCCTCAGATCATCCCAGTTATCTCAGTGTAGTTCCAGGCAGGAACGCAGCCATCGATATCCCACATGTCTGCAGCTTAGGCTGCCTGCTCCTCCATTAGCACTGAATCTCTTCTCCTCCATTAGCACTGAATCTCTTCTCCTCCATGTCCCTCCAGCACTCTACAGCAGTCTCATTCTTTATGAGCAACAAGGGTGAGCTTTAAAGCCTCATAGTTTTTCAGGGAACAGTTTTCTTTTCTAGCTAGTCCAATAAAGTTGAAGGGTTCTGAACATTAATCCAGTATTTCAATTTGACAGACAAATATCTAAGCTTTACAAACCTCAAGTCTGTACATTTGGTACACTAATACGTCCCCTCTCCCTCAGACATTATTACTGCTTTCTAAGCCTAAGGCTTGCCAAAGCCCTAACAAATCTTATTACAGAAAACCAAAAATATGGACAAGAATATCTGAAGCTGAACAACAAAAAAAAACAAGGGCAAAAACTTCAGGTTCCCCACCAGGTTAAGTTAAATCGTTAGCTAAGTGTTAGAAAGATGGCTGCACTGAGATCCACAGAAGAAAACCAGATTTTTTTTCTTAATGGCGATCTTAATTACCCTAAGTCCCACCCAGCCATTCCAAGGTAACTTTTTAATTGACAGGCAGGTAACAAAGCACATGCAAGGGCACTAACGCTTTGCCTGTTGTTTTGTATCGTGTGTTTTATTCCCTGGCTCCTGTGTCTCAACCTGTGAGGTGCATACGGAGCACTGCTCCACCATGAGCAATGGGGACACAGCATAGACACAGCATGAATGAAGCAGAGCTCATGGAACCACGGACTCAGCATTGGTCAAAAAGATAGGTGGGAAAAGAAGGAAAAGAGGAACAGAGTGAGGTACAGAGTAATATTATATGAGCAACTTCCCTATCCAGGGCACTACGGTACTTACTTCCCCTAGTGAGGCCACTACTGTCACTTTTCAGCAATAGCACCAGACTTGGGCAGCTGGAGGAACCCTGCCTCCCCTTATCCACCACCCAAATCGCCAACACCCTCCCTCTGTCTTCCCCAGCCCGGGCTCCCGCCTGGCTTCCCCCGCAGCTCCCGGATGGGCAGCAAGATGCACCCAGGGCAGCAGAAGGCCAGCAGGGGCCAGGTCCCAGGGGGAAGGTGGAGAAGAGAGGGGCAGGCCTACGTCTCTGGGCAAGGTGGCGGGGACGGGTTACCTTGGAAGATTGCCAGGAGGCTGTAGGCAGCCAGGTAGCCCTCAGGGTTGTTGCAGAGCTGCAGAGCCTTAGGGACGCAGCGGCCCCACCCGCAGGGCCCCTCCTCAGCCGCCGGGACGTTGACATCCACCTCGGCGGGGCTCGCCCGGCGCTGGCGGCCGAGGTCGGGGCTGGGCGGCTCAAACACCGGGTTCTCGATACCGCCACCCTTCATGGCGCTAAGAGGCAGCTGCCCGGCACCGGCTGCAAGCGACACCCGTCCGCAACGCTCCTCTAAATACCACGAGGGCGGGACGGCCCTGACTGGGGCAGGTGGCGGCGGTTTCCCCCTCCTTCTGAGGAGGGCGGCCCGGCCCGGCCCCGCCCCGCCCTGGCCGTTGGGGCCCGTGTCCCGCCGCGTTCCCGCCGCCCGGCGGGACCCCTGGCCTTGGTGGTTATCGCCTCTGAGCCCGGGGGAAGGGGCTGCCGGTGCCTCGCCCCCCGCACCCGTTGGGTGAAACGGCTTCCAGAC
>VYZM01001696.1:22694-93801 GCA_013398915.1 Dromas ardeola
GGGGGGACGCGGGGGACAGTGGCACATACACCAGCAGCCCCCGCAGCAAAAAAAAAAAAAAAGGGACCCCGATTTTCTCTAGCAACGTTCGGCCTGGGGAAATAAATAAATAAATAAATAATAAATAAATCGGGCACCTGAAAAAAAGTCCTCATTAATGCTTCTTCCGAGAAACTGAAAAATTCAAAATGTGCTGGAAAAAGTGAAAGGGATTTTTTTTTCTTCTTCTTTTTCCCCAGATACGGTACTTTCCCACTTTAGGCAAGTGAGTTGGCACATGTCCCCCTTGGGTGTGGAAACCCATCTCCAGCAAAAGAAACCCTGGACATTTGCAAATGTAATCCTTTGGAAATATTCCCCTACTGTACCACAGAAAGTTTCCACCTGCAGGAGCTTCCAGTTAATGAGCAAGTTAATTCAGTTGCAGACATCAGCTACAAGAATTTGTCAAGTGTACAAGGAAGTACAAAATTTGTTTGCGTATAGAGGGAATTAATTTTACTCATCTGCACAAGAACAACTGGGAAGGAGTCCAGGGATCAATTCACTACCACCGCCGGTGTTAATCGCTGGGCAGTACAGGTTTGTCCTGAAGAGTCCTTCCCCTTTCAAAATGTCCAAAACATTTTAGAGACAAGTTTAGAGACAACTTGGAGATATCAGCAGTGGCTTTGGTTTCACAGTGAAAGACTGGGCACCCTCCTGAATTCCCAACCATCCTCTCATCCCCTGGTCCCACAGCTCTTCAGAGAGAAGCACACATTTACCAGTATTGATTAGCAGCATAGAAGAGATGATCTTCTGCACAAAGAAAAGCAGTAGGTTAGAGAAGAGGATGTGTGTCTAATAATTTGTATAGTTAAATTGCAACTGAGAAATTGGCTGCTTCTGCTGCTGCAGCAGCTTTTAAGGGCAGTGGGTGGTGGCTGGAGATGGAGGGCCATGGGCTTCCCTGGCAGTTGGGCTTTCCCCACCCTCCACCTCGGCCATCTTGGGGTCCCTCCCCCGCGCTGCCCCAGCCCCACAGCCACCAGTGACCTTCCCCAGCCCTCAGGAGCTCAGGTAGCTGCTCTCGGATGAAGCGTTCCTCTGCTGGTCACTGATGGCCCTCAAACTCTGAAATTAGCTTCAGGCCATAGTCTGGAATGTTTTTTCAGCTGCTTATCAAGATATATCCTGGTTAACAGCATCTTGAGAGGTCTAAGGATGTGCCTAAACCAGCTGGCACACTAACCTGTTTCAGGAATAGCATATTGGTAAAGCCTTTGCCTGTGTTTGTTTGCATTTTATTGATTTTTTTTCTTCCCCCCTCATTAAAATAAAGTAAGACGTGTCATTTGAAATAAGATCTTGATCTTTGCCAGAGTGCCTACATGCTAGAGTGGTAAGAATAATTCATGACATAGCTAAATTATTATACTGCTAATGAGACATAAAAACCTCCCTTGATCTGCCAGGTCAGCTAGATTTGTTGTTACCTTCATCTAATTGTCACCCTCCCAACTGATGGTTTTGGTTTTATCATCACAGGAAAGTGACAGAAAGGAAGGGAAAAAGAGAAGTGAGTGGTGCTCGCTATGAAAAATAGTGTGTTCAGCTGAAGCCAACATTTTTTAAAAACTTGGGGAGGGCAGCATTCTGGTGTCTGGTTTAGGCCTAGCCTGGGAATTAAACAGGGAATTGAATAATCCTGGGAATTAAATAGGATTGAACTCTGGAGACTTTATACACTGATAGCAGAATATAGATTTTAGGAGAAAGCCACAGGGATAGGTAGAGAGGGAGGAAATAAAATATGATATATTTTTGCACTGGTTATGTTGCCTAAGTGATACTGTTGTTCCTCAACAAGCAATTTAAAGAGAAATGCAGTAGATTCAACCAGATTTTATAAAGTTCCTTAATATGAGACATGGCTTAAAGCTATTAAAGAAGTTTAAATTCCTGACATTCAAGATTGGATACACAACCTAACTGAAAATGGCAAAATACAACTGGTTTCTAGGAAAGTATCTAGAATGCACAGATAAAAATGGTAATAGACTGTGACAGATAAAAATGGTAATAGACTGTGACATGAATAATCTGTTGGACTAGATGGAGGTTACTCATGGAAAAGGCAAATATGACCTACAATTTATGTGTGTATTGCTATGGCATCTAATGGAGACCTGTGGAAGTTGTTCTACAAGCTGCTATCTGCCATACTGTGTACCACTTGGATCCTCAACTTTCCAGAAATCCCTTTTAAAGGGGAAAATGTGCAGAAAGATTACTAGATAAGTTTATTTTCCAACAGAGAATTGAAAGAAACAGGCTTGTTTAGCCTAGCAATGTGAAGAGCTCCATGAAACAATAAGCAATCATAAGGAGAAGGACAAAAGGCAACAGAAAATTTTAGAACAAACGAGTAAACTGACCATAATTAATTTTCTCTTGAAATTAGAAGGCTTTTAATCTTCAGTAGAGGAGAGTTTTAGAACAAACTTCTAATTGATTTAGTGAATTCTAAAACTTTACATGGAGGTTGAACAAATTATTACTAGGATAAGGACATGAGAAATGATTTAACTAGGATGTCTTCTTCTGATCCAAAGCTCCCGTGAAGTGGGAATGGGAAACTATATTCTAGGAAAAAATAGATGGTTAACTCAGAAGAATATCATAAAATTCATACTGAAATACCTTGCAGAGAGAAAAACAAGTATTTTGAGGAAAAAACTGCGGAATTTGGGGAAGGATTATAAAATGTAGTCATCTTCTAACTTCACGGTATTGTACTTGATCAGCTACAGCTTCTACAGTCTCACAAGTCGTAAGAGTTTTCCTGTTGTATGGTATCATGGTGTGTCATGGTTTTGACCATAGACCCACCATAGGAATTCTAGATAAGACTCTATTAAGAAATAGAGTTGCATTTTAAAAAGTCTGAGAACTGCCATTCTCTGAATTTCGAAAGTCATTGGGGTTTTGCCATCACATAAGGCAGATAAGGCAAAAAAATGCGTATTTAAAACATCTTTTTTCAAGCATCTCGAAGCCATCCCCTCTCACTTAAAGGCCAAGTCATGCACAGACCCACTCTCACCTTGTAAGAAGATTATCTCCCAGAAAATGGCACAACATTTGTCAGTACAATATTCCTTTTGACTCTACCCAGCTATAAAATAAGATGCAAAGTAGATTACCTGGGATCCTTACAACACATATTCTGGGCAGCTTTTCAGTGTTTGCTGAATGTTGCAGATGTCACATTCTTCCACAATTTTATTTCTGATACTTTGGCACTCTGAATAAAATCCTTCTCCTCTGTGGATTATTTTATCTCTACTGTGGTAGCTCTCTCCACATAATTTTCTGTTATTTGGCCTAGGTCAAAATTCACTTAAAGGAAGTTGTCAAAAAACAGCACTACCTTTTTTAAAGAAGAATCTTCCTTTCTGTCTGCCTTTTTTTTCCAGTGAAAAAAAGCCTTGGGTCTTGAATTTTTATCTACTTTATGGTATTTAAAGATGCAGTTAACACCTCTACCAAGTGTATTTCCCTGTTTTGAAGAGGCATGTGGATTGGAATATGTTACAACCCAGAGAGAGTCATAATAGATTAGCCTGCAGAACCAATTAGGCTTGCAGAACCAGGAATGTCATACATTAGTTATTTTTTTCGCTTCACTATCTTCATTGTTTCATATGTCAGTAAAATCTTAATGACATTTAAGTCCTGATGGTGTGTTTGTTTTGGAAACAATGTAAAATCAGCATTTTGATTGTGTGTAGTTTTCTAGTTATTTATGCAAAAATTATCTGGTTTTGTTTCTTTTTGAACACATATATTCTTTTGAAAGTGAACAAAGCAAAGCTACAGCTGCGTACGTTCTGCTGTAGGATCTGCACTAGCCCAAGGTATCTCTAAATTAGATTGTGCCTCAGGGCAGTCATGTGCTTCTGCGAACACAGCATTAACCTCTTTGCTTGTTTACAGTCTTGTATCTATGTTAATTAAGGTAATGTAGCTCTTAATCTGCCCCATGTCTAATTCTGCCCCTTGTCTAATTCTGCGGCCAGTATAGGCCCTAAGAAGCAACATCAACTTTTTCCTTGTTTTGAATATATGGCAAAGGAGGCTTTTTCTTGAATTATTGTCTTTATTAAGACATTAGTAATGGATCTTCTAGTCTCACTTTTGTGCTGTTTTCGTCCTTGGGAAATCCAACCAACTTATCCTGCAGTGAAATACATTTAAGTGGATGCAGGTTTGTTTACCTGGTTAAGGGGTTAAACTGGTATTTCACGATTCCTATAGTTATTCCCATCATTTGCTAAACTGTCTAATGAATATGCCTCAATGTGAAAAGTCAAGGCACCTCCTGTTTTTATCTTAATGCTGTAATATTTTACTTCTAGCCAAACCTTGCCTGTTTTCTGTAAACTTCATGTTCTTTGACCTGTAAACATATTCAGAGCAAATGTGACAAATCCCTTACCACAGTCATTGATTTTTCACATAGTAAATTCCATGGATTGTTTTCTACCCTTGAAATCTAATGAGATGAATAGAGAAGAATTAATTATTTCATTTATTTTCAGAAAAACTAGTTTTAGTGTTTTCTAGAACTGGGCAGTCTCTTCTGTTTTCTTTCTGCCTGGTTCCCAGTTTGAACAAAAACAAATGAAGTTTGAGCCACCTCATAGTTTCTTTCATCAGCAAATACATGACCTGTAGTGGCGGGCAGTTAGGAATGATTTATAATGTAAAATAAATTCTGCATACAGAGCAGGAACAGGTAAATCCACAAAATTTCTCTCTTAAATGCTATGCTTACCATGATGGCAACTCCTTTTTTTTTTAGCAGTGAATTTAATCTCACATTTATATGGCAGGTGAAAAAGCACACCCCGCCTTGTGTTCATTCTGCTTCACTGGCTTCATCCTCAGATCACTTCTACTCAGCACCGGTGAGGCCACACCTGGAGTAGTGTGTCCAGTTCTCCCCAGAATGAGAGAAATGAAGCTAATGTCCAGCGAAGGGACACTACAATGGTGAAGGCACTGGAGCATCCCTTCTATGAAGAAAGACTGAGAGTGCAGGGACTGTTCAGCCTGGAGAAGAAGAGAGGAAGTCTCATCAATGTCTGTAAATACCTGAAGGGAGGATGCAGAGGAAACAGAGCGAGGCTCTTTTCAGTGGTGCCCTGTGACAGGTCCGGAGGCAATGGACACAAACTGAAACACAGGAGGTGCCATCAGAACATCAGGAAACACTTTTTCACTGTGAGGGTGACCAAGCACTGGGACAGGTTGCCCAGAGAGGTTGTGGAGTCTCCATACTCAGACATACTCAAAAGCTGGCTGGATATGGTCTTGGGCACCTGACTGTAGGTGGTGCTTGAGCAGGCAGTTAGACCAGATGACTTCCAGAGGCCCCTGCCAACCTCAACCACTCTTTCATTCTGTAATCTGTCACAAAAAAGATTTCAGCAGCAGGAAAAAAGTGCCTTTTTGGGGGTGGGATGGTATAATTCCTTGTGTCACAGTTTTATTTACTACTGACTTTGTCTCTTTAGTAACAGAGAACACTGCTATGAATGTGCAACTAGAAAGACAGTGTATCAAGCGTCTCCATTTGGGCTTTTTAAAAAATCCCTGAAAGAAATGTATACAGAAAAACAATTGCTAGTGCGTTAGAGACACCACTGCAAAAGAAGTCCAATCAATATTGTACTGTACAGTGTATATAGTTAAAGTTCAAAAAATAAGTGACAAAATCATATGATAGTAAAATTTGTGTAGTTTTATCATAGAATCAAAAAATCATAGAATGGTTAGAGCTGGAAGGGACCGTAAAGATCATCTAGTTCAAATACTCCTGCCATGGACACCTTCCACCAGACCTGGTTGCTCAAAGCCTCATCCAGCCTGGTCTTGAACCCTTCCAGGGATGGGGCATCCACAGCTTCTCTGGGCAACCTGTTCCAGTATCTCACCACCCTCACAGTAAAGAGTTTCTTCCTAATATCTAATATAAATCTACCCCTCATTCAGTTTAAAACCATTATACATTGTCCTTTAAGTACATTCCCTGATAAAGAGAGCCTCCCATCTCTCCTGTAGGCCCCCTTTAAGTACTGGAAGGCCGCTATAAGGTCTCCCCGGAGCCTTCTCTTCTCCAACCCTAGCTCTCTCAGCCTGTCCTCATAGGAGAGGTGCTCCAGCCCTCTGATCATCTTTGTGGCCCTCTTCTAGACTTGCTCTAGCAGCTCCATGTCCTTCATATGTTGGGGGCCCCAGAGCTGGATGCAGTACTTCAGGTAGGGTCTCACCAGAGTGGAGTTGAGGGGTAGAATCTCCTCCCTTGACCTGCTGGCCACGCTTCTTTTGATGCCATCCAGGATGCAGTTGGCTTTCTGGGCTGCAAGCACACATTACCGGCTCGTGTTGAGCTTCTCATCCACCANCTTGTTGAACTTCATGAGGTTCACACAGACCTACCACTCAAGCCTGTCCAGGTCCCTCTGGATAGCATCCCTTCCCTCCAGTGTGTTCCCCCTTGGTGTTGTCAGCAAATTTGTTGAGGGTGCACTCAATCCCACTTGTCCATGTTGCCGACAAAGATGTTAAACAGTACCAGTCCCAATACCAACACCTGAGGAAAGCCACTTGTCACTGGTCTCCGCTTGGACATCAAGCCGTTGACCACAACTCTTTGAGTGCGATCATTCAGCCAATTTCTTATCCATCTATCTCCAATGTCTCTCCAATGTTGTGCGGGACACTGTCTAATGCTTTGCAGAAGCCCAGGCAGATGATGTCAGTTGCTCTTCCCTTATCCACCAATGCTGCAATGCCATTGTAGAAGGTCACCAAATTTGCCAGGCTCAATTTGCCCTTGGTGAAGCCATGTTGGCTGTCACCTATCACGTCCTTATTTTCCATGTGTGGAGCAGAGTTTCCAGGAGGATCATCTCCATGATCTTGCTGGGCACAGAGGTGACACTGACTGGCCTGTAGTTCCCTGGGTCTTCCTTTTGTCCCTTTTTAAAAATGGAGGTTATTTTTCCCCTTTTCCTGACAATGTGAACTTCACCAGACTGCCACGACTTCTCTAATATGATGGATAGTGGCTTGGCAACTTTGTCTGCCAGGACTCGCGGATGCATCTCATCAGGTCCTATGGACTTGTGCACCTTCATTTTCCTCAGCTGGTCTCGAACCTGGTCTTTCCCTACAGTGGGTGATTCCTCATTTTCCCAGTCCCAGCTGTTGCCTTCTGCAATTTGGGCATGGTTTGGCTAGAGCCCTTGCTGGGCAAGACTGAGGCAAAAAAGTCGTTGAGTACCTCAGCTTTGTCCATGTCCCAGGTGACCAGGTCTCACGTTTCCTTATGGAGAGGGCCCACATTTTCCCTAGTCTTCCTTTGGTCACTGACATACCTATAGAAGCTTTTCTTGTTGCCATTGATGGTCCTGGCCAGATTTAACTCTATCTGAGCTTTACCTTTCCTAACTTGATCTCTGGCTGCTCTGACAATTTCTCTATATTCCTTCCAGGCTACCTGTCCTTGCTTCCACCCTCTGTGTATTACTACAATACTTGATTTCTCCTGTCTTCAAAACTGACAGGAGAGACACCTGAAGTTTCTCAGGAATCTCATATCTTTCTGAGAAAAGGATGGTTTTAGGTTTGGAATATCTGTTGTGTTTTAAGGGACTGATCAATTGATATGACGTTCTTTGCAATTCAAGGTATCAAGATTATATGGGTTTTGCAAACTATAGCCACACAGTGCATTAACAAGACTTCTTATCTGCTAGATATTTATGTCTAGATGTTGGGTATATATTCAGATAAATATATAAATCATGAGTTTGTTGCTTTTATTTTCAGAGGTGTCTTAATGTCAAATATTTCAAACTGCTCTAGCCTTTTACAGGAAATTTTTGCCATTAAGTGCAATAAAATTGAAATTACACAATTCTGTTCCATGTTTTTATTGAAGCCGCATAAACTTGCCCAGAGGTTTTCAAGGATTTTCCCTCTTTCTAAATACATAAAACTTCTGTTAGTTTAGGAGACTCAAGTATGATTTCATTCACTAACTATTATCCTCCTGGCCAAAAATAATGTTTCTGTGAGTGATTCTTGTACAGTTTCTTTTTTAACTGATGTGCTTAGTCATGATAATCACATATGTGAAATATAAAAGCTGGAAAGTATTAATATGTATTACAAAACAGAGAATTTGTGCATGAAAATTATTAAGTGGATGAGCTCTCTGGAATATCTCCATCAAAAAAATTATGTATTAACAAATCAAGCTTTAAAAAATTGCCTTGCACAGACAAAGCTCTAAAAATTAAGCTTTCCAGTTGATGATTGCTTTTTATATTTCTCTTAACCTAGGAAAAAACCCAAATACTGATATTAACTTTGAAAAGCAAATATAAAAATTAAAAGCTGTAATTGACAAAAAAAAAAAAAGAAAGAAATTGAAAACTCAAAGTCAATTGCACCGGAGTTTAAAATATTTTTAGCTGCAATTTAAGCATTTTTCTTGTCCAGCAGTGCACTGAATATCAGGTTGATCAAGTAGATTTAATTCACAGGATACACAAAAATAGATGTAAGGAAAAAAGGAAAATACTCCAAGTCCTTTGTATGTTAGCCCTTACCAAATGCAGTAGCCAAATTATGAAGTTAAGCCATAACAGGATTTTTTTGGCAAAAATTGTCTAGTGATTAAGTGATTTATTTGACTGATAAATGTTGATCTCCATTAAATCGTTTATTTTTAATGAGAAGTTATAGAGAAAATCATCATTTTAGAGATCCATAGCCCAATAAATTCAATTACAGCTTAGTTTATACATAGAATCATAAAGTAGGAGTTGTTCAGAGAAACCTTAATATTATATTTCCATTTCTTAATTTCTGATTGAGGGATTGTATCTACCAGTTTTTAAAAATTTCTTAGTATACAGTTAACTTTGTGCTAGATTTTTGTTTGGATTTTTGTCATGAGAAGTGTAACGGAACAAGAAGATTTCTCCTTTGGGGCACGTAACTAAAATATCCTGGTCATCATTAATTATTTTACTGAAGATGACCTGGTAGGGAAGCTGAAGCTCTGAGAAAACACAAGTTAGCTACACTAGTGGCCTTCCATCAACTAAATCACGTTCATATTTTTACATCATACACTAACTAACTAAAGTAGGTGATGTTAAAGAAGCCTTGCAGAAAGAAAGGGCTGCATTCAGCAAAAGAGTGAAAGAAAAAAACCCAAACCCTTTATACTAAATATATTTAACAGCCAAACCACAGTGACAGAAGAGCAATAGAGTGAAAAAGGATCAGAGGATTCACAGCCATTAGTAAGTCACTAAATACAACGGGAGAGGGTATAGCATACCCATCAGAAGTGGCAGTAGACATATCACCAACAGCAATGCATGGGAAGACTTTGACAGATCTGGGGGCACTTCGTGCTGCCACCAGTTCATGGGATCCAAGTTATAGTAGCCTGCTTGTATTCCCAACAGATTGTTAAACTCAATCTTGTTCTGGGCAAAAAAACCACACTGTCTTAGCAGTCTAATCAAGGAATTATTGTTAGTCCAATTACCATGGGTTTAACATTTATAGTTCAAGTTATATACAGTTAAAATGGCATGCACAAACTTGTAGTGTCCAGCCCTTCCTTTGGTGCTATATTCACACTTTCACAGACCCTCTGGGCCTCAAGGTTGATGTCTTCAGTTTGTATTGTGTGGGAGAGTCTCACAAACCATTAGCATCCTGATCTCCATGCAGGCCAAGCGAAGTCCATACAAATCCTGGCAAGTCGTGAGGCCTGTCGCATCAGCTGGACACAAAGCCTGTGGCTTGCTACAAGCAATGGCAGCCATATTTACCATTGCTCTTTTCACCTACGCAACTTAAAAAAGGATATTGTAAAGGAAGGCCCAGGAGAACATAACAGCCTATGGACCTATCTACTGCTAGTCAGCACCTCTCAGCAGGTGAGGATCGGCTGAGGAATTAGCTGGCAGTCTGTTTCTGGCATACTCAGATTTCCCCATAAAAAGTCTAAATTCTCCAGGTGGAGACATCAGCACTGACACATTGAGGTTGCGAAACCTCAGGAGGCCTGAGGGAGGAAAACTCATGTCCAGACTAGCAGAAAGTCTTGAATGGCACTAGATAGGACTGCGTAAGGGGAAGCGGCTGTTTGAGAGCCCAGGCAGCATCACTCTTAAGCTAAGGTCAGGGAGCAGCAAGGGCCAGCGGCTGCATCCCTAGTGCTTTCCGTTTGGCATCAGAAACACAGGATGGACTTTTGCAGCCTGTCTGAGGGACTGTCATAAAAAAAAGAATAGGGAAGCTGTTAGAGAAAGTGAGCAGTGGCTGAGGCTCGGAGACAATATAGATACATCACTGTTAAGGCTCGTGAACATGATGATGGCAGTACATTCACGATTGGTTTTGTCAGGGAGCAGCAGCACTTGCTGCTGTGCAAGGGCTAGGGAGCCGGGCGCCGAGGGCAGCAGCAAACCGGGCAGGAGGACCCGAGCTTGATGCAGCTGCCAGGGGAAGCGGGGGCTTCTCCCAGCTCCCGCTCATGCAGCTCTGCTCCCAGGGCAGCATGAAGCCAGGGCAGAAGAAATTCTTTACTGTGAGGGTGGTGAGGCACGGGAACAGGTTGCCCAGGGAAGTTGTGGATGCCTCATCCCTGGAAGTGTGCAAGACCAGGCTGGATGGTGCTTTGAGCAGCCTGGTCTAGTGGGAGGTGTCCCTGCCCATGGCAGGGGGGGTGGAACTAGATGATCTTTAAGGTCCCTTCCAACCCAAACCGTTCTGTGATTCTGTGACGTCTGGGCCATGTCAGCGCTGGCATGAGCACAGGCAGGAAAAGCCGAAGGAGAGATGGGTGGAAGGAAAGAGACTGGTGCACTGGAGGCCCTGACTGATCTGATTAAGAAATAACCCATGTTAAGAAAATTTGTTCAAATTTTCTTGGATGACGTCATATTAAGTAGCTCCAGATGTGCATCTCTGCCACCTGTTATTTCTTTAGTTGCCCTTATGTGCTTTTCTTCTTTTGTTTCACAGCATTGCATAGGTGGAAATGACAAACAGCTGGAGGGACACAATCTTTTACTGTGTTAATGTCCTTCAGTGTCCTTCAACTATAAGCTATTAGCAATCTTACTTGAACCTTAGATAGTCTTTTAGTTGTTCCAAGCATGCAGCTCACACCCATGCAGATGCAGAAAGTTTAAGTAGTTGTTAAAAATCATTCTGACTTTAAAAATATTTCAGACTAATAAATCACCGCCAAGGACAAAGTGACAAACTGATTTCACTTAGAGTATATTCTCTTTGGAGGAGTGCTAGTCATCCAAGGGAAACTTTGAGAAGGAATTAAACAGAATGGAAAGCATTCTAAATAAATGAAGACTGGCAAGTAATCCAAGAGATAGAGGTCACAACCTGGGTGTAAGGGAAAGAAAACAAACTGAGCTTGTTTAAATATAGCAGCCCAAACTACTTTGTAGACACAACACATCAGTAATTTTCTAGCAAATCTGGTGCCATCTGCACTTGTCGCTGCTATGGTTCCATTATTCTTGCTACTGATGTTAGCTGTCACAATTACAAGTTATGCTAACATGCCCCAGCTGACATTTGGAACTGGTGTGACACCAAACATTTTTCACTAAACAATTATCTAACTCTTCACAAACAAAGAGTTTTAAATAAAATCCTGCTGAGATATGTGTTCCCTTGGGGAAATATGCATATCGCTTAATGCACCAGTTTCTGGGAAGAGCATTTAAAAGCATATGAAAACCAGAGTATAATTGATATAACTGTGCATTTGAAATACGTGTTTAAATGTGTAGATCCCCAAAGAGAATTTTAAAGTGTCCAGAAGAAGAGAAAGGAAGTTTTCAAGAAGGTTTTTAGGGTATTATTGCTGATTCTCAGTTCAAGTATGCCAGAAGTAGGTATCCCACTGACTGCAGTTATTTTAAAAGCCTGATGTAAAAAACGTTATTGAAGCTGAAGGTTATCCTGACATTTACATCACTGAGAAAGGATTTTTTTCCTATACTCATTTCATACACTTTATCCACTCTAATAATCACCTTGGCATCGATGGGACACCTGTGTGAGTAGGAACACTACAATGTGTACTCGCCATCAAGAATGTACAAATTCTCAATGACTTCAATATTCTTCCATAAATTTAGGTGAAAGTGCTAAGGAAATACTTTTCAGAGGACATAAAGGGACAATATTGAGGCACCATCCCTGGACATAATGCTTAGAGATATATATTTTAGTGATGGTTTTTGTCAGAGTTAGGTTGATGGTTGGACTAGATGATCTGAAAGGTGCCTTCCAACCTAGGCAATTCTATGATTCTATGATTCTATGATATTAGTAAAATTCCCGTGTGCCTTTAGTAGCAGATGATGTGACAAATAGATTCATTGTGTGGAAACAGGAAAGATAGTCCTAAAAATTCGGTAATTTTCAGGATTTGTTAGTTTAAGCCAGGTAAAATACATAAAAAAATAATATTAAAAAGTATGAAATATTACAAAATATAAAATAATCTACAACCATTAAAAATTAATATAAAATTATTTACCTTAAAACAGTTTCATCATCTAAATGTTTTTATGGGATGAAACAAAAAAAGGTGCTGGATATTTTTATAAAACCTTTTATGGCATTTATTTTTCACAGGCAGCATCACTGTAAGATGTGTTACATATGAAATCTTTTAAAGTTCAGTTCATAAAAACAGACTGCCCAGTTTACGTTATGTGGCATCACATTTAATTGATTTAGCTGTTAAACATTAAGCTAAATCCACAGCACTAAACCCAGTAATGCAGTGAATGTTTGAAATTTTCATGAGGAAGTAAGAACTAAATACAGTAGCAGTTACGAAAAATGATCTTCTACCCAATCAGTCACCCTATGGGTTTACTACTAACATCAAGTCTGAATAAAATTTGAAAGCAGTGTTCACCCATGCATCACCCCGCATGCCAATGTAATTCCACAGAGACTCAGACTCTCTTTCAGAACCAGATTAAGCATTCCAAAATTCTGGCTTTGACCTTCAGAAATAATCTGATCAGTCAAATCTGTAGGACACGTGTCTGCTGCAAATATATGGAGAGGATGAGGAAGGAGAAGGGGAGAGGCAAAAAGCAGTTTTGAAGGAGGGGCTTATTCATATTCTACCCCATACTTGTACCATTGTTAACTGTCTCAGTTCATCCTTTATGTTGAGGTCGTTGTGAAGACAGATCCAGCCGCCTTTACCAGTTACATACTTTAATTTTTTTATAAATACGTATTATTGGCATAATTCACATAACATTTGCCTGTATAATATTTCAAACTCACTCTAATTCACTTTAATTTCTCCATTGAGAAAGGAAAAATTATAAAAGCAGCTTTATTTGAAATCTACATATCTGAATGAGAACTTTTCAAAAACTTTCTGTAACAGTAAGTTTGGATTCCATGTTGTAATTGGTAAATTCAATTCAGATGTTGAAGCAATAAGCTTTTATCTTTAATTAATTAAATACATGGCTGTCACTTTACAATTCTGATATTTAAAAATAATTTGGAAGTGTGAGAAAGCAGTCTGCTATTCTTCCATAATGCCATTTTTGTTCAAAAAATAAAATTAAAATTAGATTCATTTTAATATTAAGAGTATAACATTTTAGGAAATGTAAATTAGTAGCATGTCTCAAGTTGACAATTTTCTATCTTTCTAAAATAGGTAATACCTGGAGAATTTTCTAAGCCCCTATTTCAAGTAATACAATTGTTCTATGTCCGGCTATGTGACATAGAAGAACTGGTATAATAATGGTACTCACATGAAGTAAAAGAACTAAAGAAACACACTGATTCTGAGTGACAACAGTGGCCGCATGAGGTCTCAAGTGTACAAAGTTAACTGCAATTTCACTTGGCCTTCCTGATGCTTGGAAGTTTAGGGAGAGGACTTTAAATTGTACTGCTAGAATGAGAAAAAGAAAAAAACCAAAAATTTTGCAGGGGTTTATTATCCTTCCCCTATTCTGTGTGATAGGATGAATTCAGATGTTAAAATAATTGGTTTCTTTCACTAATATTTTGTTTGGTTTTGTATTCACAGACATTGGTACACTCTGGAAATACCTAACATTGCTACTGCGTTGGTCTTCATCTGCTTGCAAGCTAACAATTGATTAGCCAGTTTAGTTGATTTAGACCACAAAATTTTTCTCAATAATGTATTTAGGAAAATGTTTACTTATTTCATAAGACAAATACTCTAGAATCTGTGTTTCTTTTTTTCCCATTTTGTCTATTCAGCAGTATTTGTTTTCAATGAAAAAATTGAAACTGCAATTTTGTCTCACAAAAACTTCTTACAAAAAGGACAAAGGAGTTCAATGCATAAAGCTATCTTTCAGTTATCTATTATTTGAATTTAATTTCTAGCTTTTAAAGGCCTAAGAACACCTTATGGCTAAAGGTGAATAAGGCACTCAATTATAGCAGTGGTCATTACCCCGTGATTTCAACATAAATTGAAGGCACGGGCACCAGGTCTAGTCTGTGCCATGAGTCAGTAGGGCTCAGATCAGTATCTGCGATTCAGCCAGCTGCAAAGCAATTGCCCTGTTAAACTGGCAGCGGTGTGTTAAGAACTTGCCTGTGTCCCAGCAAATCTGAGTGATGTGACCGACAGGAGAAACTGGCCTTTTCAGTGCATGTCTCGAGAGAAGGCAACCTCTCCACAACTTCACAAAACTTGCGACAGTGAGAAGGGATAGCAAGCAAGGGCAGGTTGACTAGCACCTGCCCATTACAGAGCAGTTTGGGAGGTTCACTTCTAAGGCATGGGACAAAGAGAAGCTTGAGCATATTGCTTTGTCAAGTCACTGGGGGAGGACAGAGAGTTTGTTTGTTTGGTTATTGGTCAGCCAGGAGCCTGGTATTGGAATTTAGGTCATTAAAAAAGCTCAAAAAACTGCTGTTAATAGTATTAAAAGATACCTTTAGTCCTCGATAAAGAAAAGGAATGTAACAAGCAATAGATGTGAGCAAATTTATGTATCTGCGATCATGTAAGTGAAGGCAGAACTGCATATTGTATTCTCATCCACATAATAAATTAATTTTGTTTGGCTATAAAGGAATGAAATTTATTCTTTCTCAGCTTTGACACTTACGTTTTTAACATAAGAAAAAAAATGTTGAGAAATGGGTGAACTGCCAAAATGCTGAAAATTTAAAGCGATCTGCACGGTGGCTAGAAGTTCCAACAATGTTTGTGGCTCCAGCTTCACCAAGTATTGCAGCTCCTGTTTGGAACATCAGGGTCTGCTGGACGCTGTGACAGTCTGTGTTATGGTAATTTCTTTATTATTGTGTTTCACACTTGGTGCCTACAATAAAATCAGTTGTATGTTTTGCTGTCCTAATGGTATCTTACATTAATGCAAAAAGTTTAGGGCCTGGGGGGGGTGTGTATATTTCAACTGACTGTAAGAATGCCACTTTTCAAGACAGTATTTCTGGGATTATGTTGCACTGTGAAATCAATAGTGTGACTGAAACCTCTTGCATAACAGAATACCTGAAAAATTCCTATATTCTTATTGTTCAACAGAAACTAGCAGGTACCTAGCCTTTAGCTGCATTTTGGGAGAATACAGAGGAACTCAGCAAGAAACACAAAGGAATTCACTGGCAAGAAAGAATGTTTTTCTTCCAACTATGACTTTCTAGCATTGTCTCCTTCTGTGAACTTTTCATTCTTAGGGCTAACTGTGCCTCTATGACAGAACTCATGCTGGAGCAAAAAGGAGGCATCCAGTCGCAGTGATAGTTCTAGAAGAGGGTGATTTCCTGATTTGCTATTGGAAACACAGAGAAAAAGCTATGAGACTCTGTGTCACCCCTGCTGCAGTTTATTTTACAATCACTTATGCATACTAAAATAGCCTATTTGTTTGCCCAGGCACGGACCATTACCAGAAATAACCTATTGCGCTGACTGTATGAGCACTGCCTGAATATTTCAAAAGCTGTGTTTGTGCTAGCAGCTATGGAAAACCAGAGACCAGTTCTGTAGCTGTCATCGCATGCCCCTCTAAGAGAAGCTTAGACTAGTGATGAATCAGCCAGGGACAGTGGGGAAGTTCCTTGTACCTCTTCCATTTCTCTCTAGCCTCTCCTACCTCCCATTTCTTCTTCCAGAGTTTGGCAGAATATTTCTGTCTCTGGAAATATAATAAACATGCAAATAAACGTTACATTTCTATAATAACTGATACAATTGAATGAGCAATGATGCAAGAAAGGAAGGGTTAATGAGCAAACTGCCCATGACTATTTTATTAATGCAAAGCCCTCAAAAGACAGGCTGGCTGCAGTTCTTTCAGCCAAGAAAGCAGCTGAGATTTCAGGGATGGCAACTATTGCAGGAGCATCAAATCGTCCCGTCACCAGCAGACATGCCATCATGTTCTCCACCTTCCTAGTGGCCTGACTCTTCAAGGCTTACCATCTCCGCCCTGCCAGTTTTCTGGGCTCCGTACTCTGGATTTTTGCTGCAGAAAAGCTTTGAGCTGGATCTTGTTAATGCTTGCTAACACTAACAGAAACATTGATTGTATTGTTTTTATTGGATTCTCTTTTTAAGTGTGTACAAGCAATAAAGTCAGTAAAATGCTGTAGAAAATATACATGTTGTTGTTACTTGAATAAAAATTACTTTTTTACAACAAAACTAAAAACCAGTCATTACACATTCTATGAAATCCTCAACAGTGGTTTTTAAATGCTATTCATGCTGTTCATGCCACTGTCTTTGAATTTCCCAAATTATGAATAGTGCTGCATTTAACTTAATTTCTTCCTTTAAACCAGACTTGGCTCAGCCAAGTTTTTCAGCCACAAGGAAGTAATTTTCTCCTGTTTCAACATTCCATGCCTGTTCTCAGAAATCTCTTTGGGTTTCAGTTGGCTTGAAACTGGAGGTAAGGCTGAGTGGTTTTGTTCCAACGTAGCCAGTGCAATTTCACAAGAGCTACTTGGGTAGCAGCCAGAGGTGGAGAATGTAAATACAAAAGATCAATACCACTGCTTGGAACACTGTTTTAGAAATAAGTTATTACGTTGGTGTCCAGTTAAAACAATTACCTGAAGATTTAAAGGCAGTAAACCATAGTAAAGCTAGAGTAAATAGAGTGTCTCAATGGCACCGTCTTCATTTGTATCCTCTGACACTCCGGCCGATAGCATTGTCAAGACAGACAACAAGCTGACTCAAATTCCAGACAGAGGAAACTTACTATAGGTGTATAATTTACATATTTAGTTTATTATCTTAGAATGAAATTATGTTGCTGGACTGGATGCTAGTCATTTGTTAATGAGTTTAAGTTACTAGTGCACTGAGTTCAAAAAACACAGGCAGACTATTGCCAAGAATTCATCATTAGCAAAGATAACGTTCTAAAAAAAACATGTGGAAGTCTGAGTTTGACAAAGTTTCTGAAATAATTTCTCCTTAGACTCTAAAGCACAGCAATTAGAGCTCATGTGTGCTTTAGGCATTGTGTTTACTTAACAGAATCTATCTAACAGAAATACCATCTTTGGGCAAGGTTCCTGTTCAATTTAAAAGTTCCCAGGACAGGTGTTATAGTGAGACTGCCAATAATTTTCTCCTCTGTCCCTAGGCAATACACTTGTTAAAATACATGCTTTTCTGCCACTGCATGCAAATGAAACTTCTAGAAGGTTTCGTTTAGGAGTTTGATATACACTGTACAGCCATAACAAATATTTTATATTTATTATTTCCATTGTTTCATTTGACATTTTGTTTCATTTGACATTTCACATTTATTATTGTAATTGTTTCAATTGACAAGTGCTATTTTGCTACTATTGTTATTTTGCGATTAATTAACTGGCAGCTTCTAATAAGGGTGTTTTTTAAAAACCACAATGAACAACTGTGCAACATGTAATAATGCTGTAATTAAAACTAAACAAAAGGGCATAAGAACTTTGGGCATGACCCCAGATTTGTTCACTAAAACAAATAACAGCAGCTTAACAAAAGCATTTTCTCTTCTGCTACTGCTTTCTCCTTCTTTTTTTCCCTTTTCTGATGCTGCTTGGATTTTAAAATTAATTTCTTGATGGAAACCTTTCCAGGAAGAGAATGGGGCAGCATGGGGCGGGTGCAATGGCCATGGGAAGGAAAGATCTGGCAAGGCTCTGCCAGCAGCAGAGGGTAACTCATCCACAGCACTTGCGCTCACATGCAGCCTCTTCCTCCTCCCTACTCCTACAATTCTTCCTCCATGCCAGGGCACAGTGAGGGCCGGACATTCCCATGGGACAGGAGATGGGGATAATACCAGGCAGGGCCTGGCAGCCAGGGGTGGTCGCACCACCCCAGTGAGGAGCAGGGGGCATCAGGGACAGCCCCAGCCCTGGGCATCGGGCACTTCCCTGGGGATGGGGATGGCTTCGGTGGGGCCCGGCTTGGCAGAGACCATGGATAGGCAGGGCAGGGCTGTGGGGAGCTGGAGAAGGTCCCTGCTGTGGCATCACTGGGGCAGGGGCTGGTGGCCCCAGAGGGCTGGGATGGAGTCCTGGCCCATGGGCAGGTGAGGGGAGCCCCAGGGAGGCCAGGCAGGGCCATCCAAGGCTCTCAGCGCCCTCAGGACACTGGCAGCTGATATAAAGAGTAATAATGCATATCTCTTTTCAATAAAAGTAATTTATGATTACTTCAAGCTTTTTGAAGACCATTGTTACGGAAAAGTGAAAATTCAAGTGCCACATCTGCTCCGTCTTTGCTGTGCCTGTCTTGGATCTTTACTGGTTTGTGGAAGCACGAGCTCCTCCTCTGAACTGAACTGGAGTTAAATTCAGGTTTATATGTGGGCCTCTCTTATTTTCTGTTTTCAGGAATTAGTAATGCACAGGAATTCGAATGTTAAAATAGCATTGAGACCAGATGGCTGATTTCAGATGGCCTAGTAGCAAGGCAAACCTTACTTTTTTATGTTGGCATTTGCATGGATGGAAATGCATTTTGTGAGTATAATGGAGTTTCCATTCACAAACGGAATTTCTGTCCTCAGTGGTTTCAGTAACAACTGAGGAAAAAGATGAAAATGGAGAAACTAAATACTAGAAGTTTCCCAAATTTCACAATCTGAAGTCTTCCACCCAGTTGTTACTTTCTCTTACAAATCTGTTACCAAAATAGATATTAATGTTTTGTTAAGCAATGATTCATTGAGGAAGCTTTATTGACATTATAAACTACTCCTTGTTGCTAGTAGGACTAGAACTGAAGCTATTTAGTTTACTGTAGGACAAGTTACTTTTCAGATAAAAGGAAACTGTAAAAAATGTATTGCTAATTTGGTTGCACTTAAAACAGGTTTTCACTACAGAACTAAGAAACTATATCCCTGCGCTTCATTTTGTCTCTCTAACACTCCCTCCTGTATGTTCACATAACATGGACAAAAGCAAATTCCCCAACTTTTCTCTAAAATCCTCTCTGCTCCCATTCCAGGTTACACTGTCATTCTCACTTTCATCCAAAACTGCGAGGAAAGGGTTGCTAATTCATCTCCTACCCTTTCTCACCTTCATGGGTCCATGGACTGTAGTCCTTACGAAATGTTGTTGACAAGACTGATTTCTGGCCTGTCAGACTGTCACCTTTATCTGAATAGCTCTACTTGATTCTTCTTTTCTTCTCCACCAAACTGGAGGTCTGCTTTTATTTTTTTTATTTTCTTTCTGTTTGTTTGTTCTGATCTATATTGTACGCCACTCTTCCTTCTTTGTGTCCTTATACTTCAAGCAATAAATAAATTTAATTAAGAATATGTTGCACTATTCTTCTACAAAAAAAGGGGTTGCTTAGTGTGTCCTCAAGTTTTTTGCATGTTGATTTGAACAAATGACTACATCAGTGATGAAGTCACATTCTCAGCATTGGCTGTTCCACTGGGAACTCATCTGCTGAGAAATGGAAAGACTATACTTTTATATAATTTATGTTCTTTAAGTAAATAAATTGGATATATTAGTTCTAACTTAAGAAAAGTAGGACACAAGTCAATTTTTTAATTTGTATGTGAAGATTGTAAAAGAATCCCTGTGTCTTTTTCTCAGTCTTCACATGACTAAGTGTATATAGAATTTGGAAATATGCTAAAAACAAAATGCTGGAATAGTCTGGTTAAAGAGATACAGAGAATTCTGCTTGTGTCCCATACTTCTGTATTTGGGATCTCAGAAGTTAGCAAATACCATAGTTTAAATATTGGTAAGCCTATATAAAAATGCACCAAGGAAAACTCATTGTAAATACTACATTTATATTTAAGAGATTATTTCTGTTTCTTAGGGAAAAAAAAAATAAAATTGAATTGCTAGGAATACTAATTATTGGATGAATATGGGAATGTTTGTTGTTACCATGGCTTTCAATTTTAGAACTGAAGTGAGAAATACAGAATGTGATGTATTTACGTATACGCTCAGATTAATTATACTCTTCCTTTTATGTGAATTTAACTTGTGCAAATAGAAGCAAAAAGAGAGAAGTGCCCCACAGATACTACTGATTCACCATTTGCTATCTGATAGTCTGAACAAAAACCTGGGCAATTTTTAAAAGAATACTAAGGTGATCATTTCAGAATATACGCCTTGCAATGTTGTTGTAAAGGAAGCTAACCTAATCTTGATGAACCACAAAGAAATAAGTATTTTAATTTTACATTTAAATAACAATTTTTCAAACTTTAAGACACTATTGGAGAGAGCAGTGAATGGGCATGCTACTGAACAGGCTGCTGAGGATGCTCTGTTGTAGGAAATCAATTCTTAGAGAGAGTGAGTAACTCAATAACTGCGAGCACTAGGAATCACTCATCCCTTCAGAACTTGATTGCGTTATAAAGAGATGGCCATTAATGCTTGGAATAAATTCCAAGCTGCGTGTCTGAACAATGCAAATATTCTAATATTGGCAAAGACTGTGCACATTGCAGTTTGGCCTTCCGCAAAGTTAGGGAACTGACCTTCTGCCTTGTAAAAGTTTGGTGTACAGCAGCAGCGGTATCACAAGCAGAGAAACTACCGCTTTCTCGAGACACCTTTCCCAGCTGCCTGTCCATTTCAATTCTTCCACTTTATTCATATGAGGAAAATGTGATGAAGTCAGACTAGAGAACTCTAGTCTCACGTTTACTCTAGTTGACTCGTTTCCTGCCTGGGTGCCTCGATCTGTGTAAGGAATTAAAGTCTCATACCACACTCATGTATATCTATCTGTTGGCTATTTAGAACTGAGCATGAAATGTTAGTCCCTTAGCTAATCCTGAGAGAATATGCTCCTTTTCTGAGAACACTGAGAAAGAGTATTAGTAGGCAGTTACGCCTTGCAGGATTTTATAAGGCTCGTCATTCTTATTAAATGCCTTGTAAAAGGACTAATAAGGACACTTGGACAGACATCTTGATACTCTCGGGTGATAATGTTGTTTAGCCCTACATCTCTATATATCAGCTATTTCTCTTCAGCATTGTCTAGCAAAGATGAGTGCTCAGTCCAGACAAGTCGTGGCAAGCTAGTTGAATCATCAGTAGAAACAACACCCTGTTTAATGAGGAAGAATACCCACAAACTGTTGTTCATGTCTGTGTATGGGCCTTGTCACATGCAAAAATTATTTGCAGGTAGCTGCTACAGACAGTAATACATAGTGAAAAAGATGCTTTTCTCTTTACTTAAAAAAAAAAACCAAAACCCTGCGGCTTTATTATTTATATATGGTATAAATATATATAATGGTATAAATATATATAATGGTATAAATACCATTATTTAAGGTATAAATTGCAGACCCATATAATATATGAAATGTTTTGAAATATGTTATTATGAAAAATTTGCTTCTCCTTTTATTATGTGATTATTCACAACAATTGTTTTGGATTTGTGGTTAAAACAGAGTTGGTAACACACCAGTGTTTTGGCTGTTTTGAGCAGTGTCAAGGATTTATCTTTTTCCTACTCTGCATGACCCCCCCCTACCCTCCACCCTGAAGTGAGCAGGCTGGGGGTGGGCAAGAGATTGGGAGGGGACACAGATGGGAGAGCTGACGCCAGCTGGCCAAAGGAATATTCTGTACCCTATTATATCAGGCTCAACAATGAAAGCTGGAGGTAGAATAAGGAGGAGGGTGGTTTTGGCTTCCAGGGTGCCTATCACTCTGAGAGTGGCTGAGCATCGGTCTGCCTGTAGGAGGTGGTGAGTGATTGCCTTTCCATCACTTCTTTTTTTTTTTAAATTTCTCTTTCTTTCACCTATTAAGTTGTGTTTATCTTGATCCATGAGTTTTCTTGATTTTGTTCTTCCTATTCCTCCCCTGTCCCACTGGGCAAGAGGACTGAGTGAGTGAGTAGCTGTGTGGGTGGCTTGGCTTCTGGATGAGGTTAACGCACCACATCAAGAAAAAAATATTAATGTTTTCCATAGATTCCATGACTCCAATTGGGTCTTGCATGAAATTTACGGTGAGCATATTGATCCACATAGCACCTGTTTATTTTGAATCTTACTACTTTAGGCAGAAGCTCACTACAAAGTTATTGCAAAGCCATAACTAGTACAAGTGACCAAGGTAACTGCCTGCACATTGAGAAACAGAACTGGCTATTAGTCATCTCTTGTGAAAAGTTTCATCAGATCACTGCAGAGATTTTTACAGCCACTGTATTTTTACAGCCACTGTAAAACTATCTCTATGAAGATACTTTCTTATTTTCCAGATACAATTTTTTTTTTATTACAATGACTCTGTAGCAAAACCAGCAGTGTGAAGAGGTAAAGAAGTCCTGTTTTTTTTAACAAAAAAGATAATCTTTTGGGCAAAACGGTACATTTCTGTCTGAGAGAATTCATGAAGTTGTGTCTTTTTCCCAGACAAAAAGATTTGCAATAAGCTAGGATAATTAGTTGATGCTGTTTAAAGAACAGAGATAAATCTGTCAAGAAGGAAAATATCTTCAAGGCTTTTTTTGCTGGGGGCAATTAAAAGGAACAGGTCACATTGCATTTCTGGAACTTAACAGTTAATACTTCCTCTTTGCTTTAGCTGGGGTGAAATTAACTTTTAAACCTAGACTTCTATGTATGTAAAATCTTTTTTTCAGATTTTACTGAAGAAAAAGGAAAAACCCCTACTGGAAATTTGCTTTTTAGGCCAAAATTTATTTAAAGATATCTTAGAAAAAAATGAGTATCTGTTACAACAAAAAAATTTTTAATCGCAGCTTCAGATTTTTGTTAAAAGAGATTTGGTTGAAAAACTTAGCTAGTCCTCAATATATTACTGAGTATAATGGGTAATTGTTTCTCATCAGAATTGCTTATTTTTCCCTTTGATACTATTAATATGGAGTTTGTTTGTATGCTTCCAAGTGGAAAAATGAAAACATGACATGGTAATGTAAATAGCAAAAGCTTTTCATTTAACTGACTCTTTCTTTTTGTACTGAAATGATCAGTTACAGTGCATAATCCATGTCAATTTCATGTGTCTTATTGTTTCTTTTATGCTACAGACTATTATATATATGAGTTCATAATACTTACAAAAACATGCTCGTAGCACTTGATAATGATCACATTCTTCATGAACAAGCAAGGAAGTTTGCGTCAGCCACCCTCCTCCCTTCCAGCTGCCTGATTTTTTCACACAAGGTGCCGTGTGGAACAAGACATGAAAGGGATAGGTGATGAATTTTACCTACTGTGTTTGCTGAGTACAGACTATGTTTGCAAAGTTAGAATGACAAAAAGGAACACGGTTGTAAAATTTCTAGGATGATTCCCTGTTGAAATACTGTAACTGATCATCAATACCAGGAGAGTGAAGTGACTTACTCTTCTATATAAAGTCTGATTGTCTGCAGTGGCAGAACAAATGCGATCCTCTCTTCTGCTGAGGGATATCTTTTGTCTCACGGTTTCCTGAGTTATGTCAGCAAGCCACTGCATTATTCCATCATTTTTATTTTGATTTGGGTTTTGTTTAATATAATGCCTTTAGAAGTCTGAGAGTTAATGCTTAATTTTTAAGTATACTACACATAGGAGAAGATTTCAGTTATTATCTAAAAATCTTTAAAATGTTTTCAGGGTGTCCTCAGATTGCTTTTGTTCATAGAGGATATTTACTATTTTAAGTCCTATTTTTCCTCTATACAACCTCTGCAAAACATCAGCTTCACTAAAACAAGACTGACACATCAGTTTCCTTTGGTAAAATTTAAAGGGTTATCCCATACTTAAAGATAGAAGAATTTTATCAGAGATTGTTTTCTGCTTCTTCTCTGTGAGAATTCATCCTAGATGATTAACAACGGCAATGCAGAAAAGTTTACATTGCATTTTCATATGTAAGTGTAAATGAATGCTTGGTATGTGGTAATGAATGCTCGGTAAATGAATCAATGTATGTGGTACATAATACTGCCAGCCCTAATGTTATTGTGTTTGAATATTGTAAGAATGTATTTGTTTCTGGTTTGTGGTGTTGAATTTCTTGTCATTGTCCTTTTCTTNAAAAAAAAAAAGGAGAGAGAGAAAAATTGTAGAAGAAAATATCCCTGTGTGACAGAGTGAGCTCTGAAACCACTAATCATTTTTAGGGTTATGATCTCTTTTGGCAGCACTTCAATGAGGTATGTTATTTCTTGAACTGTTTCATCTGTATTTCATAAGACAATACACAGATCTCTTTTAATTTAAAAATACAAATGGGACCCACAAAAGAAAACACCCTTTGAGGTAGATAATTCCATTTTCCAATTACTTTTCTTGTCAGATTTCCCTCTTTTTATGCTGCTTTCTGAGATAAAAAAGAGATTAAAGCTTTAACTAGTTCTGCACACAATGAAGCATTGTATATTGTGTATATTGTGAAAATCCTTCAGCAATAGTTGAATATGACATGAAACATTTCTTTACAAGGGCATGCTTTTCACTGGTCTTTCTCTGAAAGATCTGTCATCAAGCATACATTGTTTTGATTACTGAAAGAGAAGACTATGCAGAATACCTTGGTGTGATGATTCATACTGCAAGGATAAGTAGGTATTTCCACAGGCCATCTGCTATTCTCTACCTAACAATAAAGTTTATATATAGAAATGAAATTCTACTCATTCAGCTTCTGATTGAGCATTTCAGAACTGGACAAAAATTAACTACAAAGCACATAAACTTTCAGTGCTTCTTAGAAGCATCTTGGAAATACAGAAGCAAATAAAGAAAAGTTCAAATATACATTTTTATATAGTTTTCATTATTTCCTAAAACAGGTATCAAAGAAATAATGTTCCATTTCCATTGGGTTTTGCACCAAAATGGCCTATATGCTATAGATAGTATTTCTTGAGACACATATGTACAATAAAAGCATAGAACACATATATGCTTATACTCACACATACATGTACACACTGGAAAACAAGGATGTTTTGTTAGGCTTATGGATACTGAGCCAATTCCCGCTGACTGGACTGGAAGTTCTGTGTAATATGAAAGAAATTTTTTTGTTTATTTACATGCTGCTGTAAGGTTTTTCGTCCTTAGAAATATTTGAACATATCAAACAACTTTTGTAGTTTGTGACATGGTGAGAAACGATGAATAAGGAGGCTAACTGTGTAAGGAAACTGCACCAAAAAAATTCTGCCACCGCTAAACCCTAGCTTCTTTCCACCCATAATGCAATGATACAGCGTTATTGACTACAGCACATAGTCAAGAATGACACTAAGACGGATAACAAGGCCAAAAAAAGAAAACAAAGCAATGCAAATCTACCCTACTAAGAAAAAACAACAGCAAAAGAGTTTAACATAGTCCATGTTTTTGAATGAAAAGCTAAATACAAGAACAATCTCTGTAGTTAAGGCTGGATACGTCACATCTTTTTATTGAAAAAAGTAACTTCAGCCCTACAAAATGCAGCTGAAGGTTATTCTTAGCAACTGAGTCATGGTGTGTGAGGTGAGTGTCCAATTTTGTAACCCTGAAATCTGTCAGTATGATGAAAATAATGAAACAAATATGCAAATATGAAAATAATGAAAGCAAGTATGAGGAAGTAATGAAACAGGTCTCTTGCAAACATACTTGTAGTACACCAGAAAATTCCTACACAATCTACCCCTTTAACAGTACAGTATCCTGTTTTCAGTTGATAGGAAACAAATTCAGAGATTCTTAGAACCAGCACAGTGAAACCTTGCAGTGCAAAGAAGACTCAGTTTGGGGAAACTAAAGAGATCCTAGACAGTCCCTGCTTGCTCTTGCTAACAAGAAGGTTTAGTTACGGGCACAAATAACTGTCAGGAAGTTTCATAAATTTGTATATGGATACTCCTCCAAATCAAGGGTTCCTTTTTCAGCACCTGAAAAACTGGGGGAAAAAATGGCCATTTTCAAAGCCAACGTAGTATTTCAGGTTTTGTTAACTTCCTGAAAATACTCTGTGCTCTCTTCTATTTGCAGAGAATGTGGTCATTATAATTACATGTGACAGAGCTAGAATCTAGAGCTTCTACTATACAGAACTGTGCAAGAATGCAAAATAACCTTAATATATTGGTGAACGGATTTAAAAAAAAAAAAAAAGGATGAAATTCCAAAGCCAGCTACAAAACTTGTAACTTCAAATCTACAAGCCTGTGCGTAGGCTGAAGTTGGCAGCTGCACAAATACAGAGTGTGAGCCAACCATTTGGGCAACAGTTTCCTAGAACAGCATGTGGGTTCATAGTGGTTTGCAAAGCTGACCATGTGAGTAGTGCCGCAGAGTTCAAAAAAAGAAAGAATACAGGTTCAATAGAAAGAAACAGAAGCTCTAAGAATGGGAAATGGCCTTTTCCTTCTATACTCCAGTAGTACGGTACTTGGGCATTGATAGGGCATTTTGGCACCGTGCTTCAGGGGACATATGGATCAATAAGGATGAGCGCTACAGAGATGTTCAAAGGCCTAGACAACATGATGTACAGGGGAAGCTTGAACAGCTGCAGGAAAAGAATAATGAAGAGGAATATAAATCCCCAAATTTGTGAAGGCTTTTGCTAAAAGGAAAGGGAAAAACTGTTCCACATGTCCAAGCTGAATAGCACATTTGCTGCAGGGAAGATTTGGGTTAAACAGCAGGATAAATGGGTCAACAATAAGGACTGTAAGGAATTAGAACACATTTCCTGGTGTTGATGTAGTGTTTCCACCACAGGAGATCCTTAGGACCAGGTTAAACAAACCTTAGTTAGGTACAGTTTAACATGACTTAGGGCACAGGGTTAGATTGTGTGACATCTCCAGGTACTGAGTCCAGGGCTCTATATGGTTCTGTGAAAAGTTGATTAATTTAAAATGAGAAATACTGTTTGAAATGAAAAATTGAAGGGTTTTACCAAGAGACTTTCAGAACAAATAATCCTCACATTTTCATAATCATTCCTTTTTTTTTCACCCAACTACTTGCTACACTGAATATCATTTCATGATTATTTTCAACCATTTCAGATGTGGGATTTTTCTTTTCGGTATAGACAAAGGAAGGCAAAACTATTCAGTATGGTGGCATCTTTGATCTTGAGTTTGAAAAAACAGCTAACAAATATATTCTGTCTTTCCTTCTCCATGGTGGCTGCAGTACTACTAAGCAGATACCCCAGCCATTAAGTTTTTGTTATTCAGTTTCCATCTGCACAATTAAGTTATTGAACTAAGGGGTAACTTTGGAGTAGGAATTTCATATGCTAGGAACAAAAGAAACACTGGTTTTTCAGACCTGTTTCAAAAACCTAAGGATCTGTCAGAATCTGCTCTAAAATTCTTGAAAGCAACATGGGATACTACAGTATGTTTTCAGGTGCAGGTACCTGACTAGAAAATTGTTATTGACATTCTCAGGCATATAATCAGCTATTTAGGAGGCATCTACAAGACGCAGTTCAGTGTACACAAAGGCTTGAAATATTCTCTCAATTAGCTGTTGTGTGTTGCATGCAATTTCAGATCATGGATTCACGCTGTGCTGCTCGACTGTCTTTGCAGGGAATGTAAACTGAGAGGAGCAGTGATTCTCACAGAGACAGAGTGGTCTGCAGAATTACAGAAAGGAGAGGTCTTGTGCCTTATGGAGCCTCATGAAAGAGATACAGAGCGTGCGGAGCTTGGCGGTGGGGAGGACTCTGACCAGAGGGAATAAGAAAGTGTGGTCACCCTTGTCCCTGCCATTTTCCCTTGTCTGAAGAAAGGCTTTTCCACTGATTTTCTATGGGGAAGTGCTGGTATTAGAAAAATGTTGGTGGGAGCCAGGGGACTATATATTACCCCCATTTCACGACACCCCTTCAAGACCTTATAAAGGAAAGAGCATAACACAGAGCTTGTCTTTTCTACTGGTATGCTGGAATAGCAGGGCACATTTTTAAAGTGGCTTCCTGGAAACACCTAGGGTACGATTTGATACTGAAACTGGACTATAAGGGGACAGATAAGATTAAAAAGATGTAAATGCATAGCCCGAGAGTGTCACAGGCCTGCCCTCAGAAGGGCTAGGCTTTCTGTATTCCATGTGGATATTTGGTTGTGAGAATTTTTCTTGCAACTATTCCATAGGTAATCCTCAGTATGATATTCTCCCATAGATTTACTACTTAAAGAAATAGTTTTGCCTAGGATAAGGGTTTTTATGGCATTTCTGAGTCTTGTAGGCTCCCAGACACTCCTTAAAGGAAATATACATTCTTTTACTATTTATTATTTTACTAGTTACCTCATTACAAGAACACCACTAAAATCATGGACAATGGAAAGCATCACAGTGGAATTTTGACAGGGTGATGACACAGTTGGACTCTAACTCCACCTTGGGGTGCCTGTGAATCACAGACATCAGGTAGATTTCTTTACGTTCTAGAAATATTTCTAATCAGTTCACGGTGGCAGTTATGGAGCACTGCAAATGCAGCAGCGAAACAGCGTTGTAGCTGGGATGGCCAAACTGACATGAAACGTTCTAAGGAAGAAAATTCTCAACCTCAGTCTGATACAAGTTGGAAGTTTGTCAAAGAGCACTAGAAATTCCAATTAGTATTAAAGACAAGTACTTCCACTGAAAATCCAGCATGTGTCTCTTCGCCAAGCTTTGTGCTACCACAGTGATGCCTGCGCCAAAGAGAAGCTTTCCATAATTTTGCTTTTAGCTTACACATGTCAAGAAAGCAAGCTGTAGCTCAACCTAGTTTCATAAACTTAACTGTTTGCTCTATATTTCCTATTTTAATTTGATCATAGTGGATATTACAGATGGTTGTTTTTCTGAAGATTGCTTAGATTATTGCTTTAACGCAAAACGTTTTTGAACTGTATCACTGTCTCTTCAGAGGTGAGGTAGACCTAGAACTGTAACAAAATGACATGCATGGAGAGGTAGAGAAAAGGCAAGAGACGAAAAAGGGAATATTTGGTGCCCAATTACACGGGATGTGACAAAGAATGCGGATTGTTTTTGTATTTTCTCTACTTACCACAAGATGGCATCAATTAGTTTTTACTGGCTAGAGACTCTCAACTGAAGAATTACTTTTGTGGTCCACAGAGTCGGGGAAAGCATTAAAAGGGGGAAGTTTTATGTGTCTTTCTAATAAAATGCAAAAGCTCTCAAAATAAATTCTATATTTAACAATGTAATATGAAGAAAATTATAAATTAAACAAACTGCTTGGAGAGCTCTGTATGTAAACTGGTTCCAAAAATGTGAGCAGGAGATCCCAGATATTAAAAGTTATCAGGTTTATACTGCTTCAGTTATCAGTACTCCCCTAAGAGATATGGCTAAACATTCAAATGAAACTCAGGAGCAGAAGGTATTGTTATAACATACCAACCTGCTCCACAGCAAGTTCACCAAAATTTTCATAAAGTGGCTTCAACTGAGGAGTTTGAATTCAGCTCCAGATTTCCTGAAGCTACACAGATACTTGGACTCTGAATGTTATATTTAAAAAAAAAATAAATCTCTGGCTCAACTTCACTGTAGGTTTCCTTTAAAAGTTTAAATTTCTTTCAACAGGCCTTTCTTGGGCTAGAGGTACACACCTGTAAGCTATGGTACTCTCACGGACCAGGAGCAATAGATACAGAGGAAGGCTTTTGAGAGTAACATTTGTCACAAAGGTAATTTCCTTGGGGGATGTGTTAGGAAATCAGAAATCTTGATGAAAGCATGACAAAAAAAAAAAGAAATAACAAGGAAACTTTTATAAGTCAAAGAGAAGGAAAGAAATGCTGACAAAGAAAGGCGATGTGAAAGGAGTCTCTGAGCAACAGAAACTATTTCAGTTAGTTTAAATAACTGTATTGATTTTTCAGAGTTTATACAAACGTCCAGACTTGGGATTGCCCCCATATAACACTCAAATTGTGTTGTCCAAACTATTGCAAAATGTTAGCAGGGACTGACCAACCGTAACAGGCTTGGTCTTTACTAAGCCTACAAAGATATAACAGAGATGGAGAAACGCTAATCTGTAACGCAGAAGTAATATGTGGAATCATTTCTCCCATCATAAAGGGAATAATAAGGGAACTCCTCTAGAAATATCTTTACAAACTTCAAAGAATGAGGGTTTTGGGGAGGGGAAGGGTGGTTGGTGATGTTGTTAATAAATCAAGCATCTGAAAGCAGATGTCTGAACACTATATACTGTGTTAGCTCTTTTCGGAATAGACTGCATCATCACCTTTAATAGCTTTTACAACTGCTAGAGTTATTATAATTATACAATATTGTGGTGCTCTGCTTCTGTTCTCCTCAGCTGCATGGGACAGTGATTCTGGTCTCTTTGTCCTGTCAACTGCATTAATGAAAAATGAGAATATCTCACTTGAAGTCGGTATGGTTGTAGCGATACAGAAGTGAAAGGAGACTTGGACTGTTAACAGCCAGTATCTGAGAGCTCTTCAGTGACTTAAATCTTCTCAGACAAAACCAGGAATTGCCAAGAATTGCCCCACGCCCCTTTTAGACGCTTCCATTGTTTACGGGTATAATTTTTATGAAGATATTTTATTATTATTATTCTGGCAATAAGAGAATTTTATTTAATCTCAGGTTAAACCTTTGGACAATACCGGTTGTTGTAATCTGGCTCCAGTTTGAGAAGACTGAAGTTCTGAAATCCAGCACAACCCCTTGTATTGGATATTACAGATTAAGCGCAGGAGAGGCTTCAAATAATAGGTCTATCTGCTGCACAGTATCTCAGAAGAAGCCCTCAAAATTGGTAGGCTGGCTAAGAGGGTGAAATGGCTCATGCTGCAAAAAGAGAATATTTGTGGCTGATTCTTTGGATATCTAACGAGGAACAAAAGGCTCAGCATGAGAAGTAGGAGAAAAGAATAAAAGCCAGGAGATTGACAGAAGATTCAGGAGGCTTCTGATGCCTGTGAGTAACATAACTATGTCATTCTCAGTTGAACTAATGCACATATCTTCTATATTTAGACAGCCTTATATACTAAATGACAACACAGAATCACTTTTATTTACTGACTATCAGTGAACTCACAAGTACCGCTGCATGAGTAAGCAAATGTATTTCTCGAAATTGCTTACATCTTTGGAGACATATAACTACAGCATTTCACCACTGGAATTTACATTTCTTTCAGCAGGTAACAAGGGATTCTAAGTGGAAAACAGAGACAGAACAAGAGAGAGAAATTAATGACTAAAATTTATACCCAATTTTTGAATGGAAAAACACCTCTTCATCTGTGGGCCTATTCTACTTTATCAAAGCATTCTAGATTCTGTAAATGTTTTTTTCTCTTTGAAAATATTTTAACTTGATCTTGGATAAGGAATTGTATGACTAGCATTAAATTTAGAACAAGTAGGAAAATTTATATTATAAATAAAGATTATTTCTAACTATTGGGTCAAAGCAAATGATGGAGGTACTTAGACCATGTGATGTCCAGTATCACTGACTGTAATAAATACTGTGTTACCTGGTTTGTTTAACATGACAAGAATATAGCTGTTAATTGAAGTCCCAATGGAAACAGAAAAGCTAATTGTAATTCTTTTAATCAAATAGTTGGCAGAATGCAATGCTTTTTTTCTTTCTAGATGAGTGAGATCAATAGATTGATATTCTTCTGGCAAAATACTCTGTATTATCGGAAGCAATATAAAAATGAAAAACAAATGAAAAATATAATCACTCTATTTGAACAGAGAATTCTGTTCCTGTACGTTGGTTTTGATTATCTTTTCCCCCTATAAAGTTGGTAGAAGTATCTCCATTGCTTTTGGTAAAACCAGGACTGGGTCCACTGTGATAGTGAATGACATGTCAAGAGAGGAGCAGATAGCAGTTTTGACAGGCAGAGGCTGCCGCTTTGAATTACAGGGTCATTCATGCGGTTCAGCTTGAAAATAGGACAGACATAACATTTACCATTAAAGTCCATGCAATATTTTAATTAAGGGATAATGTAATTTGCATACAATCCTATCCCAGGATAACAGTTTCCTGTTGCTAGATGCAAGCCAAGAAACCAAGACAGTTACTGGACATAAACACCAAGATGCAAATGTTTCCAAAGAGCAGACATATATCCTTGGGATATCATTTCATTTCAACCGTTTCTCTGTTAGAGCAGGTGGTTAAAAAATGAAATAGATCAGTGAACATGGGTACATCATAGTGACAATTGTTTACTGCTGACCAGACTATGCCCCCAGGAAGGAAATTTCTCCATCTTATTTGTTGCAGAGAGAGGCTTTCCTTCTTCGAATAGAAGTAATGGGTTCTGGCCGTGGACCTCAAGATGTCCTGAAGGCTGCCTTACTTTGACCAAAGCTTTTGCCGTTTTTCCAGAGTTATTTGCAGCTTTGATCTACAGCCTTGAACCATAGCTGCATGCAGCATCTCCCCATCTGCTTTAGCTATTTAAAATGACACCACATGGGTCTGCTTTATTATTTATGTAGGTCTGAAGCTTAAGAGGCTCCACCGTAAACAGAGACCTGATTGTGTTACAAATACATCCCAGTCGGCGTCCAGATTTTTTTCACTATGTAATTTAACTGTTTGCTCGATGTCTGTCTGTTTCCATATGATTTACAGCTGTTTGTATTGCTATGTCTCTACTGAAACACACATCTCAATTTTAACCATAGATAAGCCTGATACTCAAGAATTTTGTCATTAGTTATGAATTATATTACTAAATCTTCTTGCTTGAATAATTAATTTTGACAACTGCCATGAAAGCAAACAATAGAGTGAAAGACAAATACCTCTTCATAGGCATACAAAGAACTGGAACAAAGAAGCCTGAGGTAGTCTGGCCTGCTGATCAGTTCCTACCAATAAAATACTTGTTTCAAAGCATACGAATAAGAAGTGGGTATCTAGCTCTTTTTGACTTTCTTCAAAAATCTCTGAGGCTTCATATTTTCTGTAAATGTCAGTGACAAGAGCCCGGCATTAAACAATCCCTTAAAAGGGCTGAAAGTTAAATATTTTAATGTGGCTATAAGGAAAACATAAGCTATCTCACTAAGAAAAATTTCCTGGCCAGAAGATCTGCAAGACTGTGGAAAAATCCCCATATGAAAGTGATGTAGCATTATTTTACCTTAGATGCTTCCATCTAAAATGAACAGATCTCTGATAAATATACCTATGCGAAACAAGCTCTGTTTGGAACAAGAGCCTGTAATCTGGTTATGAATTCAGTGGAAGCTTTACACAGTCTTCAGTGGGCCCAGGTTCACATCTTTAACATAGTAGACTTACCATTCACAATTGTAAGGGTAAGAGGATATTTTTATAAATTAAAAACAGGGCTTTCCTTTTTGTACCCATTTTCACTGCATAAACTGTTCCTAGTGCCAGAAATTCATGTGTCACATGGGTAAAGTGGAAGGCTGCATTTTGAAATTTTTACTTCAAACAAACTCAGATGCTTATTAAAGGATGTCATTCAGTTTGCAAATGCTGAAAGTGTTTTTATTAGCTTTCAAAGCACATTTTTATAGCCCTCTTCTGCAAGTGTTATAAAATAAGAAAGATTCAATATTTGAAAAGAAAAAATGAATAACTACCAAGAACATCGTTCCCTTCTTATTTATGATTGCTTTGAAAGATACAAACAAGATGTCTAGAAACCCCACTGGCCTTGATTTTTCACTTGCACTATGACCTTTTCCATCATACTGACAGTACACAAGCCCTTTAAAATGGAAATAAGTTAGCAGAGTGGCTCAAAAGGTTCTTCATGTAAATGAAAATCAGGTTTACTGAGTTTAAAGAAAGCTGAGGAAAATTAACCCTGGAATGAAAAAAGTTAAATGCATTCCCCTGAAATAAATGTTAATTACACAGGGGAGAGAAAGTTAAAATGAGACCCTGAATCTCAATGCATAGGAAGCCAAACATTACCACAGGCAGGTATCACTGCAAAACATGGGTTACTCTAAAACAGACAAGTAGTCCCCAGTCCCCTACCTACGTCTATTGATTTTACTGCTACAGATTTTTTTTTTCCATATTTTATATGGTGCTTTTTTCATTTCACAGAAATGATCAAAATCTTGTTCTGAATCACATCTGAAAGAACTTGGGCTACTATCCTAAGAGTATTCAACTCATTGAGGCATTAAATGCATTCCTGACTGCACTGTTCTCAAAATTGTAACCATACCAGATAATCCAGCAGGGGAAACACGCACTAAATTCAAGATGACACTTCTTTTTTCTTTCCATGAAAAGTCAGAACACAGAGGAAGTGGCAACTGTTGTTAGTTCTCTGAGTGTTCGACTCTTGGGAAAGAAAAATACCGTTCAGGATTAAGGAGAATTTATTACGAATTTTACCACCAGACCAAATAATGATCAGCAAATGTCCAAGAAAGATCAGGGCAAAAATGGACACAATTTTCAGGAATCTTTTAAGGAGATGTTACAGAGGCTGGCAGGCAAACTACTTCATTTCTTGCAAATAAATTGTCTGTCTTACCTCTGAATCTGGACTGCCCTTTTCACTTAAGCCCATATGCTTCAAATATCAGAAGGAAGCAATATTAGATAGTAATTAAAACTAAAACAATATCAGTGATTGTGGGACAAACAAGCAATATTAAAAAACGCAGTAATCTTGACCTAAAGCAAAACCATCACGATTCATTAACTTGCTTCTTTTTTTTTACTTTATCAAAGCATAAAAATATAACATAAACCTTTATAAAGCCCCTGAAAACAGACAAAAAGACCTTACTAAACTACACTTTAGCAAATCTTCGCTTTCCAAATAAATGAAAATAGAGCATTATCATTGGAAGTTTGATTTCTGCTACGTGATTTAGCTGCATACATTCATATATATGTGTGGTTGGGGAAAGGTTTACCTAGAGTAATATCAAAGACATTCAGAATGGTTTATTTAAGGAAATTTTGCCAACCATTTCAAAAAGTAAACCTACTGTATAGTCCTAGCAGTAGCATTCTGCGTTTCTGGAAATGTCTTGGGCACTGCTCCCCATTTATGAAAAGAAATCATAGCAAGACTCCTTTTGGAGGCACATGATATGCATTCTCAAACAGGCAACAGATTTTATTACTAATTTGATTTTACCATCTTCTTGGTGAAGCTAAGCTATGTTACTATTACTGTATTATTAGTATATATTGCTATATTACTAAGCTACTCACTATTTGCCAGGCGTTAGACGGATCATTCATGCTCTCAAAAATGAACTTTGGTGGTATGAAAATAGTAATTTAGTAAAATCAGAGCTGAAATTAAAGGCATGTTTCAGTACTACAATCTGCCTATCTTAAAGAGGCACCACCTGCATATCTGCTTGTAATATGGGAAGAGAATTTAAGATTAGTAAACAGTTTAAAGAAAAATCTCAGCATAATCAGCTGTAAGATCCTTGATCAGGCAGATGTTTTAAAAAGTAATACGGTAAAAGTAAAAGATACCGGATTACACAGCACTTTGAGGGACCCTGTCAACACCTACTGCAAGACCTAGCTAATATTAAATAACTGGTTCTCTAGCCAAGGAAAGGAGGGACCTAACAAACGGAGTTCATCAACTGAGCAATCAGCTGTCCACAGTGAACTTGAAAATAAAGTTCTGTGTTACAGAAGGCATTTATTTATGCGATACTTAAATCCACATTTGTGTAAGAACACGCCCTTATGACTCTACAGCTTCGCTGTGAACTCAGTGATCCTTACTGCTTACTGAACTGGAAAGAAAAGCCCTCTCAGTAATTCAGGAGTGAGAAGATTCTATTTCACTTCTAGTTTGAATCAAGCAGTCTACAAAATGAAGTCATTTGTAAGACTGTAATTGTTCCATCAGTGACAGATGAGAATAGCTATCTATCTGAGCCTTTCTCCTTTGAAACTCGTTGCAGAAGATTTAACATAATGAGTGACAGCATACTCATTAAGAAATAGAGGTGTTTGGAAGATTTAATCCAAATGAGGAAAGTTTGCAGCCATTAACATTTTTGTAGAAAATGTTGCAACACAAATCCCCACAGGAACCTTAGATTCAGATTTGTTGTCTCCGCTGGGTTATTAATGAATGTATGCGGCTGGTGCAAATGAGTCATGCAGAGCTGCAGCAGATTTCTGTTTTCTTAAATGTCTCATTACAGTACGTGTCAATATGGCAAGGATACAACTGCTAGGCACACAGAGACACTAGCAGACATTAACACCTGAATTTCAGCAGTAATTTTTAAAGCCCTAAATATTAATCAGTGTTTTCCACACAGAAATGAAATAGAATGTGAACGACATGGTTTATTGTAGTGTAAAGTGTTTTATTATGTAAGACTTGATATCTAGAAAATTATTGTTCAGATTGAACCAGGATTTTTTTTTTAAGACTTCCAGAACAAATAATAAAAATAAAGCTTTGATTGCCTAGAAAAACACTCAGTTTAATCATTTCAAAATGTTATTTTTTAAGATGCCTGCATTTTCAGAAAGGATCACATTTTGTTCACGTGCATTATAAAATCAGTAAATAATCTATTCAACATAAAATAGAACTGAAATGTAGCTCTTTCAAAGAACTGTTTGAACGTTAGTCCAGTGCAAAGTGTACTGTACTGTAGAAACCGTAAGGAATGAAATATGTAAAACATATGTGTATCAGGAAGGTTAAACCACGGAATTTTTTTAAAATGTCAACAATGTTATGCAAAACAAGAGTCACTGACAGTCTCCTGCACTGAGGAACCCTACACAGTGCGATACATCATAAGCTATTCTGTTTAGTTAGACATATAAGAGGATAAATTAGGCTGTGAGTGACTGACTTTACAAATATCAAGAGAAAAAATAATTTTGTTATGACTGCTGGAACAATCTTCCCTCTCTTACCACATGCATTTATCTCTTCCTAATCCTTTAGAACCATGACAATCCCACGGGATCTCACACATGACACACTCTGTTTCCTTTAAATACATATATAGCTGTGTTTTACAGATTTTTTTCATAAAGGAAAATAGGATAAAATTAAACACAAGACATAAGTTACCATTTTTCACGGAAGCATGACAGAACTGCAACAGAACCAGGAAATTTGAGGAAATCGTGAATACTAACATTTCACTTGGTCAGTCTAATATGCAGATTTGAAAGCACTGAAATTCTAACCTGAAAGAACAAGAATTCAAAGTAAAGAATGGTTAAAATATATCACTTATATCATTTGAAAAGTATAGCTCCACAAGAAATGGAGGAACAATTTTCCATACATGCATTATTTATTAAGTTCAATTATTGAATTCTGCTAGTAAAACTAATAATTAGCTGAGAATCAATGCATTTTTAATACTATTTCAAGTATAGCTATTTTTCACTGCAATAAATCTAAGGAAAAGCAATATTTTTTTTTAAGAGAATAAAATGTTTCAAGATGCTATGACTTTAAATTAATTTATGTTGAACACAGTGGGTACCAGAGTCAATTCCGGTTGCCATGACAACAGACACTGAAAATTTAAACATCCAGTGACAGGCTGAATTCCCTGCAAAGAAGCTATTCTGCATTAAAATGATATACTAGTGAAACATTAAACAGATCTACTTGCAAACTATTTATTTTAAGCAGACAGCTTGATTATAGCTCATAAAGAATGTAAGTATTGAGACACTTAAGTTTATTATTTCAGTTTAAATTTCTCTAAGATTTAAATAGTGACCTGAAGACCAGTAAGTAAAAAGATGAAGTAGCTAATTAAGAAAGACCCTTGAAGATATCTTTTTTTTTTTAAAGAGTGCAATTGCTTTAGCTATCTGTCATACACATTTGATTAAATTGTCTCTGCAATATATATCATTCCATACACAAAATGAAGCTCATACATCCAGCAGGCTATGCTTTGCATATTCATTATATGCAGAGCATTTGGAAGCCTGATAATGCGTAACTATTTCTCAGAATGCTCTTTAACAAGTTATAAAATTACTGGATTTGATAATGAATATGCTCTGCATGCACCCAGTAGAGTTTTTATATTAACCAGACTCACGTATTCTGGATGCAGAAGAATTTTTTGTACCTGAGCAGAAAGTTTCAAGTCATAGATATAAACTAAATGGAGGGGAAAGCATTTTAGTATCTACCAGTCAAACTTTCCAATAAAAGGATACAGAAAAGGTAGGCACAAAATGAAACCACTACCACAATTTATACTCTGAAAAATCACCATTTGACAGTATACGGGGCAGAAGAGGTCGCTTTTGAGCTGGTGGGCAGAATCCCACCCAAAATAGGACACCTTCCTTTTAAGTGGCTGTCCTTTAAAAGAATCACATTAGTGCAGGTCACTCTGACAAAGCTGCATCTGTTTTTGCAAAAGAACAAATTGGAGATAACTCTAACCTAAGAGGATTTAATTAACTGTTCCTCATGGTGTATTTAGTTCATACATTAATGCTATGAAAATGTTACCATGATTTATGTCTAACATTTAATTTCCTTCTTAGTATTCCTCAAATGGTCCTCTTCAGTTTCCGACACTCCCAGCCTTCTGCCATCTGTGAGACTGGACAGGAGGTTCAGACCTTTGATAAATCCATCTTGAAGAATTCCAAACATTTACGAAAATAGCGATGTAATCCTTCTCAATATCAGCTTGTTAAGACATTCATAAATGGACTCCTTGCATATTACCGTAGTCACTGTTGACGCACAACATTTGGAGAAACACTAGCACTTACTGTTGGCCTCCAGGGCACCAACAGGCTCTGCAGCCTCCTTCCACCCTTTCATCTCCGCTCCTCTGGGTTTGCCCACCTGTGTTCATGCGAGCTCTGACATGGCGCAGATGCACTCCCAAGTCTCTGGGAGCAGAGCTGCCTGAGCAGGAGCTGGGAGAAGCCTCATGGGGGACTGTCCCTGCTTCCCCTGGGAGCTGCATCAAGCTCTGGCTCAAGCCCCTTGCCCTGGCTTGAGCTACCCTGCAGATATCCCTGTGCTGCTATGCCTGGCGTTGCAAGTCCCTGCACCCAACCCTGACCCATCGATTTGACTTCCCAGCTCCGCCTGGGACCTACCTCACCACCACGAGCGTGTTGGTCCTGCTGGCTGTCCCTGGCTATTGTTACTGCTCCCTGCTCTCCCTGTCTCCCGGGCTCTGTGGGGCTGTGCCCTGTCCCCCTGCATGCTTCACTGCCACCCTCAGCCCCCAGCTCCCCAGCAGTCCCCTCCTGCTGCTGCCTCATACCCTCCTTGCTGAACTGCTGATATGAGATTGTACTGTGTAAGTTTCTTGGGTTACTTAAAGAAGAAAACACTATTATTTATTTACATGGGATTCTGTAGCAGCACAAGGAAGAAATGAAGCACAAACAAAAACATTGCACAGTTACTAGATTCGGTTATCCAGCTGAATCATGCACATGCCAGCACATGCTTAGCCCAGGTGTCTTCCTAATGACCATGAAGGACCCCAGGTGCTGTGCCCAGTAACACCACATCACTGCAATGACAAACTCAGAATAACGCACTTCCCCAGTAGTAACAGAGACTTGGGGCTCATAGCTTCTTTCACAAGCCAGGCAAACTTTAGTTAGGCTTGTGGACTTCTTCCCTGGATAGTGTGAGCAAGGTCTTTGAGGAAAGGCCATCTTTGTTTTCTTGCCATGCTACTGCTGGTACCATATGGTGTTGGTGGGGGTGGTGGTCAGTAATTCATCCCTAGTTATGAAGCAAGGATGGGCTGGTAGCTGACTACCTCTTTTGAGGGTTTTCAGCAAACAGAACTTAAAGACAGCTGCCCACACAGGGAAATATTATGTGTTTGTGGTGACCTTTTGGAAATGCATTTTAAAAATGAGAAAATGGAAGCATTTTACCAGCAAAACAGGGCAGCTCTGGGCAGAAGAGAAGTAAGGCAGCAGATTGCCTGGAGTAGGAAAACATCTGGTGTCCTTCAGTGCTCCAGCTGAAGGAGAGGTCATGACTGGTAGGGTACCCCTGGGGATATGAGAGGGGAAGCAGAGCATCCCTTCTCAAAAACAGATGCTCTGATTGTTCTCTAGAAACTGTGAAGCAGTGAAAATAAGTTTGCCAGTTCCTCCTCTTTTGACTACTGTCTTCTTTCCATGGCAACTGTAGACGAGCTCTGTCCCATCTGCCCCATCTCTAGAACAGAAACACTGCCTGCTTGCACCGTTGAGAAGCCTTCAGTAGGCAGAGCCTACAGAAGGTAAGGACCTGTCTTCATCACCTCTGACCTGCTGCAGAGAGGAAATTGACAACAGGGAATGTTCCAACTCAATCTTATCAAATGACTCTCCATTTTTTCACTAAAATTAAAGATACATTACAGTATAGACCATGTCAATATATCTGTTTTGACCTGTCAGGGCACCGCATGGACGAGGGCCCATCCCACCATGCCAGCCAGGAGCAGGGCAAATGGGGGCACAAGGGCAGCCCCAGCCCTAGGCATCAAGCACCTCCCTGGGGACACACCGAGTCTGGACCAGGACATGGGCCCATGCATGGGCCTGGCTTGGTGGGGGCCATGGACCATCAAGGCAGGGCTGTGGGGACCTGGAGAAGGTCCCTGCTGTGACGTTGCTGGGGCAGGGGCTGACAGCCCAGGTGGGCTGAGATGGGTTCTGGGCTGTGGGCAAGTGAGGGGAGCCCCAGGGATCTGGGTAGGGACAGTCACGGCTGCTGGTGCCCTCAGGACCATGACAATAGTGACTGGCATAGCTTGCCATTCCTGAGCAAAATGTATAGTTGCAAAATATTGCTGTTGCTTCCTGAAAAGCAAGCTTGCTCACCGAATTTTACATCAATTTTCTACTTATAATTAAATACAATTTTTTTTTCATTAACATTTCAAATTTTCCCCAAGAAAATTTGTGCCATTCAAAAAATTTTAAGGTTATAGTGACCTCAGCAAAAATTATCAGTCCTGCTGCTCCTTTTCCAGACCACTTATCAAAGGTTAACAACTAACAAACATGAAGCCTTGTTTTCATACGGGTCATGCCTGAAATTTCATTCAGGGTTTACTGTGCCAAAAATCTAGTCTGACAATGCTTTTTATTTTTCAATTACACCAAAAACATTGCTAGATCTCTCTTAATAGTGTAGTGGATTCAATTTTCCCTAGCAAGCTCACACATTCTTCTGTCTTAAAAAAACTGTTTACTAAGCCAATAAATTAACACAGATATTCTTCCCTTACTTTCAGATTACGAACGAGACTGCCATTTGCCACGACAGTCACTTATGGCATGAAATATCTCATAATAACATTAGATGGCACACAAAGAACAGCAGGGATGACTTTTAATTAAGATAAAGAGATGGGTTGTGTAATGTAGTAATAGAAGTTGCATCTCAGAAACTAAACATTCATCAGCCATTCTTGCCGTAAGCTTTCAAGGCTCTTGTAGGAACACTAAGTCCAATAAATCCTCTCTTACAGTAAGTACTTTAACCTTAAAGACTTCATGAGATTTTGGGGGCCTTCTGGATAACTTAATCACCAAACTTTTGGACTATTTTCTGTTCCAAAGCTAGCACAATTTTCCAGAACTGCTGAGTAAACCAGCAAAGTATACAATGATAAAATTCTTTTATTTGCAGTTAGGCTTTTAAGATTTTTCGACATAAAACAGTCCAAATCCATGATGTCAAGTAATTTTAAAATTAGCCCAATTATTTTAAAATTCAATGTTGGGGTTTTTTTTCTTATTTTCTGGAAGAGTTCCATATTTTCTTCTGCATAACAAAGAAATGAATCCACCAGATGACTAAGAAACAAAACATCAGCTTTGGTGATTCATTTTAGCTCAAAAATGAGCATGTACATAACAAAATAAAAGAAAGCATTCTCTGAATACAGATTTCTGGAGATCTACTTTATAGCAACAAAAGCACATCACTCAGGGTAGGCCTGCGTCAAAGCACAAGTAATAACAGCATTGCCTATTTTTTATCTTTCCTATGACCGAAAGTAATGTGCATTATTCAGGGATTGCTTACTCTCTGCTGAAATGCAGCCACTTCAGGGACATAACATGTTATTGCAATGTCCCTTGGTACAAGAGCAAATTTTCAAAAGTAGAAGTGCTTTCAATGAAATAAAAAGCAAATAGTGAAAAATATTACAGCGGAGATAGAAAACATGAAGTTATTATTTCTTTATTATCTTTTTTTATTGTTTTACTGAAAGTAAAGTGAGATACTTTCACAAAATCAAATATAACCTACAGTTATGTAGATTTGGGGGAAAACAACTCCATTTTTATATAAAATCAAATATCGTTATTACTCTCTATTTTACACTTTTGCCTGATGCCATCCTGCCAGTACTGCAGACAGCTATAAAGGTATCTGAGACAGGTGGCCTTCAGAAATTCTCTTCTTAAGACATAGAAGATGGCATCAAAAATCCAGTGTCAAATTTTGTGATCCTTATACTAAATTACCTCACCAAAAGAGACTTCTTTTGTAGTCATGTCTTTCTATATGCAGCATTGCACTTTGACCCATGACTGAGAAAAAATGCCTTGGATAATAGTGTTTCTTAATCAGCCATAAAGCTTGCAATTAACCCAAGAACAATGCTGCTTCCCCTGCTTTTCCTAAGGCTGTATGCAGTGCATCTGATGCACTTCCAAACTCTGCAGCTGGCACACCTATTTTTCTAGTATATTGTTAAAAAACACTAGTGGCATAGACTGCTGTCACAGGATAATTCAAAGTATTTCTGAGCAATGTTTGTTGGATGTCAAGTCAAGATGCTGCTGTCTAAGCTGCAGAGACTGATGGTATGACAATGTTCAATTGCATTTTTGGTTTATTGAGATGGAACATGCATTCCTTTCTACTTGGTGAAATGTGCATTTATTATGGGGAAGCATGCAGAATTTAATGCTCATACTCAATCTAAACCATTGTAAATAATGCAGAAACTGAATATGTTCTTGTCATTTTTTAAACTTGGCTCATTATGAAACATTTGGGGGCACTCTGATTTTCCTTTTTAACGTGTATTTTTCTTCTTATATAGATAAATTATGATAGGGTGCTAAACCTGAAATAAATGGTGTGAACAGGTCACTAGACTGTTAAATTAAATGAGTAAGTCGTGCTAGCCAACCTCATAAAATTCCTGACTTATCCAATATGCACCTGACAATATACGTTCATCCACTGTGTTCCTCTGCTTAGGCGTGCATGCATGTACAACACAGCAGACAGAAAAACAATGCCAAAGTAAGCTAAAACAACATCTATTGCTTTGTCAAAGAGAGGCAGCATTTCATGTATAGATCTTGAAGTTCTCTGCTGTAGTGACTTAGTATTATAAAACTCACTGGCATAACAAATTTTAATTAGTTTATGTAAAGGCAGTGTTCCAGAGGAGAGCGTTTGGTCTGACTCACGAGAGAAGAAGGTAGGTAATATAGCCAAAAATGTCTTTTGGCGCAGAGCGCATCACAAGTACATTTAACATGAATCAAGGTTTCTACCACTTCAGCTAATATAAGGTAGCACCCTAAAACACTTAAAGGTCCTTCTCATAGAATGGGCAGGATCTGTGTTTTAAAGACATAGTCGAGAATTTTGCCCATGAGCTACAAAATACTTTACACACGTTTTGAATGTGCAACTGTGAGTGAATGAGAGACCCATGTGTCTTACTTTGGAAACAGAACTGAGAGTAGAAGGCTTCCATAATCACTGTCAATTCATTGTGACTGTGTTAAATACCAATTTTATCATCTGGCCTTTTTGGATTTCTACTTGTCAGAATAGAAGGAGACACTAGCTGAAGTTACCCTCAGCATATCATGAGTAATAGGAACGCAGTGATTTGGAGCTGTCCGCATGTTAACTTGTCAAAAGAAGAATGAAGTAGAAAGCAGGGGCTAGAATGCAATTTTTTCATTTATTCTTCTGCAGAAAGAGAAAACTGTGGCGAAGGCAATTCTCCTAGCTAAGGAAAAAAAATTTGAAATAGCTTACCTAAAAAGAAGGCTGAAGGTGATCAATTTAAAAACAAACTGCAAACACTGTGGCAGACTTTAACAAGTTATGTATATTAGCGCTAACATGAATAGATCTCTAGAAACTTCATCTACAGCTAGACACTAGAATCAGAATTTTACTGGTAATTTCAAATCTTTTCAGATACATGTCACAAGGACCATAAGCCTTAAAACGAAATACAAAATGCTAAAAGAAATGCAGTGGCAGGGATAGAGGCAGGCATGGAACTCCCAAGGACCAATTCCTCTTTTTTCTGTGTCAGACATTCCAGTGATACTCCACAACATTTGTCATCCTTGTATTGATGAACCACCTCTCCAGGCTACAAGGTAATTCACTTTCCACACTGTATTATCAACAAGGAGATGACGAGGTGTTCATAGTCAGATCTGAATCGGGTTTTAAGCTGAAGCTTAGTGTCTGGGCTCAGGGCCAAATCATGCTAGGGTTCATATTCAGAGACATAAATCTGATGAGCTCTTCTCACAAGGTATCAACTAAAAATGACATCCATTTGAAATAATGGAAACCTCACAGGATCTGCCAGTTCTGCTGCATGTGGTTTGTATTCCCACCCTCAGAACAGCACAGAGGTTAAAGCTCATGGACAGAACTTTGGCCCCAGCTCAGCAAAACACATTAAGTGCACGCTTAAGTTGATCCCCAATCAAAAAAGCACAAAGTGAAGCACATGTTTGTACTTAGTCATTTGCCTAAGTGCCTTCCTGAATCAGGGCCTGATTCTGGGAAATGAGCTTCTGGCAAAACCACCTCATTTGCTTTCTATATTCCAGACAGCCAAAATATTGCCTTGCTTAACAGAAGTTTTGGATTATGAATAACAAATAATTATCATAACAATTTATGCAAGGAAATTGAGTGCATGTATAACAGGTTGGTTTTAAGAATACCTAATAACAAAGCAAACTGACATAATTGTGTACAGTATAAAGCTTATATTTTAGCTTGTAGTCTAATACCGATGCCATTTCCAAAATCCCCTGATTTATCCCAGGCTCCGTTTAAAGCCTATAATGGGTATTTACATTTCCTCCGCAGTTGCTGCTACCATTTGAGAAGAATGGATGACACTCATGCTGCCAGATTTAAAGACTCCGCTGGATGAGGGAAAATAGTACTCCATGACTCCAGTCACAATATTTGTGTATTAATGAGTTGCTAATTTAAGATCTGGAACTCATCTCTCAGTTCCAAACTTACTCAAAAACAAGGAGTGCTTAGAATTAGTATTTTAGATTAGCTCGTTACCTACTTGTGTATTTACTCTTGAAGAGTCCTGGATTGAATTTTAGTTCTATATCTAGTTTAAAGGCTGGTGGTCTTGATTTGCTCTTCAAACAGTGTACACTATACGCGGTATGTTTATCCCATAAAAGATATGAAGTATTATTGTGTTTCATAGATGCAGTAGCAGTATAGTCTCATACCTCACTTTTATGGAGAGTAAAGAAAAAAGGAATAAAGAAAGCAGGGGCCAAGAGTTAGTTATATTTTCAACAACAAGAAAAAGGAATGGTCATAGCTGTACGGTGATTTCTTCAAAGTAATATGAAGAAACACACTCTTGTAGAATAATTGAAAAATAAAAATATTCAAAACATAGTAAAAGTTAAATTAGGGGACTTTCATACAGAAAAATATATGCTAAATATGGGATAGAAATATGAAGTAAAGAAATTACATGGCAGGGAGCTGTGCTGATTAAGAAGTGGGCAATTTAATTTCTTCAGGAGCATGAAATTCCAGCATGAATTAATTTACTTCATGCAGAGTCCTGCCATATTCTCTTCTTTCCTCAACCACTATTTACCACATAAAGTCACACCTCACCTATCTTCTTTGATTGTTTAATTTTAGCAGGATATTCTTTTCATGGCGCTATTAGTAGACCTAAGCTTTACTCTGCATGTAATATATAAACACATTACTTTGGGCCACAGGACCACTGAGGCTATTCCAAGTTTGAAGCAGTATTATTCCAATGTTTTGCTTTCAGCAAATCATTTCACTGAATTTTAATAAGGTGTCCATCCAAGCCATAATCCGATGTTACTTTTGTAACAGCTCCCAGCTTCTTCAGTGGATGTCTTGGATTTCTAATGAATAAATGAACTCCTAAAGAAAAGCAGGCAAATGAGCTCACCTCAGTAAGTAAGATTAACCTCCACTAAACTAGTAGGGCTACTTTTGGGATGTGACTGAGGAAATCCAATAAGACCAGATCATGTTCATAGGACAGAACTGCAGAGAGAGCACAAGAAGGCTTTAGAAAGGCTTTAGAAATGTTTGGAGAATACAAATTACTAGGAAAAATTTATCAGCTTTTAAATGGCAGGCACCCAGAGGCTCGAAAATGTTGAACTGTGTATTCAGAAGCTAATAATGTTCCTGTTTTGGACCACTTAGAGGAAGATCTACAAGAACAGACCTATAGGCTGCCTGAATAGAGTGACCTTTCCTACTGAGCCCAAGTAGCCCAAACATGTTTACGTGTTTACAGATTTAACTAGTTTATTAGCTAAAATAAATATATAAGCAATTATATAAAACACAATAAATTCTCAACAAATCAAATGAGAAATGACTTATGGTCAGTCAGAAAATTAAACTAATTAGTAGGATTATTATACTAATTACTATACTACATTTCATAAAGTAAAATTTCCTTAAAAGGCTGTTGTAATGACAGCAGTTTACATATCAGTTCACAAAGTACCACAGAATTAATTATGTTCCTGAAATATTAGAAGAAAGTGAGCCCTATATAAGAAGAATTTGGCCTTATATTATTGAAAGGTGATTGTAAATTCCCCATTTCTGTCACAGAATAGCTCAGCACAGCCCACATCATGGAAAGGTCGGTCTTCAAACTGGTTGGAAAGAAATTCCTTCACAATGTGGGGATAATTTTTTATACAAAATCCTGTCTCAGAGATATCCTATCATTGCCAGGAGACCTTAGTTGCCTTTTCCCGGAACACTAGATGTAAAACTATCTTATCCTGACATAGATCTAACCTAGACAGCATCTGAGAGGATTTCCACTGTGTGCCAACTTAAAGTAGGTCTCAGTCAGTCCTGCCATTAGTAATCTCACAGAAAAATACTGTGTTTGATCTCTGAAGAAAATGAAGTTATTTGCTTCATTCACCTTTCTCAAGCCCTCCCACACACATCCCCCCACGAGTAATGGAAAGTGATTGAATATGGGCATCCATTCCTCTGCCTTGCAATCTGGCATCAGCATTCTGGAGGTGGGAGATGCTGTTAATGGGTGGAGGTAGAGGGGAAAGTACATTCATGAGCAACCAGGAAAATTGTACAAGCAACCCCCAAGAACAGGGTCTGATTTCTAGCTCCAGAAGGCCCTCCTCCTAATTCCTCCTAATAGAGAGAGGAAAAACAGCAGAAAGTTTCTAGGGTAGGTTTATCTGATAGTCTGGGCGCTACCTGTAAATTTAACACCATGTTCAACTAAGTCACCTGGGCTAGGATGTAACAGGGTAACTTTGCCAAATGCTGCATTTTCCTACCTCTCAGGTGACAAGTGGTCCCTTGGGAGCAACCCACCAGTCATGCATTCACGGTAGTCTCTGGGTTCCTGCAAAGGTTGGATTTATTCTGAAGGATGGCACTGATGAGAGAATCACTGAAGCAGGTTCCTGACAGCTTTACACTTCTTTGACACCCGACACTACAAAAAATTTGGCCTGAAGCAGTTTATAGCTGATTTGTAAATGAGTATTTTCAGACTAACCTCTGAACTTATGTGAAGGACGACGGCTGCAGGAATAGAAGTTGAGCACAACCATTGTGGCACCTTCTGGTGTTGCATCTTATCATAATTTTGATTTATTCCCCAAAGAAAATCAGCAATTCCTGAGGTGAGTAAAAAACATATTTCCACAAAAGGGCTAACTGTACCCTGGGGTGTATTAAGGACAGGATAGATAAACAAGTCAAAAGTGATTGTCCCACTATACCTGCTGTTGTTGTGGCCTCACCTTGAGTACTGTGTGCAGTTTTCAGCTCCACAACATAAGTAGGATGTAAAAATGTTAGAATGTCTCCAAAGGAGGGCAACAAAGGTGCTGAAAGGACTACCCGGGCATGACTTACGAGGAGCTGCTGAGGGTACTAGATTTGTTTAGCTCAGAGAAGAGGAGACTGAGAGGTGACTTCATTGCTATCTACAACGTCCTCATGAGGGGCAACGCAGAGAAAGGTGTTGATCTCTTCTCTGTGGTGTCTGGTGACAGGACACAAGGGAATGACTTAAAGATGCATCAGGGAAAGTTCAGACTGGATACTAGGAAAAAGTTATTTACTGAGAGGGTGGTCAAGCACTCCACAATCTCCCCAAGGAAATGGCCATGGCCAAGCTTGTTAGTGTTCAAGAAGCATTCGGACAACACATGGTTTAACTTGTAGGTTGCCCTGTGTGGAGTCAGGTGTTGGACTCGGTGATCCTCGTGGGACCCTTACAATTCAGTATATTCTGCGATTTGATGATTCTGAGAGCCCTCCCACTCTTCAAAGAAAAGAAAGATCCATGTAAATGCCGAATAGCCGTGTTTCTCCCACTTTAAAAAAGAGTACCTCTGCTGTTTTCCACCATTCTTCCATATGCGTTAAGTAAATCTGGTCATGTCAGTAAAGACAGTATTAAAGTGAATACACCAAAAAGAATCTAATTTTGATATTTCCTACATTTTCAGCAATTCAAGTGAAAACCCATTCCTCCTAAATGAATCACCTTTTTCTGTACTGTAGTACTGTTCTATACTATATTTAGTATAATAAACATTAGCATTTTTAATACTCATATATTTGAGGAAAAAAAGTATGATTAATTATCTGCTACGACCACTTTTGATTCTCTGCAAGGAAGTTTACTCTGAACTTCAAAATGCTTTCCCACCAGACAACTGTAGCAATTATGATGGATGCCTCTGCTTAACACATAAAATGAGGTTTATGAATCAAACACCCACTCTGAAGCTACGACATTAGTCCAGAAGTATTCTTGTTCTTTGATCGCCTTGCTTGTTGCAATCTCAACATAGAAAAGGAAGGAAATAATTTGTATGGCAATAATTTTCAGACACTAAAAAATGTAAAGCAGGCACTCAAAAAGGATTGACAAATGACTATAAGTTGCTTCTATCTGTTTGAAAGGGAGTCCTTATAGAAGCAATATATTATGTTTCTAACTGATTCTACAGAGCAGGTGGGCATCTTCTTGCCATCTGCTGTATCTCTAAGTCAAGAGCCCTTGAGAAACTCACTAGTGCAACAGTAGGCTAATGAACAATTATGGACATTAACCAAGAACTGCATGAGAAGAAATGAATTATTTTTCACAGGTTTTTGGTGTGCAAACCGTTCTGTGGCTTCAGAGTATCAGGCTTTACCTCACAACAGCTTCAGCATGTTTCCAGAAAGCTTCTAGTTGCATAACATTTTTTCTGTTTGCTTTGCAAAATAGGCATTTAGCAGTTATGTCTGCATTTCAACAGGTGCTTAACGTTCAGGCCACAGGAAAACACCAAAGAGCACATTAGAAGGTACTTCCTCTTTTGTACTAGAATTGACTGGAAAAGGGGCAGGAAGGATGAGTTTCAGTTTAGCTGATACAACTGCCAGAAACTTTTTAACTGTTCCTTCATGTAGTAACCAGACTTTCAAATATGCCCATCTTGGGTAAAACAGAGGCCAGGTTGCATGGTTTTTTGAGTGGACTTGGTCTGTCCTTCGTGAAGGGTATGCGCCTTCTGTTCCTTCCTCTGAACCACTGCAGGGTGATTTGCAATGGAGGGAAGGGACACACAGAAGGTGCTAGCGATTGGCTTATCATCTCCTCATGCTTCACTGCTCCTGCAAAGACTTAAGGCAGGATACTGCCTCGGATAGCTGTGTTCCCAGAGAACTCTTGCCTCCTAATTTACTCCTGAAGTGCATCTGATTTCCAGAGGACTCAGTGAAATGCACTGAATATGTATCAGGATCATTATTCTCAGATGCCAGATGGGCGGTTTACAGCTGCCTGCAGTAGCTGGCATGGTAATAGACTCCTGACATGAATTGCCTTCAATAAAAAATAGGGAATTCGACACAGAAACTTATCAAATTTTCAGTAATGCCCAGGAGACAAAATATCTTGGTTCTGACCAGAACTTTGTAAGCTAGAGCATACGGACAGCTAGTATGGCAGCCTTGGAGAGAAAGGATTTTTATTTTAATCCCTTTATTTAATCGACGCTATTTTAATCCCACATGTCCTGGGACAAGAAATTTAATGACCTTCATTTGCATTGTCTGTGAAATGGGGATAAATAGTACTTATCTTACAAAGCCACTGAAGTATATAAAAGTACCTCTACTGAAAATCCTTTATAAAACATCATACTTTACTAGCATTTGCCTATTAGCATGAAATTGGTTCTCAAGCTGTTCTTGGCTTTCGCATGAATTTGATTTCGAGCCAAAGAAACATATTTTCATTCTTATGTTTAATTTGTCTTTGCCTATTTACTTTAAGGTTTGCTCTTCTGGATGAAGTTTCAGACAGGAGCTCCATGAAAATGCATATGTTTCTTATTTGCTGTCTGTGATACAGTTAGCTGTGCAAACTGAATGTTATGTCAGTAGGCACTTTGCCACTCAGCGTGGATGTATGCTACGTATTTGTCTTCTCTTATTTAGTGTGGATGTTGTCCTTCTCCTTATGACACGATTGTGTTAAAGCATAAACAGAATTTCAAAGAAATTCACAGTAAACATTTTAGTTTTAGTTCTGTGTAAAGTATCGTGTGCTTTTATCTATCATAGCTCTCGTTACCTGTTTATCAAGCTTCATATATTAGAGAAATAAGTAAGTTCCCCAGCTGACATTTCAAATATTTGGCGTATGCATACGTCTGCCTTATTTTAAGTTTAATTTAGACTATCAAAAGAAAATGCCGCCCAGGGCAAGACTCAGAGCAGCCAGAGCTGGAAGAGGACTTACACAAATATACCCTTCATAATAGCTTGATGTGCTCCTGGCTTGTATTTGTGATGGAAGCTGGGAGAGTTGTCGAAGAGACCCCTTTGGGTATCCTGTCTAACATTACACTCCATGGATGTTTCCGACGAATATACTAGACTTCTGAACCCATCTATTTCACTAAAATTCATTAAATCCAGTCCAGAACTGATGTTTGAAAATCTTGCTCAGCCCTTTTTTATATTGTTAATTTTTTGCTCTTTCACTATCACTGTGGGAGTTTTTATATATAGACCCCTCATGCTACTGTATTTGTTGAGACAGCAGCTGTGCTTAGGAAAAGATTTTGAAATTAGCATTTAAAGACTATCAAAATAAACAAAAACACTTTAGAGTTATACAGTTGTAAGCAAGGACAGAATTGTCCTTATGTAAGTAATATTTAAATTCTTATCAGATTAGGCATCTGCTGCAACATATGCAGTTTATGAAGTTGAGTCACTGTGATGCTAAACAAGATATGGATGTCAAAAATATGTATTAAGTGTACTATATATGCATTCAAGTGTGTTTCAAATAATGAACTTACAGATTTAATTAAAATTATAAGTTCTAAACATGCAGTCCTGCAAAACACTTAGGCATTGAATTTGCGTTTAAATTTCAGGTAAAACCAGTTTGCTGGATAGGGGCCTAAAAATATCTGCACTGAGTGCTAAAGATATGAAGAATTTATTTTTAATTTGTTAAAAGAAAAGAAAAAAACCACTGAAATCAGTGGGTTTTTTTAATTTCTAGTTCAAAATTTAATAAGTTATTATATTTTAAATGTTATCTTAGCCTTTTTCTTTTGTTGATCATTAAGGGGAGGAAGCAATGAGGTTAGATGAAGCTGATATTACATGTGGTCTTCCAGTTATCTTGCAGGCGTATACCACAGCATTTTAGGGATGATTTATGCTCATTGTTGCCCTAGGCTTGAGAAAGGATTAGCAGTCATGCTATCCTGCATAGTGTTTTTTTTTACTGACAAGTCTCCATTAGGTATTACATTTAAATGCTCATTTATTTCACTTGCTGGCCTGAGGAAGTAGTGAATTGTGATTACTGTTACCACCATGTCACAGGGCAGACTTCTCATCCCAGTTCTCCTTATGCCGCATTCAGTAATGTAGCCCACCATTTTTTGTCAAGCGTGGCTGTAACGCAGTATTATTTTGCCAACCACAAAGAACTAACAGTATATAACCATATTTTAAAAGATACCTCCTCAACCATGGTGGGCAAACTTGAGTTTCTCGGAACACAGAAACATTCGTAGTATTTTGATTGTGCTTTAAAATATGGAGCCGGGTGGTGGGGTGTATTCATTCTTTATGGAGACAGTCTCTGCTGCCTGTTCAGCTGCCATCACAAGGTATTTCTTGGACAGATGCATGATCTATATGTTCTTACACTGGATAACTACCACCAAAACTCATATCACTCCTGAAAAGAATCCCTACTTAGAGGAGGAAAAGGGGTTTGTTTAAATGATATCACAAACTACTCCCTTCTAAGGTTCCATCTTCTGGTTAAAAAAAAATTTCATTCAGATTGTTACTGCTTGAGTGTGTAGTCTCAACACAGCTAAAATTCTTGCACCAGTGTCTCTGTGATTCAGTACATAAAGCACTCTCCACTAAACTTTCCTACACTTAGCCAATTTTTTTTTCTTTTTGGCAGGTAGAAAAATGGAGAACAGACAACAGGTGAGATAAGCGTCATATTTCTTCTAGTGTGGCAAAGAGAGCTGTCTGTTGCTAGACAACACATTTCAGCTCAAGACAAGAGAAGTAAGCCGCCCAGCCACAGCATCAGGACTCCAAAGTGTTCGATGGAGCTGACTGAAAAGGCTGTAAACCTGCCACTACAAATCACCCTGCGGAGGAATTATCAGTTATAACGGGGGAAAAAAAAACAACAAAACACCACACCTCAACCTTTACCCAGGATTCTAAGCCATTCAGGAAAAAAAAAAAAAAGAAAGAAAGATGTTTTAACAAGGTTTACACACCACACTTTTGACCACAACAGAGATATAAACATAAATTAACGTGCTTCTATGAGCCATACTCATGTTGTCCTTCCTTGAGATCGAATATCCAAGCACAAGCACGTGTGCCATGGAAGTTTATCTATTCACCTGCTTTGAAAACCCCCGTTTGTGTCCCCAGCTAGCTGGCTACCTGGTTGCTTACTTTCAGATAAGGATTTGAAAATGTTGACCTTAATATTTTGGACAGAGGAAATTACTGTCAAAGTGTGTACTACTATTAATACCTGCATAGGATTTGAACTAAGGTTGCTTGTTTTGTTTTATGAATCAGGTGTTGGCAAAGGGAGGTTGCTGGTCCTCTGTATTTTGTAACTTCTGACTAACAAAATTAACTGAACTGAAAGTATCAAAAGCAAATCTCTGCCTGAAACTGCTGACCTCTGAAAAATGTGGTGGATAATGGAAATCTTAGCATATCCCCCTAAGCAGAGATCTGCTACTACGTATCTCTGTAATAGCCTCTGTTGGGTGAAATTATCAAACTAATGCCGCTGCAGCTCTACTCTTTTGCACTTAGTAGTTTTCCTGCTTCATTAGTTCCAAATCCCTCCATCAGACAAGTGATCTTCTGCTTTGAACATTTGATGTTCATATTTGTGCTATTGGTTTTTGTAATTGCCAGGAAAGAGAAACATGAGCACGGTACTCTTTCATTTGCAGACTTACCTCAAGAAATCCACTGTGATTTGTGCTGCAGAACCTCGGACTGCTGTGATTTATCCTTGCATACAGGTGGCTTTTCAGTAGCTGTAGGTGATACAGTATGTATTTAAAGTGGGGGGAGAAGAATCCTATGGATAAGGAGAAAATTTGTACTCCTGAAGGACATTGTCAGATGACAGACTTCCATTTGTCTAATCTTCTTACATAGCCTATTCCCTACAACTCTTCTGTTTCTCCTTCCTTTATGTGACGTGACAGCCATGATGGGTTTGGAGCAGTAAATACATGCCATCAATGCTTAAGGAATTATTTTTTTCCTGTTATCGTCTTATTTATCAGTCTAAATGTGATGCCGGATATATTTCTCTTCCGAGGCAGATAACACTAGCACAGCAGCACAAATGTCACCCACTCTGTCTCCAGGGATGATCCTGTGGCATAGATTTGACATTTTAAAAATTTGCTTCATATGGCTCAATGAGTTCAAGTGCATTCTATAATGTGAAGCAGTAGCTTGGGTAACAACTGCAGTGTATGGGTTACATACAGCAGCAGTTTTCTCTGATATTTTTCACATTGAACGGCAAGAAACACAGCTCTTTTTCTCCACTCCCTGCTACTAAGTAAGCTCATTGGAGGAACTAAACTAGGCAGGTTTGTTGAGGGCAGACCATGTGAGAAAGCAGCTTGTCTTTCCCTGGAGGAAAAAAAAAAAAAAAAAAGAAAAAAAAGGCAAATGCAAGAGAAAGGAGCAATTCCATGAATTTGGAAAGCAGTTCCTGTCAAAACTTCCCAAATTTGAAACAAGAAAAACAGTGATTGTTTCTCCCCTCATTTGTATAAAATCACCCACCTAATATTCTGGATTAATATAAATTGCTGACCCTTGCATTTACATTCACAAAGCTCTGCTTCTGGTATGGCAAATTAAAAGTACACCCTTGAAGGTGTAGGAAAAGTTTTACTGGACGAGTAAAATTCCTGCTCAGGGTCACACAGGAAGTCTTTATTAGAGCTAGAATTGGAAAGTTAGTCCAGTGCCTTTACCACAAAACAGCGTTTCCTTCCTTAAATATATTGGCTAAGTGCACCACATTACAAATTACTGCGTTGGTCACCAAGATAAAAGCATTTCAGGAATTGTGAAAGCTTTATTTCTACAGAAGTGGAGACATCACCAGATTTCACACATTCTCATTAATTCTGCCTTCCAGCGTGCCTCATTTCTGTGGCTTCTCCCCCCGCAAAAAAAGGCACAAATCCACTCGCACCCTTGTCCAAGTGAGCCTGGGGCTGTTTGCGTTTATTGGGGGGTCCTGGTGTAGGGATGTGATGGCTTGTGAGCCCAGGGCTCTGCCGCCTCCTGGGAGCGCTGGGCTGCTGCAGCTGGTTTGGGGGCCGGTGGAGCCTCGCGCAGCCGTGCAGCAACACCTCGTCCATTAAACTGGAAAAATATACGGTCATTCTACATATCCCTGCCCCTCTCCTTTATCTCCACCTCAGCCTATAGCAGTACTTTTTTTTTTTATTCTACTTTGTCCAGTTTAAATAACAGAAGTTTAATTTTGTGTTACATAAATATTGACACTTTTTAATCCCTTTTCCTGAGCAGAAGAAAAACTGTGGAGATAAGCCACCGATAAGGCCTTAACTCCCATCTAATGAATTTCATTTCAACATAGAAGCCTTTCTCAGTGGAACGTGTACTGGAAAGCAAGGTTCTGTGCAGGGCAGACAGAACTCCACGTTTTCTGCACTGACCTTCCAGAGGCAGCCAGGAATAGCAAACAAAAAGAGTTGTTTCCAGAGCAGTTGATCTACTGAGGGTTGTTCTCAATTATTTGGTTTAAAACATTTATTTCATTCAAATAGGAATGTGACTACAGTGTCTGTCTGCTGCGATACTATTATTTAATTTTCCATTATTTCTTTGAAAGTACTTGGCAGAATGCTTGAATTTGCAGTCAGTGTCCTGTTGATACATTCATCCACAACACTCATGTCTTTTTCTCCTTCCTCCTCTGTCTCAGCTCTTCGAATTCAATCCTCTCTTTCCTCTGGTATCATGGTTGGCTTTTTTTACACTGCTGAGAGCCAGCCAGATGGTGTTTTGGGCTTGCTTCTAGAACACAGATCTCATTAAACTGGGAGTCAGTGGCTTAACGGGTCTTTATCTGTGTTACCTCATGACAAAGGCAGCAAAGCCAGATCAAATATCTTAAGCCAGTTAGATGCTGCTATTCAAGACAGCTTCACAATTTTGTCTCATTCCTGCAGAAAATAATGTAATACTTCTGATATGTGTGCGTGTGTCTCTGTGTGTGTGTACACATGTGCACGTGTGCCTGGCCCCATGCCTTTTTCCTCGTGAATGCAATTTTAGCTTTCCACTTATTCTACTGAGGCACAAACCACTTTATCCAGCTGTCATATTACTTGCTCAGATGGAAAATGCAGCTGAGTGAATTGTATAACAGTACATCTGATTTTTTTTGGTTTTCTGAATATTACTTTACTAATTATGGACTGTAGGTGTCAACACCACCCTTTCTAATTTTTGTCCAGTATATACAAAATAACTACAAGAAGCTAGTCAATTAATTCAAAAACTTTTTATTCTTAGTGGTAACTAAGTCTGGTCTAGTTATTTTTACTGCTTTAAAAACTGTTGAACAAAACCATGGTCTTTTTTCTTTTATGTTTTCTACTTGAGGCATAAGGTTTTAAAAAGAGCTAGATTTCATGCTTAAAATAACAGATTTCAAACTTTATTGAAATCTACTATCAGAATTTTTATTAATCTGTGCCTCTATGGATCATTTCTCTATTTCTGGTCTATAACATCTGGTGACACTCAGGTTGCTGTCCAAAGCTAAGTTGTGCCTTAACATGAGAAGTCAGCCTCCTGCTCGTAGAGGCAAGAAAGCCAAAAGAAAAGAAGAAAAAAAAAAAAAAAAAAGAAAGGGGGTCTACCTCCACTGCTGTAGCTTTTGGCTACAGTAAACTCCTTCAATATATTTGATGAGAAGTTGCAAAAACGAAGAAACAAAGGATCAGAATGTTCCCCTTGTTAGTACTGACATCATAAAACACACAATAAATAGTTACACCCCCTCCTCAAATGAAGGGGTTTACCCTTTATTTTTACCCTTTAAACTGTGGCGTAACTTGTCTTTAATAAGACATGGCTGTGTAGACAGCAATTTTGGTAGATCATGGAATGCTGCGTTCAGTACCAGTATACTATTAAAATAATTTTCACATATCCAACAAACATTAGCTGGTGAACGAAGCTGGATCAACGGGAGTTAATTTTTTTGCATTTGCATGGCATCTTAAGAACTCCAGCTGCAGACGAAATCTTAAAGGGCTGTGAACATACATGTTTATTTCAATCCATCACCCTGCGGTGGGCTTTTTATGATGGGATTGCAGAAGGCAGAGGAGGGAACGCAACACAAGGAAAGGCAGAAAGTAAGAAATGAAACAGGCCGTAGCAGAATATATTGCTAGTTTACTGCATCTCCTTCTTAGGAGGCTTATTTGGCATCCTAAATCGTGCAATTAATATACAATTACACAAGAGTTTCAGTAACCTGACCATTCTGCTGCTGTAGCCAAAGTAGTAGGCCAGAATTGCAGGTCTACAAGGGACCTCCAACATAAATCTCGTGAGCTACCACATGATACATTCAAGACAGCCACGCTGGCATACTCTAGCAAGAGCCATGTGGACGTGTGGGAAGTGTGAACTCACGACCTGCACATGGGGAGGGAGTAGACGTCACTGTGGAATGATGAGGAGAGACAAAGTGTGCGAGAGAAGAAATCGAGGCTGAAAGCTAATTGAAAAAAAGCAGTCTTGCTAGTTTTGGCCCAGTGTGTGGGTTTATCCGTATCTGTCCATGCAAGGTGCCTCCATACAGACCAAATCTAGGACTGTGATGGAAATACAAAATATGTTCCTCCTTCAGCATCCATCATGAGTGATTTTTGGCATTAACCTTTGTGACTAGGATGACCTAAAGATCCAGTCAAATGTGTTATTGTTATGGCTTGAGGAACCCTAGACAATTATTTTATCACCCGATGACCCCTCCCCACCCGGGAAGGGGAATCGGGAAAAAGTAAGGAAACCAAAGAGTAGAAATATAAACAGATTTAATAGAACAAGACTAAATAATTAACATTAATAATACTAAAGAGCCAATCTTGATCCTGATGCCAATATAAAATATACAAGGATTATATTCAGCCAACTACATCAGCAGGAAGATGTGCAGTCCCAGCAGTGGAGAGCAAATGTTGGATACTGCAAGAGCTACGGCTTCGGGAGGAAGGGACGGGCTCAGGGGTCTGGCACCGGCGCAAGAAGTTGTCACAATCACAGCCATCAAGGAAAAGAAAAAAATTCTCAGCAAACTTCCTAATTCATATTGAATGTGACATTCATAGTATGAAATAATCCTGTTGGCCAGCCTGGGTCAAATGCCCAGGTCTCGGTCCTCCTTGTTCCTGCACTTGGCTAGCTCAAAAATGCTGAGATCTTGAAACCTGCACATCATGGCTGGTTATAAAGTAAATATTTTCACAAATTCAGACACTAGAGTCTTCTAAGAATGCAGTTTTCCCTATCAATAGAAGAGACCTTACTGCAAAGTAAAATTACCGAAAGATAAATTAGTCCTGTGTCACTCAAACCAGGACAGTCATCTTCCATCAATCCAGAGATACAGCCTTTAGGTATTTCCCTAGATTGCCTAAAACAAAGAAATTCTGGAAGTAGGTGAAATGCTCCACTTCCGTTACCTGTGGTAGATTCATACCTATTACTGAGTTCTTAACATTCTTGTATACTTATGCTATCTTAAATAAAATCTATTTGCTTCTGGTTTATGCAGAACAGCTTACCAGCTCTCTTATAATTTCTCCTGGTAATGTCACAGCTTCAGAGAAAACTACCTGTGTTGTGTAAATTGCAAGTTTTGAAAAATTATTAATTGGAGCATTGCTTTTCCCCCTGTTGTTATGAACAGAACAACCCGGAAGTGAATCAAGTACTGGATAGAAACAGAACAACTCATATTTTCATAGCACTCCCGAGTTCTTTCCCCCTCAATTTCAGAAAAGCATCAAGGCATCACAACAAAACATTGAGAATGCAATAGTGACAATAAAATTAAAATGAAAACATAATAACAGCGGGTATGAATGCACACATGCAAAATGTGGTCATTTAGTGAGAAATGTGCTTTCCCTCGTGACTCATTCACCTGTGTCTCCAAATGCCTTTAAAATAGATGGGCTGGTTAGGTCTCTGCTTTGTTCCACATCTCCAGTAGGACTGTCAGACCAGCTGCAAATCTGTTGTGATTACAGGGAGACGAGGCCTATGCCTGTGCCAGCCCTCTTCACCCACAGACCCAAATATCTGCCCCTGCCTGATGCAGAGGCGGCCAGCACTAAGATTCTTAATTTTGTGTTGTAATCAATTTTGGAAAATGTTAAAAGCTGATTAGCCTGCCTGCCAGAGACTTCCTCCCCGCCACTGCCAGCATAATGCCATGAACACTTGATCTCATATGATGGGTACCAGGATGACCTCTCAAAAAAGGACCAGCAGCTGGGACATCAGGTAAGGGGCCCACACTGATGCCCTACAGAGGGTGGACATTTACATACACAAAGTGGGAAATCGGAATAGTTAGATTTTCTTTTATTTGTCTGCAGTCTATCAGGCTCATTGATCTTTGAATACTTGGCAGGTATTTTATCACACCCAAAGTAATGTAGTAGATTTTTAAGTTAAACTTCTCTCCATGATTTTTGATAGTTGTTTCCCGTTCTTACCTCCTCTCCTTTCTTTGGATTCCTTAGGATAGTACCCAGGACTCCCCAAAAATGAGACAAATTGCTCTTAAGTTAATTCTTATTGTTATGTTTTGCTTTCTTTTCAAACAATTAAAATAATGAAGTCTGTTTCTCTACTTTCCAATCCCCTAAAACAAATCCCAAGATTTGAAGAGAAAAAGTCAGCTACTGCTTTGCCTATTTCCTTGTTTGTAACCTCTAAGACTTAGAGATTCGTGCCATCAGGGCAGCATGCTTTGTCTGCATTAAGTGGATTTAAGTTTTAAGAAGCAATTCGCTAATGTGTACATGATCTAGTTCGTTCTCTGTCATTACTTGTAAACTGATCTCTGGCTTGAACTGATCTCTGTGTTTCCCTGTAAAGAGAGATGCAAAGTAAGTGTTTAACAATGCTGCCACTGTTACAGTATCTCCTGCTTATAAACTGTCCGGTATCAATTTGAAGTGGCCCAGTGATTTCTTTAATCCTTTGATTAAAATCTTTCCAGGATAACATTTCAAAAGGTAGCAAAGGTCACGTCACTAATACAGAGGTACATGTGCTGCGCACTGTTCTCACTCCAGCCCAACATAAAAAGCAGGCAGCCTCATGTACAAATAGATGCATGCAAAATATCTTGTTCCACAGAAGCAATTGATTGCTCTTCTCCTGCACATTGATTTTACTGCTGCGTAAGCCTCAGACATTCATTCTGAAATATTTTGAGAGCATCTGAGAGCTGCAACAGGCAACGCCCCAAAACCTTTCTTCTTAAAAACTATTGCTTTAGTTGTATGTATAAATCAAGGAATTTTTTGAAAATAAGTATCAGATTCAAAGTAAAAATTTTAAAAAAAGCTATGACAACACATTATGTACTTGTCATACGGGGTTGTCTCACACGGATGGGAGAGGCTGCACAGCTACTCTGCTGACAGGTAGTGAGGTACACGTATTGCACCAGGAGGCAGGGCAGACAAAACAATAGCATCATTAATAACTTGGATAAATCTAGTCCTGCTTGTTCTTCATGCCCTTTTGATTATACAGGGGATAGAGAGAAGAGATTCAGACTGATGTCTGTGTTTTGTAAGAGGAATTTGTGTTGCTGTTTTGCTGTGCTTGACCTGCTGACGTCTTGATTGTCCTGCAAAGAAAATCACAGTGATTGCAAACAGGGCATTGAAAGAATAAAGGAAAGAAATATCAGAATTCACCCTTTATTTCTAGATAAGAATTGATACATCTTTAGAGGTAATCATAAAAATCGGAGTACCTCATTTTGTAATGCTTTTATTAGCTAAATAACAGCAATTTTCTCTGAGCTTAAATGACACAAACACCAAGATATGAGAAAGTTAATATATAGATGGCATGCACAGGAGGACACACACTGAGAGAACAAGAGGATGAAGCTGCTTTAGACATTGTATTTTCACTGACTCAGATGTTTGTGGGAGAGGCTCATTTTCTTCATTTGCTACCTTTAAAATGGAGTGAACCGGATCAAATGTTTCTCTTCTCTGCTTAGAATCTTCTTTTGGACTAAAACAAGCATGTATGAATTTTCAACAGAAAAACATCTGCTGGAAAGTCTCTGAATCCCTAAGTCTTCTCACCGAGCACAGCTATGATATGATTCAACTTCAAAACTTGCTTATGTTTAATTCCAATTGGTATTTAATACGCTTTTTTGATTTTTAAGTCTTTTGCTTATGTTCTTAAGAAGGACATGCTTTCTTTTCCATCAGCCATTTTGTGTCTATTGGGAGCTTGATGTTCTACAAGTTTCTGGGATTGCTCTGCCACTGAGAAGGAAAAACTGGAATACTTGTGCTATAATATTTTTTTCTAAAGCAGAGTGACATTCTCGAAGACATCCTGTAAAATTCCTTGCCAGTCACCAGCTTTATGTCTTGAAATTGGCATTGTATGGAGTGGTTTTAGTAACGTATTATCTTCCCATATTGCAAACAACTAATTTCATCTGCAAATTCTACATTTCTGTTGTTCTTACTATTTCTTGGTTTACCATTTCTAATATATGCCAGATTTTCTGTCTCCATATTATAAAGCTGAGATCTCATATTTGTTTCTGTATCATATAGCATGTTCCCCTGTAAACCGTGTGTCAAAATACAGGAAATATTTAATTGCATTACAGTTTAGTAGAGTGGGCGATATTTAATAAAGTCTTATAACCCACCATGTGACTTTACTGAAAAAAACCTCTTACTAGCACCTACAAATAAGACTCTTATGTTCCTCAAGTTTGCATGAAGTTTCTACAATGTGTCTTGTCTCCTCCAGGTTCTGTGCCTGGTTATAACATCCTACATAAAATACAGTAGCAGTGAGAGTCGTTAAGAACACCAGCTTTCAAGGATTCAGATTGTCTTTATCTAGTCACTAGTCTTCTTCAAATCAAATGTCTTGTAAAGCAGTCCAAAAGGCATGTGTTTAGGATGGATGTCAAAATGTTTGAGAACAGGAGAAGAGAAATGATCCAGCTTACACGGAGAAGTTTATGAAAGGGTGAGGAGATGTGGTTGCTTTCAAGAGAAGTTATTTTAATGAATTTTTAAATGAAGCAAAACTGTTTAAAGACAACCTGTGCAATAAACTACTACTCTGCTCAGGAAAAAAAAGCAGATTAATGGAAACTAACGGGTTATGGGCAAAGAAGCTAGAACAGACTAACTCAGTTTCTTTAATACCATGCAGAATTTCTTATAAGCTGCTGAGACAGAAGTTAGAGGTATATACCTGCCACAGAAAACAACCAGCAAAGGAAACACTGTAAGTGCAGTAAGTTAAATAAACAACAGGGGTATGGTGAAGGTGCTTGTGGATTCTTGTTTCAAAGAGGAAACACTACAGCTCTGTCCTCTGGAGTCGTGACACAGAGCAACCAAGTAATGTAAATTAGAGAGGGGTTGGTAGAAAGAATTTCACAAGACTGGAAGTCTGCCTCTGAAAAGTCATGTAATATCTCCCTCATTTCCACATACAACAGTGCAGTGAGCTGGTTCTAGCAAATTTCTGCACGCTTAGAACCTGAAGAAGAAGCTGGTCAGTTTGATGTGCTGTAACTGCCTGCAATCCCCCTCTTCCTTTTTTTATAACTGCTCTTCCCCTCCTTTAACCCACACCCATGCAATCAGAGCATCAAGCCACAAATTAATCCCAACTCCAGGCAGTGCCAGAAATGTCAAGCTTAATGGCATCACGGCCATACAGGGTCTCAGCTCATGTTTCAGCTCCATAATGGGCTGAGTTTTGATACAGTTAATATTATACTATACAGTCATTTTAGAAGAAATTACTGTTCCAGCCTCCAGTCTTATCTTCATTCTCTCTCTCTCTCTCCTCCTCCTAAATTGCCGCAATTCAGATAGCAAATAAGACCAAATAAGGGATGAATGTGGAACACTAGCAGGAAATGGGGCAATGTATTTCATTTATCTCCATGAGGAGTTAATGCACATGCTTAGTGATGATTATTTAAGCATTGACATTATTAGCTATTGCACTATGGGTGGTTTTCCTGGTGATTGATGCCTCACTCTGGTGCAAGAAGCAGATGGTTTTGGGGGGGAGAATGCCATCATGCTTTCTCCCCTACCAAAAAAGAAGCACTTTGCAACACTGGAGATAGGAATGGAAGTAACTTGAAGGCAAGGTGAGTTGATATAGTATACAAAGTCTATAGCACACAAACAGCTATAGATGCACTATATCCTCCAGGTTTTAGCATTTCCTTATATTTGCCAAATCCTTCAGACAGAGATTATTCTGCAGAACCTGAAAAAGTTCCATACTTTCCTCACCAGTCCTGCCCAAACCTGTCTCGGTTTCTTCTGTAGAAGCGCAGTTTGCATTTTGACAGAAACTAATGAGTTTTTTGCTATCTTGGGAAGAAGCCTATGTCCTTCCTCTTCAGGGGTCTTTTTTAAGTTCTTACAAGCTCTTTTCAGAGGAAGAAAACACGTGTGCAGAAACAGCATTGAGAGAAAAGCTGTGAGCACTGCAGAAACTTTAGAAGCTCTTAATCACTGCTTTTTAACTCTGGGCTCTGAAAAGAAACATACTTGTCATTAGTTAGAGTCAAATAATCGTAGAATCATTTGTGTTGGAAGGGATGTTAAAGGTCACCTATGGCAGGGACACCTCCCGCTAGACCAGGCTGCCCAAAGCCCCATCCAGCCTGGACTTGAACACTTCCTGGGATGGGGCATCCACCACTTCTTTGGGCAACTTGTTCCAGAGCCTCACCACCCTCACGGTAAAGAATTTCTGCCTAATATCAAATCTAAAGCTACCCCTCATTCACTTTAAAACCGTTACACCTCGTCCTATCGCTACACTCCCTGATAAAGAGTCTGTCTTCATCTTTCCTGTAGGCCTCCTTTAAGCACTGGAAGGCTGCTATAAGGTCTCCCCAGTGACTTCTCTTCTCCAGGATGAACAACCCCAGCTCTCTCAGCCTCTCCTCATAGGAGAGGTGCTCCAGCCCTCTGATCATCTTCGTGGCCCTCCTCCAGACTTGCTCCAACAGGTCCATGTCATCCTAATGTTGGGGGCCCCAGAGCTGGACACAGTACTCCAGGTGGGGTCTCACCAGAGCAGATTAGAGGGGCAGAATCACCTCCCTCAACCTGTTGGCCATACTCCTTTTGATGCAGCCCAGGATACGGTTTGCTTTCTGGGCCGCATGCACACATTGGCAGCTCAGGTTGAGCTTCTCATCAGCCACCTCCTCCAAGTCCTTCTCCTCAGGGCTGCTCTCAATCCATTCTCCACCCAGCCTGTATTTGTGCTTGGCATTGCCCCAACCCATATGTAGGACTTTACACTTGGCTTTGTTGAACTTCATGAGGTTGGAATGGGCACATGTCTCAAGCCTGTCCAGGTCCCTCTGGATGGCGTCCCTTCCCTCCAGCATATCAACTGCACCATACAGCTTGGTGTCGTCAGCAAATTTGCTGAGGGTGCACTCAATCCCAGTGTCCATGTCACCAACAAAGATGTTAAACAGCACCGGTCCCAATTCTGACCCCTGAGAAACTTCACTTGTCACTGGTCTCCACTTGGACATCAAGTCATTGACTGCAACTCTTTGAGTGAGGCCATACAGCCAATTCCTTGTCCACCGAGTGGCTCATCTGTTACATCCAAGTCTGTCCAATTTAGAGATCAGGATGTGGGGCGGGACACTGTCTAATGCTTCGCAGAAGCCCAGGTAGATGATGTCAGTTGCTTTTCCCTTATCTACCAATGCTGTAATGCCATTGTAGAAGGCCACCAAATTTGTCAGGCTCAATTTGCCCTTGGTGAAGCCATGTTGGCTGTCACCTATCATGTCCTTATTTTCCATGCGCCTTAGCATAGTTTCCAGGAGGATCTGCTCCATGATCTTGCCAAACTGTGTGCCCTCCATGCCACCATAAGGATCTTGAACTACACCATCTCATGGTCACTGCAGCCAAGGCTGCCCTTGAGCTTCACATTCCCCACCAGCCCCTCCATGTTGATACGCATGGCACCTCTGCTCTCCACTTAGACATGTTGATAAGAACCCTTTATAGCCAACACCTGAGTACAAGTGATGACGTTATTGCAACCTAACAACGCAGCTTTGCCATTTCCTAACAGAGGATGACTAGCCGTCATACACAGTACAGCAACTAAATATGGCAACTGATGTTCCAGAAGATGCTGCCACCACACATACAGTTCCTGACACTGACTGATGAGCATTATACAATGCAAACTGGAAACAAGAGTCTACGTTGTCAAAAACAATCTGGTGAACATTAATTCACACACACATACTTCTTTCTACCTACCATTATCATTGTAGCTGTAAATAAACCAGAAAGAATTGACCAGAACAAAAATCTACGTGAGATTATTTACTATAAAATAATTTTGACCTTTAACAAAGGGGTGCATAGTGTCATCTTGCTGTGTTCCTCTCAGTACATGAAACAATGTTAAGAATAAAAACAGAAGAAAATACATCTGGCCAGAGAAAAACTAGTCTATGCTGTAATAAACCCCTATAATGATCCTTTGTGAAATGCTCTTTGTATGTTTCAAGCTACTCTCTTCAGTTACTGCTCAGAGATGAGGAAAATACTGAACTCTTATCTGGGTCCTAGACAAATCTTGTGATTTTTGGAAACAGAACTGCAGGAGACGGTGTATGTGGAAGAGTGTCTATCTGATTTGGAAGCAGGGGAAAATGCTGATATTTGCTATCAAGACAGACGTGTGGGGAATAAAGCAGTATTTCCTGAATTAAACAGAAAAAAAAATGATAGATTATAAAGCAGAAATCAGGGAAGATGGATAGATGAGCTGGAAAAGAGATTCAGAAAACTGAACTTAGAATCGTTTCTTTAATTTAGTTTGAAATTTTGGTAAAACTGCATGGGGAATAATATAGCTGTGATTCTATTCAGGAATATGTTATTTTTAGGTCACTCAAGCTGTGAATAAAGCAAGAACCCCCGGGGAGACTTTTCTTTTGTAGACCTGGCCTCGTGCTAAAATATTTTTGTTCAGCTGTGGGGGCATGGGCTTTCTACAGGCCTCTGTATTAGTTCCACTTACTCTCAGAAAGTAATTTATTTTAATTATGGATATGGGAATAGACACAGTGCTTACAGCATCTCAGGGAAAAAGAAAGAAAGTAGCTGAGCTGAAGCCTGAGCAAAATACTGTCCTGTAAGTCACCAATTAAGAATATTCTACATTGTTAAAAGGAAACATTGGTCTTATCTCTGACCTTGCAACACTTTAATTTTGATGAAATATCATATACATTGCATCTGTAACTAGCGTAATGCCCAGTTGTATTCTCCTTAAATCTTTTTCACAATGGCAGTTGATGGTCTAACTTATTCCTAGCTGTGGAATTTTCCACCGACTTCAATTTTGCAAACAACACAAGTTTTTCGTGTTGTTATTATTATTAAAATGGAGGGGGTAACTGTAAGGTTATTTTGTCAGCTTCATCCACAGCTGTAATTTCAAGGAATGACTGAATTAGATAGGCCAGGCCTGAATACAAGACTAGAAAATGAAGATGCTAGAATTGCCTGCCATGAAACTCTACAAGCAAGCAGTACATCATGACAGCAACGGCAGGCAGGATTGGCCCTGGGACTAACATACTATTGTGAGATTTCAAAGATACAGGAAATGTGGCTACTCCCAGTAGTGCTAGAAGCTGCATGACCTTAGGAAAGCCATTTGACCTCTCATTTCCTTAGTTTTCAGTCTCTTTCTGCGTGGGATTTCGTTTTGCCTCCTCTGTTTAAAGTCACAGATCACTGATATTCTTTAAACGCCAAGCAGTTAGTGCTCTAACATATCATGGACTGCAACTGAGGGGAAAAAAAAAAAGGATTAAAGATGCCTCCAGCTTCTGTGAGCTACAAAAGGATAAAGCTGTGAAATAATCTTTTCAGCAAGGGTCTGCACACATTCAAAATAAGTGCTCTTCCTCTGCTCTGTTCCAACAGCAAAAGCTTCCTCTGCCCCAAACAGCTAAGATGGGTCATGCAAAACAGAAACGCTCAGCAGTACATGATTGCACATTGGCTGGGCAAAAATACTTTACTATGGAGGACAGCTACATACGCTGTTTGGCCAAAAGGTGGGGTTTTTTTTCTGCCAATTTATGAAGCCTGCAGGTAGACTTGTATGAAATGATTTAGCAAAGTAACTCCATTTTGAGACAGTGAAATCCACTATTGCTATACTTTGTTGGCCAGATAATTAGTTTTAGCGTTAATGCTCCATCTACGCACAGGAGTATAATTTATTCTCTGAATGTATATTTTGCTTGCTATACCTGGTTGCATACACAATTGCAGATTTTTAGGAGAAGCCTTCAGCTCTGGAATGATTAACACAACCAAATAATTTTTTTTAAGTTTTTCTTTTACATACAATTTATTCATAAACACACACACACACACAGAGATACAGTGAGATGCAGAGCATCAGAATTCTTTCCATAGAAAATCTCATCCACCTGAATTTCTATGTCCATCACAGGAAATAACCTTTATCCTGCAATCTCTTCAATATCCCATCATCATCACATCCAGGATCTAACAGATGAACAAATCAGCTTGCACAAATCCCTTGCACTTAAAAGAATGGCATTTAGGATGCTTTTCTTCTCTTAGGTCATTTATTTTATAATAGGTTGAGATGAGGGGGGAAGAGGGAAAGAAAGAGATAAAAATATGAATGTGGTCTCCCTACAGCATTGCTCTGCCCTCCTGGAAGCTGTGCTGCAAGTCAGAATCCCCAGGGTACGAACCAGGCATGCAGTGCCCTGCAGAGGTCAGAGAGGGGCCTTGTCCCTGTCCCCAGCGACTGGGCAGGCTCACCACCCTGGCCACATCTCCCCAGGGTACGGGCAACCATCCGTTGGCGGTGATACAACCTTCTCCTCAGCCTCCCCCTGGGGTGACACAGCTCTGCACTGCAGTCTAGCCACACCAGAGACACTGCGCTACAGCTTTACACATTTATGTGGAGAAAAACAAAACAGCACCCGCTCCACAACCTTAAGAATAAACTCATGACATGACTGCCAGCTGACACTGTATTCCCCATTTCATCCCTATGCCGTAAGCACTCCTACCTGTTTCCCATTCCTTTTATCAAAACTTCACTTCTCTTCTGTGTTGTTATTCTTCATGCTTTGTGTCCTTTACTTCCCCTCCTTTCTTCCCTTTTGAACGATCTGTGCTTTGTTCATAACTGCATGTGGTTAAGCCTGATCCCTGGAAGCAATGTACCAGTATGAGTCTCACCGACAGTTTCCAAAAGGAAGAAAGATGCCCGATTGCTCAGTGGAGAGACGTTTGCAATGCCCTTGAGGGCACACTTTCTCATCTTGGCCACAAGCTCTGGCTTGGTTGCCATCATGGGCTATGCCCCTCCAAGAGAAAGTCTATTTGACTGACAAAGCGAGCAATTAATCTGCTCTTCAGCATCAATCTATATAGGGTAGTTTCAATGACAAGGTTGAATTTAGCTCTCAGTCACAGAGGCTGAGAGGGCATCACAGATTTTTATGATGTGCAGTCACTTTTCATACATAAGCATGCCAGCAATATAGCAGAGACATAATTACTTAAGAAATGTTTGTTACACAAGACACTCTTCTAGATTATTAAAGTTATGTTCCCACTACAAAAGTCTCTTAAACAAATACGAAATAAAAACAATTAAATTTTTATATAGAGAGCCCCGTGAAGTAAATTATGTAATATAATTACTGAACTACTGCCTAATCTGTTAAATGAACCAAAATCCTAAATGAGTAAATCTGCTGGGTATTTATATATTCCAAGGCAAATAACCTTGTGATTATATCATTAAAGTTGAGAATACAGTGCCCTTTAAATTGGTGTTAACAGATTGTTTATTAAGTTGCGCTACAAATTTCCAAAGCATCAAGAATCACATTACTACGCCAGTGTTGATTTTAAATGCGTTCTGATGTTATATTCTGCCTTGCATCAACAGGATGCCCACCGCACTCACATCTTCAAGACAGACCAACAACAGTAGTGGTGTTCCTAACCTGCTATATTCTCCTGAGCTGGTCATTGTGTGCTATTATAGTATTTAAGCAATAAAATACATCACTGGTATAAACAGCTATGGCAAAATGCTGTTGATTTGAGGCAGTGTGCCTACCCGCACCCTGAAACAAGCTACAAGAGGTAGCTACAAGAATATAGCTTTCCTGTAAGCTTTCTCTAGAAAACCTGGCACATTTTGTAAGTCAAGTAACCCACTTCCCTCAGTTTTAACTGTGGAAGAAGAACCAAGATTCGTACAAGCACTACGCTGGTACCAGTATGAACATAGGACATTTCGGGGGATGCTAAAATCTCCAAAAAATTTCCAAATATTTCAAAATATTCTCCAAAATTAGTGCTGCATTTTAGCATGAACTGTGATGAGGAGTCAGTCAGGAAGGAAAATATTATCTAAGGTTGCATTGTCTTCTTCTTAGCCTGTAGACACAGATTACACCACTATAAAACACTGGTTATGATTCAATTTATGAAGTACCCAGAGATGCAATGTATTCCGAGTACAGTGGGTAGACATCTGTGACATTAAGTTGTTTTTTTGGTCTTCAAATATGCTCCACTGTTCTGCATCAGGTTATGAAGGAAGAACACCATTCTGTGTTTTGTCCATGTGAGTAAGTCCAAATAAGTACTGTATCTCCAGTATAACTGTATTTTTCATTAAGGAAAAATCACTACTGGTGGTTGCATAATCAGGATGCTTTAATTTCAGCTATATGCCCTTTGGTGAAGAGGAGGCCACATGTTTTAACTGTCACTCCTACACTTGGATGAGGAGCAGAAACCCACTGTATCAGGCATCAGAGATGAACACAGGATCTTTGTCCTCTGGATCATTAGTAAACAAATTCAGACAACCTGCTTCTAGAAACATGGTATGTGATTTTCAGTATGTCCTAGCTGAGGTCAAAAATGTGCAAAGAGCTGGCTTAGTGCCTCATTTAATATCTCCTATGACTGAAAAAAAAAAAAGAAAGTGTGTATGTAGTAGTATATGTAATGTTCAGGCTCCAACACTGCAGTTCTACACCAATACAGAATACAATAGTATACTTCTAGCCCCTGAGATGTAAAAAAAGAAAAAAAAAAA